>BSBK01010308.1:50000-55000 GCA_027943335.1 Chamaecyparis obtusa | reverse complement strand
AAAGAGCTAATTCAGTGATGAAGGAAGATTTGTGAGTACAAAGATCTAGAATTATGATCTTGTGTAGCAGAGAGTGCAGTTTTCGCATAGTGAGAAGGAGGTAATATATTTCATATTATTCTATTGAATAATTCTAAGATATTTTGGACAGTGGGTTCAGAGATCTTGCCTTGAAGCTGTTTGGGCAGTGGGTCCTTCTGTCTTCCATAAACTCTTAACTGGGTTAGAATCTTTTAACATGGATTCAAAATCTCCTAACAGGGATTTATATGTACTGAATGTATTTCATAAGACTCCTAATAGGGTCCATCCTCTAACAAGGAACTTTCATATTAGTGCATCATTTTGTGGGCATCATTCCCACTGGGGTTTACTCTTTTTTAAGAGGTTCCCTAGTCAACATATCTTGTGTTATTGTGCAATTGTGTATGATTATCTTTCTATGGTTGATCAGTACATTGATTATATTGTTTAAATTTGTTGAATGGATAAATTATTTGATAACTGATTCACCCCCCTGTCTCATTTATCTTGGGGATCTTTACTTTCTAACAATTGGTATCAGAGCAGCAGGTCCTTGAAAGAAAAGTTTAACAACTTAAGGAGATCCATGGTGAATTTCAGAAAAGAAAGCCCTAAGTTTGATGGAGAAAATTTTGATAGCTGGAAAGAAAAGATGAAGACACATCTATTGTGTTTAGGACCAAGCTATTGGTTGATTACAAAGAATGAGAATACTATCATTGAGGAAGACAATCTAGAGGTAGGAACTAAAGATGAACTAGATCTATTCATGTGTAACATACTTGCAAGAGAAGCACTTTTGTCAGCACTACCGGAGAATGAATATAGTCAGGTAAGATGTTTGAAAACATCTCATGCAATTTGGAAAGCTTTGCATTCTACTTTTGAAGGTGATGAACATGCAAAGAAGGCTAGATTACATAATTGGATTTGTGCATTTGAAGATATCAGAATGATGGAAGATGAATCTATTAGAAGCTATATTGGTAGGATGTCTGAGATTGTAACAAGAATAAAGTCTTATGGAGGTGATAAGATAGAGAATGAAGTGATATGGAAAATTCTAAGAACTTTGACACCAGTATTCAAGCAGACAACGCAGATGATTGAACAAGTGATACCTTGTACATCGAACTTTTCAAGAGAGACTCTTCTTGGAAGATTAGAAATAGCAGAGATGAACTTGAGATTATCAGGAGAGCTACCAAGAATGGAAATAGCACTCAATGCTCTTAACATTAGACCTACAAGAAGTACTAGTGTGAATGGAGATTATGCCAGCAGTAGCAGATCTGAGGAAGATAAGAAGATTGAAGAAGCTATTGCATTACTTGTAAAAAGAGAACCAGATGGTAAGAAAATCTTTAAATGTTGGACTTGTCAAGAATATGGTCATTTTGCACCTAAATGTCCTAAAAGAGTTAAGAAGTATAGAAGCAACTTTAAACCTAGGAGATCTAAAGAATGTTATTATGCAAATGATAAAGATTTTGAAGCAGGAATTGAAAAACATTTAAGTGATAGTGATAATGATAACTTTGAGGAAATGGGATTTGTAGCAATTAAAGAAGAAAGTTTTGAATCTGATAAAAGGGAAGAAAAAACATTAGTTTCACAAGTTGAAAAGAAATCTGATTGGATTATAGACAGTGGTTGTTCAGATCATATGACTAGAGATAAAGAAAGTTTGTTAAGCTAGATAATTATGATGGAGGAATTGTTAGGGTTGGTAACAATGCACCTTGTTTGATTAAGGGTATAGGATCTATTACTCTTGATGGAAAGACTAACACTGATGATGTTTACTTTGTTGATGGACTGAGACATAATCTACTAAGCATTGGACAATTGATTGATAAGGGTTATCAAGTTTGGTTTACTGAGAAAACTTGTGTGATAAAAGATAAAGATGGAAATTTGATTGGAAAAGGATTCGGAACCAAAGGTAATGTATTTCAGTTGAATCCTAATAAGATGACATGTTTGATACCTAGAATTGATGATAGTTGGTTATGGCATAAGAGGTTTTATCATATAAACTTTGATAATATTGTCAAGGTGAGCACTACACTTGCGGTAAGAGATTTACCTAGAATTATGAAACCTACTAACATGATTTGCAAAAAATGTATGATGGAAAAGTAGAAAAGGAGTTCATTTCCCAATAAGAAGTTCACATCGATAGAGAAGCTGGAGATTGTTCATATAGACTTGAGTGGTCCTACTAGGACTAGAGGATTCTATGGTGAAAGGTATTTTATGATTCTTGTTGATGATTTTACAAGAATGATGTGGATTGCATTTTTGAAAGAAAAATCTGAAGCATTTGATAAGTTTAAGATCATGAAAAGCAAAATTGAGAATGAATCTGGAATGAAGATTAAGTGTTTAAGATCTGATAGAGGTGGTGAATTTACATCTAGAGAGTTTAATACTTTTTGTGAAATGAATGGCATTAAGAGACAACTTTCAACCCCTAGAACACCAGAACAAAATGGTATTGTAGAAAGAAGAAACAGGTCAATAACTGAAGTAGCAAGAGCTATGTTGTTTGAAAATGATTTGGCTAAAACTTTTTGGAGAGAAGCAGTGAACACAATAGTATACACTATGAACATAGTACAAATGAGAGTAGATACAAACAAGACACCTTATGAATTATGGTTTGGACATACACCCTTAGTTAAGTATTTTAGAATTTTTGGAAGTAAATGTTATATAAAGAGAGATGATGATATAGGAAAGTTTGATCCTAGAAGTGATGAAGGAATATTTCTGGATATTCTTTAAAAAGAAAAGCATATAGATGTTATAACAAAAGAACTAAGACTATTGTTGAAAGTGCAAATGTAAAATTTGATGAGAAGTTTAAAATTTAGGAAAGAATGCTTGATTATGAATCTAATGGAGAAGCACAACCTCAGCCTAACATTGAAAATGCAGAATTATTCTTTGAAACTAACAGTGATTTGCTGAATGAAAGTCATACTGAAGAAAACAGAGAAGAAAACATCAAAGAAAATAGAGAAGAAAGCAGAGAAGAATCTACAGTCAGAACAAGATCAGTAACTATGACACCTAACAAGTATACTTCAAGACATCACCCTATTGAGAAAGTTATTGGAAGTTTAGATAGAAGAGTTTTGACTCGAAATAAGGTACATTTATGTTTGATTTCTCAAATTGAACCTACGACTACTAATGAAGCTTGTGAAGATGAACATTGGATCAATGCTATGAAAGAAGAACTAGAGTAGATTGAAAAAAATAAGACATGGGAATTGGTCCCTAGACTTGAAGACAAGAATGTGATTGGAACAAAGTGGGTATTCAGAAACAAGATGAATGAACAAGGAGAAGTGATAAGAAACAAAGCAAGATTGGTATGTAAAGGATATTCACAACAAGAAGGAATTGAATATGAAGAAACTTTTGCACCTATGGCCAGACTTGAAGTAGTGAGAATGTTTCTAGCATATGCAACTTACAAGAAATTCAGAGTGTATCAGATGGATGTGAAGTCAACATTTTTGAATGGTGAATTGGAAGAAGTCTACATTGAGCAGCTTGAAGGTTTTCCCTTGACACAAGAAGGAGATATGGTATGTAAGTTAAAGAAAGCTTTATATGGATTAAACAAGCACCTAGAACCTGGTATGCAAGATTGGATAAGTATTTATTGAAATTGGGATTTATAAAAGGAATAGCAGATAGTAACATATACACCAAAGAAATTAAGAATGGTTTGTTGGTTATAGTTATATTTGTTGATGATATTATCTTTGGAGGAGAAGATGAAGCTAGTGACAAATTTGCAGATGAAATGAAGACTGAATTTGAGATGAGCATGATTGGAGAAATGAAATATTTTTTGGGATTACAAATAACACAAAGCAAGGAAGGTATAATTGTAAGTCAGACTAAGTATTTAAATGAATTATTGAAAAGATTTGGAATGGAAGATTCTAAACCTATTGGAACACCTATGGTAACTAGACATAAGTTATCTAGCAAAGATGAGACAACAGCAGTTGAGCAGAAAAAGTACAGATCTATGATTGGAGGATTGCAGTACTTGACACATACAAGACCTGATATAGCACATTCAGTGGGGATTGTAGCAAGATTTCAAGCAGAACCTAGAGAATCACATTATGCAGTAGTAAAGAGGATACTGAGATATCTGAAAGGAACAATGGATTATGGATTATGGTATGAGAATTCTGATGATTTTACTTTATGTGCCTATACTGATGCAGATTGGGGAGGCAGCATTGATGACAAGAAAAGCATCAGTGGTGGAGCCTTTTTTCTTGGAGGTAAATTGGTCTCTTGGCTAAGTAAGAAGTAGAATTATACTTCACACAGCACAATAGAAGCAAAATATGTTGCAACAGCAAATAATTGTAATCAGATTATTTTGATGAAACAGATTTTGAAAGATATTGGAATAAAGTTTGATGACCCTATTGTTATACATTGTGATAACACCAGTACAATGAGTATGTCAAAAAATCATGTTTTACATTCTAAGACTAAACATATTGAGATCAAGTATCATGTTGTAAGAGAGAAAGTTGCAGAAAAAGAAGTAAGATTGGAGTACATAAGTACAAAGGAGCAGATAGCGGATATATTTACAAAGCCTTTACGTAAGGATACATTTGTGTATCTGAGAGGTATGCTTGGTGTTATGCCCCAACCTATTTTTCAGAATTGATGCAGATGATTGCATTCATCCAGTTGTATATGAGCCCTATCTTTCTTCTGGATTGGATGTTGGAACTTCCTCTATGGGGAGTTTATGAGCTGAGTCATGAGGACTCTTGTTATTGTATTTTTCTGAAAAGTGTCTTTTGACATTAAGTTTTTGTTGAATTAGTGATAGAATTTCTATCATTGATGTCAATGGGGGAGAGATATACATGAAAAACATTGTGGATTGTATGAGAGAGCTGAATAGGAAAACAAAGCAA
>BSBK01010308.1:30000-45000 GCA_027943335.1 Chamaecyparis obtusa | reverse complement strand
AAAAAAACTTATAATCTAAAGATAAAACATAGCCCAGTGGGCTAGATAGAGCATCCCTAAAAACCCAAACAATAAACAAGTTTAGTTTCCTTTTCATAGACATTTGGATAGCAACACATCCTCTCACTCCTGCTGCAGGAACTTGAAAAGTTGCCTAGGATCTTTTTCCTTAGCAACCTATCCATGAAATGCCTTCTCATTCAGCATATAGAGGGTGGTGGAAGAGGCATGCATGATCTTCAACACAAACTTGGTCACATCCAGCAGTCTCTTGTTGGTAGTTTCTAGGTCCATCTTTAATTGGGCCACATTGTGTTTGAGCTAAGCAATTTGGAACTGAAATTTTCCTACCATCCCAGAACCAGTCTAACCCACATCCACATTGGTCTCCTTGGTCATGTCTGCCTCCTTCGTGCTAGGGTGCCCAATGTTATCTTTCTCCTCCCTAGGGTTCTAGGTATCATCAACTTCGTTATGGCTGTCAGAGTTGATAGTGACCTCCTCCTATTTTAGAATATTATTGATGTCTTGTTTTCCCCTATGCTTATCCAGATAGTTAGAACAAAAAGTTTTAACAAGTTGGGGTCCACATCCTCAGGGTTGTCAAGATTGAGGATGATCCTCCTACCATTTTTATTATATGGCATTAGGTCTTTGGGGTGCGGTCACATTTCAAACCATGTGGGGAATCAGGGCTAGGGTGATTCTCAAAGGACTTAGGGCTCATAGGGGGGACAAATCATGTAAACATTTTGACCCAGAAGGAGTAGCAAGGCCTTTATCCAAAGATACTAAAGGTGATGGATGTGTTTTCAGTAGGGCTTCAGAGACAATAAACACAGTAAGAGGTGGGTAAAGGGCCCTGTGAAAGTTGTAGAGTCTCAGCATAAGGCCTTGGTAGAGGATAATAGGTTTTTTCCCCAAATTCTTGGCTTCATAAACATCAGCCGCATTAATTTCCATGGAGTGTAACAGAAAAAATGGAAAGGAAATTAAATATTTATTCTTAAGATGGTTGAGAAAAGGCAAATGGTAGTAGTAAAAAATACCAAACCTTCCTTCTAGCATGAAGTACTTCATGATAATCTTGCACATCTTTGGCCAGAGCTCTGGGAGGTCCTCGGTACAATACACCATGCTTAGGGACAGGGCTCTCCTTAGGGCTCTAGCAGAATTGGGAAATCTCTATCTTGGAAGGTGTTTACTAGCCTTCTTCCATTTCCTTCCCATGGTGGCAAGGCCAATGGCCATACCAATGATGTATTCATTAATCTAAAATAAGATTTCATTCACTGAGGCACACCTCTCATTCCAGGAAGTAGAAAATTTCTTAGAGACTGTCTCATCATGACCATTCATACTCTTCATGTAGGGCAAGATGTCTCCCTCTTTATATAAATACATGAACATAGGGTTTGAAGTAAACTCTTCCTAGATTTTGTCTGGATCTATTTTATGGCGATCACCACCCATCACAGAGGAAGATAAGAAACCAATAAAAAAAACCAGTAAAGGCATGCACCAAGTAAAGAAACCATGATCCTTTGGGAAATTTTTGTTGTGCACCCAAAAACAATTATGTAGACTCCAATAACTATCCTTCTTACCAAAGTAACTCCAATTAAAATCTAAAGGGTAAATGATATTTGCACAAGGAAAATTAGCATGAAGTCTAGAAGTAATCAGCTCATAATTAGAAACTTGAATGGGTTAATAAATGAAAATACCTTCCATAATATTTTTCGGTAGCATAAGGAGAGAAAAAATGTGCGAGTTATGCCAAGAAGTGCAAACGTTGTTAGGAATAGTCCCAAGAGATAACTGAGAGCGGGGGTGAATTAGTTATCTAGAAGATTCAATTCTTTGTCCAATTAAGTATAGAAGAACATTAAGCACATACACAATGAGATAACACTTAAACACAACACCACAATTTTGGTTATGGGGAAACTCAAATAGGTGAAAACCCCGGTGGGAATTAGCACCCACTATAAACTGCACTAGAGTATAATGACCCCTATTAGAAGATCTTACAACCCTGTTAGGAGTTGATCTTTACAATGCATTAAGTATAGTGACTTGGTCAAAGGTCGGACCCTATTAGGAGTCTTTTATAATTAACCTTGTTAGGGGTGAGGACATACTATCTGGGAGAACACTACTCAAGGGGTGAAGGTTGTAACCTTCTGCATAACAGATATACACTATATCTAGATTTTGGTGAACTGTGAGTTAGACTTGCTGTCTTGATCAAATCCAATGAATAGCATACATTCTATCCTTTGTCACATAGACCTTCTACTGATGGCTCAATACTTTGCACCTTCTTCTCTTCTCTTATGTTTCAACTTACTACCATACTTTAGCGATCACAACTAACCGGCTCTAAGTATCTTTCTCCAAATGATATAATCAAGTTGGCCTATTATAAATTCCTTTAAATAATATTAAATAAATAATATAACTCTCCAAAAACATAGCCAATGGTTACATCAACCATGAAACACTAAAATGACCATGCAACTCCATGTGAGTAGAAGCAATAGTTCATACTGTCGGCTTCACCAAATCAACTGAATCTTTACTCTCAAAATGAATTATGATCTGCACTCTTAACCAAACCTTCTTAACTCTTATCCAAACATAATACCAAGCACACATATGATAATGATAAGCGTAACTACTACAAAAATATAAACAATGTCAGCTCCATCAGATAAACTCAGGAAACTGTAACTGGCAACTGGAAACATCATAACTCAAACTGTACTACACAATTGAATCTGTGTCCATGAACATAACTTCACTAACATGTCTACAACATAAATATAGACACGCAAGTCTCCATCATAATCATACTGCAAATCACATATAGAACTCTTCTTGGGACCTGTCAGGAACACTACCGAAGCAAATAATTTTATAACTATCTTCACTCAGAATCAACGTCTGTGCTTATGATATCATGCTGATAACATATCTAGGCAACATATACTCAAGGCTCTCTTCACCACATGTTTCTTACCATATGTTGTCATCAATGACAAACATACAGTCAACACTGGCTTCCTTGCAAATCTCCAACAAAAGTACTCATAAAAAATAGCTCCATATCTATGGAAATCCACCATATAATGAATATGCCAGCAAGCCAACTTCCTAGAATGGTAGTAATTCAAATTCTCAGGGCTGATGTCATGTTGAGTACTAACCCAATTGTATAACACAAAATTCACACAATTTTCCATGTGTCCCATTAATTCAAAGCCAGCACAAGTGACAGTAGGTTGGAGAAAACCGCAACATCCCACCACTCCAAAAGCTAAATTTTAAATATCATTGAATTTATCCCCCAAGTGCGTGATTAGATTAACAATCCTCCTCTTCTCCAATTTGTAACCCTATTTATATTTATTTTCTACTAATTAAAAATATATCTTTAAATGAGCTCGATGATTTATATACACACTAAGATGTGTCGAGTACAATCTAAACTACAAACTATATTCATCACTTTTCATCATATTTGGCTCATCCAAAGTTATCCCGAGCTAGTCATTTGTAAGAAACCAACTTTTATATACATTATAGTATTTTATTGGCAATCTTCAACTAATTAGGCTCGGTGAAATTTTCGTAAACAACTTTGTAATTTTGATATTGTCCAAAATATGTGTTGAATAATAGACAACCCATCTGAATTTTTTGACAGTTCCTCAAAGAGATGTCATGTCAAGGAATGTGCATGATTTTTTTTACAAGGAAGTTCTCTAAATATTTGAACTAATGAAGAATTCTAGAACACATCCTAACATTGTAAGTTTTCTTTGCGTTATCATTAGTGGAACACATACTTATTTCATTACATATAGTTGACCAATAGGTGTACTTTTCAATTTTTATCTTAAATTCTTCTTGATATATTTTAGTTTCAGTATAAGAACTGCAAAGTAATTTTCTACTTTTATCTTGTAGTTCAGTCTGCCCAACCTTTTTTGGTTTTCCATTGTTGTAGCTACTTTGCATTTTTTTAAGAGTTAAATATAATATGAGAATTATTATATATGTGTTTTTACTAATAATTTTATTGGCTTTATCTATTTTTCAGGTTTCTTTTTTGTTGAAATTGATTTATCTACAAGGTAAGTTAGAAAATGGTGGATATTGGATTTGAGAAAAAAGGGTGTTCTACCCCATATTATTTTGTTATCTTTTCTTTCATATATATTCTATTTTTATTGTTTGTAATAAATTTGGAAATTTGTTGTTGTTTTTTATTTTTTTTAAATTGAGAAATAACCCTCTTCCTTTTTATACAAAATCCTAAATAATAGGTAGCCAAATGACTCTGTATTTTCATATTGTTTATTGTTAAAACTTGAATTTCTTTGAATTTATTGAACTATACATGTACATCTTCCCTTGACTGTCACTAAAAAAACTTATATCAATTGATACAAATATCGCTATCAACATGTTCATGTTTTAAAATCATCAAACATCCACAATATGTCACTATTGGCTAGACCATTGCACCTCGTTTGGTGTAAGCACTAGTTTTCAATATGTCCAACATTGAGGTCATGGACTAGTTTTTGTACTTATTTCTCAATATTTGTGCAGCTCAATTGGTGCATTTTTAGGACCAATGTAAAATGATATGGATTTTTGCAGTTGTGGTGGTAGATATGTTTGGATCTTATCTCCTTTTTTTTGTAGTGTTCTCACTTTGCTAATTTACTCTTTGAAGCACTTTAAGATGGATAATATTTACTTTGATATTTATTAAACTTACTTAATGGATTTTCAGTTTTTAGATGAAGTTTTTTTATCTTACATTATTCTTTAGTTTAGCAATCTACCATATTTGGTAAATATCTTTAATTTTTTTAATGTTCTAAATCTTGAAGTACTTCTTGGTTCTTTAATGCATGGCCTTCTATGTAATATCACTTACACCTTGGATTCCTAAACATTCTTGGTGTCCTTATCTAGAACACCTCTTATGTATCTTATGTTTAAATATATGATTAAATAAATGACTACCATGAATAAATAAATGACTAGATAACAAATCAATGATTGAATTAATGACTAAATATATGGCTAAATATATGAATAAATAAATGACTATCATGACTAAATAAATGACTAATTAATAACAATAAATGACTAAATTAATCAGTAAATACACGATTAAATCAATGGCTAAATAAATGACTACCATGACTAAATAAATGATTTAATTAATGACTAAATATATCACTACCATGACTGAATTTAACTGACCAGTTAATAAAAATCAATAACTAAATTAATGAAAAAATCAATGACCAAATTAGTGACCAAATCAATATGACTAAATAAATGATTAAAATAGTTTAGTCATAAATTTAGTCGCAAGATAAGTGATTGACAATAAACTACTAATGGTCACATGACCAAACTTAGTCATTTAGCTGCAATATTTAGTAGTTTATTTAGTCATATTTCTTCTTTTGTAGAAGTGACTAATCGAAAGATCATCAACATAAATTACTTGTATCAAAAAAGAGTCATCTTGTTTCAATCCATACATATATTTCCATAGTTTGCAAACTAAGGATGAATCATGGAAAAACCCTAGTGGTTGTTCCTTATAAATTTCCTACTCAAGATCTCCATGAAGAAATGTACTCTTCACATCCATCTAGTGTACAACCCAATTTTTTTGTTACGACTATACCAAGTGTAATTCTAATTGAAGTCATCTTGGCTACTAGTGTAAAGGTTTATGTATAGTCAATGTCCTCAACCTGTGAAAAACCTTTTTCAACCAAACATGTTTTCTACTTTTACAATGGAAAATGGATGGGGATCAATGGGTAAAGTGAAAAATGAATTACTTCCTCATTTCATTAATTTCACATTAAGAAGGAAGGATGCCCCCTATATGATGAAGAGGTAACTTAAGAACTAATTGGGAATATAATTTTTCCTTCATTAAGAAATGTAGTTAAATAAAATGAGAATGGTTAAGTGGCATAATTGATCTATTATAAAAGTCACTAAAAAGTTGTTGAAAATAGAATGTAATAGATAGATAATGAGATGAAACTAACATAAAGAAAAATAGAAATAGAAACAAAAACCAAGCAATGAAAAAAACATATGCCAGAAGTTTGAGAAAAAAAAAATCAACACACATTGATTTTAGAAACGTGTCCCCAGGATAGGTTAATTTTGACAATGTGTCCCCATTATTTTTGGGTGAAACTTTCACAGATCCTATGATTGTACCCATTATGGCCAAATCTAATCTGGAAACTCTATATCATTTTCCTACACAAAGAAAAATAGGAAAAGGGTTGTGGAAAGTGGTTAGGATTGGTCATACCCCTATTTTTGAATCAGCCTTAGAAATGAAATAAATTTAGATAAATGAAATTAGATAGAAATTAAAATAATAAATTCACCTTCCATCAACCCTCATAGATAGATGTAGAAATCACTCATACCCATGAATATTCTTGAATGTGGTTTAAATATAAAGAGTTGACCTTGGAATGTGATTTAGAATCAAGGATTACTTCATAAACACATAGATCTATGACTATCACTCTTGGATTTTGAATGTAGATATGCTTGATAATCACTTGCAAAGAAGAGAGAGAAGGTGGATGAAGGATTCAATATTCTTTCCTAATATGATAATTCCTCTACTTGGACATCATGGGAGAGAAACTTGCATCAAATAGAGAAGATTTACATGGATTTGAATGATCTTAAATAATTGGGCACTTGGAGATCTTGATCTTTTATGCTTACCTTAAAATCATGAATCTAATTACTCTTGTGTGCTTGGTTAAAAACTTAATAGCTTGATTGTTAAAATTATTTGTACTTGATAATAGATTATAGATATTAGCTTACATATGATTGTGGATATCAAAATAAGGATTTTTAATGGGTTTTTTTACTAACTCCATCATTTAGGGATTAAAATATTCTCTAGGATGACCACAAATGAAAATATCAAAATAAGATCCCTGTATCATACTTAGAGGAAAGACCAGGCCCCAAAACCTAGGGACATGTTACGATTGCCAATGTTTTCCATGGAGAATGTGCTCAAATTTTAATGGGATATCAGGGAGAGAGAAAATTAGTGAGAGGAGAAAATACATCTTACAAAGATAAAGTATAAAAGACATTCAAACCTTTAAATCACATGAATGGAGCCTAATATATCCTAAAGGATCTAATTTTGGGTGCTAACTATTTAGGATGGAATATTTATCCCCTAATTTAGTGAGAATATGATATGAAATCATTCTCATTGTAAATAATATCAATGGATAAGAAACATCTTACCAAGGTGAAGGACACAAATAAATATCAATCCCCCAAGTGACTTAACTCTTCATCAAATCTTAGACCAAGATAAGAGAAGCATCACACACACACACACACACACACACACACACACACACACACACACACACACACACAGAGTAGTAATGGATCACCTTACTATGGATCACACAAAGGGAGAAAACTATAAAATATGGAATTGGAGGTATAGAAAGCTATGTTATGCTAATCAATCTATTCAAGAGGATTATTCCTTAAGTAAATTATTATATTCATTAATGGATCCGAAAAGGTTTATCAGTTGTAAGGAAAACATTGTCTCTATAGGGATCTAGAAAAGGAAAGTAAGGAAAGAATTGTCTCCATTAAGGGATCTAGAAAAAGAGATTAGGCATAAGGAAAGCATCATCTTCTTAGGGATCAAAGAACAAAAATCATTCCTAAGGAAGGAATTGTATCCTTAGGGATCAAAGAAGGAAGATCAACCCTTAAGGAAATACCTATCTCCTTTAAGAGATCGAATGAGATAATGATGACAACGAAAGCATTGTCATCTTGGCCATCTACAAAAGAGGTTGCATTGAATCATTGTGTATGCATCTGAAAAATGTGAAACATGGAGTAGAGTGTATGGCCACACATTAAAGTGATTGCAAATTCCTTAATAGGATAAATGACTTTAACAGAGCATACATGTACCCACAAGAAACATTTCCTCTATGAGATGCCCCCAAGAAAGGAAAAATCAAGGGAAATTAATACATGAAAACAAAGAGCACATGAGGGATCTACCAACTCTAGGGAAAGTATGATCATATGATAATACATGAGATATTATATCAAAATGAAATGTCATCATCCCCCAAGATTAGTATAACTATAATCACAATGTAAGAATGTCACGTAAGAGTTATGAAGAAGAGTCTTTATTCGCTGGCATTAGAGAGACCAAAAATAATAGGTATCTACAATTTTTCATCATCCCTAATTAGAAAACATAAAGGAACAATTAAAAATAGTGGAAAATGTATGACATAATATGTATAGAAGAAGTGATATAAAGATAGAGGAATGTCATGACATTTTTATTTATTTATCACCTTACACCTGTAGAGAAACAAGGGTGGTTTAAAGAAATCTTATCAAAGCATATAACAAGAAGAACATCATGGGGGAGGTTCATTATAAAAATAAAACACATAAAATTCACCACACAAGAGAATCGAGTCAAGCATGTCACCTTCCCCCCATCTTGTCCTGTAGTATTTAGGGAAGGTGGGAAACATGCAAGAGGAGAAACATCAAGCATGATAGATAGAACAATAGAAAATTCCAAACAAGGACCATGTTGTGAAGATGTGTCACTTTATTTGTCGCTATGTGATTAAGAGACAATTATTGTGAAAAGTGTTAATATTTTTGGTCTTGAGACAAATATAAATCACATTGCAAATGGGTATGTGTAGGATCATGGTATGCCAAAAAGTAGCGATGTGAAAAAGAAGTCCTGATTGATAGACTCTTTGAAAAACAACTATAAATTTCAAACACTATAACAGTTTTGAAATCTAAAATATTCATCACATTCTATGCTTCACCTAATACAATAATAATAAACATTTCTTTCAATTTGATGAAGTTTAGACTAAGTTAAGGTGGTCATACATGAGAGTTTTTATATTCAGGAAATTTGTAGCAGAAAATACATAATTAGTTATTTACTTGGAAAAAAATAAAAAAAAATATACATCCAATCCAGATATGAGTCTACTACTTTTATCTAGAATCTTATTAAAACATATTATTATTTTATTTTGTTTATTGAAAAATAGCTATAACTTTCAAACTGTATAACATTTTTGAAATGAAAAACATGTGCCATATTCTATGGTTTTCCTACTACAAGAAAAATAAAAAAAGTTTTCAATTTGATAAAGTTTAGACTAAGTTAATGTGGTTAGACACGAGAGTTTTTGTATTCTGGAAAATTTGTAGAAGAAAAATCATAATTAATTATTTACTTGGAAATAAATTACAAAAAAAAAATGTGTCACATCCAGACATGAGTCTACTACTTATATCTAGAATCTTGTAAAAAAAATTTATCATTTGATTGTGTTTAAGGTGGTCAGACATACACCTACTTTTTATTTTTTCCTGAAATTTTCATACTACTACATTGATATTTCAAATTTTCAACATATAGAATAATTTTTTTTCAAGAAGAGCCTAGTATCTTAGAAACTAAATTCAATTTTCTACAGATTATCTTCTTACTTATTTTTGATATAATATTTATAACTTGCTCAATTTTTTATGTCAACTTGCCTAAACCTGATTTTATGAATTTTCATTGCCACTTAAGGGTCTAGTTTGGCATACCATGATCCTGCATATACCCAAATGATTATTAATATTATGGACTTAGCAAAGATTAAAATAAATAATAAGTATGCTACTTATTATATGACATATTACATTGTGATTGAGAAGAGGGATGACTTGCATATTGAATTGTTGAAATTTCTATGAGGGTCGACTTGCATTATAGTCAGTTATCTATTGAGGTTAGCAGCTGAATAACAATAATTATAAAAGTTGACTTGCATATGGAAGTTGGTTGCCTTATCATAAATTAAAGAGACAGCTCTCTTGAGGAATAATTATATGGGATCAAGGAGTGTGAATTGGGCATCATCAAAAACATAACATGATTGCCTTATTTTGCACTTTCAAGAGACTTATAATTCAGATCATCATTGCATAATTGTTCCAAAATTATAGAAACTTCTTGGCAATTTGGAAAGAAGAATAACATATCTAAACTCACACTTGTAGTAGACTTAAATAAACACTTGGAGAAGACATAAATTCAAATATTGTAGCATAATTGGAAAGGCATTATAGAAGACCTTAAAGAGAAAATTGTAGAAGACTTATAGAGCTAATTGGAGCAGAATAATAGCATTGGATTGAGGGCTTATTCTTACAATCATTGAATAGATTTCAAGCATCTAAATAAGGTATTATCTATCTTTTATTCATCTATATTTTCGAAAGGCCTAAGTATTTGTTCTAAAAGATCATCTATAGGTTGTTATTTTCTTTTCAAATTCTAAAATGTTAACATGATATCAGAGCTTTGGTGAGTTAAAGTGTTAGAAAGTAAAGTCCACCAAGATAACTAAGAGAGGGAGGGTGGGGGGGGGGGGGGGGTGAATCAATTATCAAATAAAAAAAATGTCTATTACTATTATCAGATTTCAACCATGTAACCAATATAAGAAACAACCATAGAAAGATAAACATACACAATGACAGAAGATATCATAACTAGGGAATCTCTTGATCAGAGAGTAAACCCCAGTGGGGATGGTACTGACAAAATATGTACTAATATGAAAAATTCTTGTGAGAGGATGGACTCTATTAGGAGCCTTATGAAATACATTCAGTACATATTAGTCTCTGTTAGGAGACTTTGAATCCTTGTTAAAAGATTCTAACCTGGTTAAGAGTTATGGAAGGCAGAAGTACCCATTGTCCAACCAGCTTCAAGGGAAAGATCATTAAACACACTGTCCAATTGATCTTTATATTATCTGAACATAATAATACCAAAAAATAATCTCATCAACTTATCTTCACTCCTTTGTCTCTGCCAAAATTGCACCAACTGCTTGACCAGATCTCCTCAATTAGCATATCCTCTTACAATATCATATATCACTTTTCTTGCATTACTTAAAATCAAAAAAAATAATCCTTCCTTTATACCACACTCAAATAATTATGAATGATTCGGCCAACAAGACTTAACCAATTACAAAATATAAATCATTACACGTTACATAATAATCCATAATCACTTAAAATTGTTAGTTTACAAACAAAATAATTCTTCACACGTGCGACCTCTGACTATGCTATCTCATCCAAGTAAACCCCAAAATTTCTTCAACAATTGTACAACTTTGCATGTCTAGATTATATCTCGGTTAGGAGATATAATCCAGTTATCACAAGCCGCCTCTCAGGAAGACTGCCAAAATATTGTTTCCACTAAATTACACATAACTATCAGGAATAATTGAATTTATGTATGCACTCTTAAACACAATATCAAGACACAATATACAATAAGTCCTCAACTTCACATAGTTTGATCTGCAGTTCTCTATGTGCGCTAATTCAAACATTGTCTTCTTCTTTGCTAATCTCCAGTAGATCAATGTGTTGACATCAATGACAATCACAGTCATGAATGTAACATAAAAATTCTATAGAATGACTCTGAATACTCCCCCAGAGGACATATTCAACATTCATTCCTAATAATCTCCCCCATTGGCATTAATGGCAATATAGATGAAAAACATCCAAGTTCCATGAATACCAAACTGCAACACTACTTCTCTACAATATCTTCAAATCCTCTTCATCAATCAAATCAATAAATCATGTTTTTTTCATGTACTACTATACCCTTCTCCCCCATTGACATCAATGACAATGAAATCATAAATATGTCAATTCATTACAAGCTCGAATGTCAAAAGACACTATTCAAAAAAATGCTTTCACAAGATTCCTTGATGACTCAGCTCAGAACACACATACTCCCTCATAGAGGAAGTATCAACATAGATTCCAGAATAGATAGAGCTCATATACCACTGGACTAATGAAACTTTCTGCATCACTACTCAAAATTAGGCTAGGGCATAACCCCAAGCATACCTCTCAAATACTCAAATTTATCTTTAGGTAAAGGCTTTGTAAATATGTCCACAATCTTCTCTGTTGTACTTATATTCTCAAGTCTGAATTCTTTCTCTGCAACTTTCTCTCTTACAACATGATACTTGATTTCTATTTTCCTTTTTTTAGAGTGCAATACAAGATTCTTAGACATACTTACTGTACTGGTGTTATCAAAGTGTATGATAATAGGCTCATTGGACTTGATTCCAATATCTTTCAACATTTGTTTCATCCATATTATTTGATTACAATTTCTTTCTGCTACTACATATTTTGCTTAGGATATGCTTTGTGAGATACAATTTTGTTTCTTATTTAGCCAAGAAACCAATCTCCCTCCTAGAAAAAATGCTCCACCACTTATACTCTTTTTTTCATCAACACTACCTCCCCAATATGCATCTATATATGCATGTAGGGTAAAGACATTTGATTTATCATACCATAACCCATAGTCAATTATGCCTTTCAAATATCTAAATATTCTTTTTACTGTTGCACAATGTGACTCTTTAGGATCAGCTTGAAATCTTGCAACAAGTCCAACTGCATGTGATATGCCTAGTCTTGTATGAGATAATACTGCAATCCTCCAAGCATGGATCTCTACTTCTTTTGTTCAACTGCAAGAGTTGCATTAGTGCTAGATAACTTATGACCAATTACCATAGGTGTGCCAACTGGCTTACAATTTTCCATTCCAAATCTTTGCAACAAGTCTTTCAGATATTTTTCTTGACATAAGAAAATACCATCACTGTTCTGTGCTATCTATAATCCTAAAAAATATTTCATCTCACCAATCATGCTCATCTCAAATTATGTCTTCATTTCATTAGAAAATTTATCACTAGCTTCATCTTCACCTCCAAAGATAATATCATGAACAAAAATAACTACAACCAATAAACCATTTTCAATCTCTTTTAGATACAAATTAATGTCTGCTTCGCCTTTAGAAAATCCCAATTTTATCAAATATTTATCTAATCTTGCATACCATGTTCCAGGTGCTTGTTTTATTCCATATAAAGCTTTGTTCAGTTTACATACCATATCTCCTTCATGATTCAAAGGAAAACCTTTAGGTTTCTCAATGTAGACTTCTTCTTCCAATTCTCCATTCAAAAATGCTTCCTTCACATCCATCTGATACACTTTGAATTTCTTATAAGCTACATAATCCAAAAACATTCTTACTACTTTAGTTCTTGCAATAGGTGCAAAAGGTTCTTCATATTCAATTCCTTCTTTCTGTGAGTATCCTTTACATACCAATCTTTCATTTTTCCTTACAACTTCACCTTGATCATTCATCTTATTCCTAAAAACTCATTTAGTTCCTATAACATTTTTATCTTTGGGTCTAGGAACCAATTCTCAAGTTTTGTTCTTTTCAATTTGATCTAGTTCTTCATTCATTGCTTGAATCCAATTTTTATCTTTACAAGCTTCATCAGTAGTTTTAGGTTCAATTTGAGAAATCAAACATAGTTCTTCTTGTACCATATCTCTTGTCATAACTCCTTTTTCTATGTTCCCAATAATCTAATCAGCAGGATGATTCCTCACTAAATTCTTATTAGGTGTCATTGTCTTAGTTCTTGCTTCAAATCTATTTTCTAATCTTGGTTCTTCTCTTATTTCCTCAGCATAGTTCTCATTTTGCAAATCATTGTTAGTTTCATAGAATAATTCAACATTTTCTTGATCAATACTAGGAAAAACTTCTTCATCTGAATCACAATCAAGAATTCTTTCCTAAATTCTAAATTACTCATCAACTTTAACATTTGTGCTCTCAACAATAGTCTTAGTTATTTTATTATAACATCTATAAGCTTTTATTTTCAATGAATAACCAAGCAATATACCTTCATCACTTCTAGCGTCAAACTTACCGATGTCATCATCTCTCTTAATATAACACTTACTTCCAAAAAAATTGAAATACTTAACTGACGGTGCATGTCCAAACCATAATTCATAAGGTGTCTTGTCTATATCTGCTCTAATTTGTACTTTGTTCATTGTATATACTATTGTATTCACTGCTTCTCTCCAAAATGACTTCACCAAATAATTCTTAAATAACATAGCTCTCGTTGCCTCAGTTACTGATTTGTTCCTTCTCTCTGCAATACCATTTTGTTCAAGTGTTCTAGGGGCTGAAAACTGTCTCTTAATGCCATTTTCTTCACAAAAAATATTAAATTATTTTGAAGTAAACTCTCCATCTCTATCAAACCTCAAACATTTAATCTTCATTCCATATTCATTTTCAAGTTTGTTCTTAATCAACTCAAACTTGTCAAATGCTTCAAATTTTTCTATAAGAAATACTATCCACATCATTCTAGTAAAGTCATCAACAAAATTCATAAAATACCTATCACCATAGAATCCTCTAGTTCTTCTGGGACCGCTTAGATCTATATAAACAATTTCCAATTTTGTTGTTGTTGTGAACTTCTTACTAGGAAATGAACTTCTCTTCTTCTTAGCCATAACACATTCTTTGCATATCATTTTAGTAGGTTTCATAATCTTAGGTAAATCTCTTACTGCAAATTGAGTACTTTCTTTTACAATGTTATCAAATTTTATGTGACAAGACCTTTTATTCCATAGCCAACTATCATCAATTTTAGTAATCAAACATTTCATCTTAGTAGGATTCAACTGAAATACATTACCTCTAGTTTTTTATCCTTTTCCAATCAACTTACCATTCTTATCCTTGATCACACAAGTCTTCTCAGTAAACCAAACTTGATATCCCTTATCAACTAACTATCCAACACTCAGAAGATTATGTTTCAACCCATCCACAAAATAAATATCATCAATGTTCATATTTCCATCAAGAGTAATAGATCCTAG
>BSBK01010308.1:2500-25000 GCA_027943335.1 Chamaecyparis obtusa | reverse complement strand
TCCATATTTGAAATAGATCAATCATCATGTATCTAGTAATTAAACATATATCCTATCTCATTACATTACTCAGATCCACATAATCCATATTACTTATTATATCCTCTATCCTTAATGCATAGCATAATTCATTATTTTAAATTTACCGCAAATCAAGTCACATATATCAAAATATGATTTGGGTTCTCGATTTTATATATCTTTCCATTTAAATCATAACCAGAGGTAAGTAAAACATAACCCAATATTATTTGATATCAACACACTTAAGACTTTCATACAAACATGCAAGAATGTATCCTATTACAATAACATTATCTAAGTTTAACACAAAGTACACAACTAAAATATTCTATCCAAGAATACACTAATCTAGCTTATACCAAGATGGTCCTTGGACTATGTTAATCATCAATCCTAATATCAAATTACTATTATACCACTATGCAATTCCCACATAATGAAATCTGTCATAGGTTCTTCTTCTATTAAGTCAAAGTATAATTCAAGAAGACAAGACACAAGGATGGTCATCTCATAACTATATTTGATTCATCCAATATTTGTGTGGTCCTATTAGATCTTTAAATTTTTACAATCTCACTAATTCATAAATGAATCCAATTGATTACTTGTGTATCCATGTTCAACTAAATAGGTTTATTCACATCCTTAAGATTATCTTAATCTTGTTTATGTTAGTGTACTCAACCATTAGCACTATATTGTCGTACAATCAATTATTTTCCATTGTTTTGATGACTATATAGCATTTCTAGAAATCATTATATTTACCTACTAACTTCATACATCCAACATGCCTTACTTTTAGATATTTAGTATGTGGTGGTTTACATAATCATTTTTTTTTACGTGAATTATCAACAAGAATCATCTACGAATCATGCATCATGCCATCTTGAGTCAAATCGTCATAACATGTAACAATGTCAAGTAACTTATAGATTCTATTAGGTTGTTCTTTTCTACACACTTGTTTAATTACCATTGATCATTTTTTTACTTTAAAACGGGTCTTAAAACTATGTATGCTAAATTGCCAAATTCTATTATTCATTAGGGAATATTCTAATCCTCTAAGGCTTCCTGATTATAATTTAGATGTTTGTGTCAAAATTTTCCAAGCATCCTAGAATATCATTAATACCATCATGTAAATGCATGTAAACATCTTCATGATCTAATACTATGATAGTTTTCCAAAAGTAATATTACTTCAAAACTATCTTAAATTACATATTCCATGAATTTACTTGAAAATGGAATCTATTTAATTAAGATGACAATTATAGCTAAGATTCCTAAGAATTCCATATGCAATCTAAGGAGATTTTTTTTTTGCAAGAAATATTAATGTTGCTTACCGAAGTGCTTCTTACCAAGATGAGAAATAGAGGGGTCCTACAAGTTACACCAGAAGGTAGACTTGAAGGAGCCACAAACTTCTTATGTTGGAAAATTAGAATACTAATTTCCTTCAAAGAACTAGAATTAGATTCAATTATAGAAAATCCACCTAAAACTAAAATGGATGAAGATGAAACACGTGAATGGAAAAAGGGTAATAAAAAAGCTATGAGAATTCTAATTAACAATGTAAAGCACAATATCATACCCACCATTTCCTATCTAGAGGAAACCTATCTAATGTTCTCTACATTATCAGGAATGTTTGAAATTAATAATACAAGTAGAATTATGACTCTTAAAAATGAAATTCCATGAATCAAGATGAGTCAAGGAGAATCTATCACATCATACTTTATTAGAATTACTAAGTTAAGAAATCAATTGGAAACTATTGGTAATACCAATGATGAAAATGAACTATATATGATAGCACTTAATGGATTACCTCTCTCATGGGACTCCTTTAATCAAGGAATCAGTGCATGTCCTAAACTGCCTCAATTTGGTAAATTAAAAATTGATTGTGTTCAAGAAGAATCAAGACTAATAACTAGAGGATCAAATTTTAAAGAAGATCTTCAAATGTTATACTCACAATCAAGAAGGAAAGGTGATTTCAAAAGAAAAATAGAATTTCAATCTACAAAGGAGAAAGAAACTTTAGGAAAAAAAGAATGAGATATTATCAAATCAGAAAAGAAGGGAACTCTCACAATAATGGATGGAGAGGGAGAGACTATCAAAACAATAATTTTAAAAAGAGAGATCTCTCTAAGGTACAATTCTATATATGTGACAAATTTGGTCACAAGGCAGCAAATTTTCCAGATCGAAACAATTGTCAAGCCTCTACTGCAAATGTAAAAGAAATAGAATCTGAACACCTTGTCCTTTAGTCTTCACCTTGAGAGGGAGTTTATATTTGGGCCTTCATGAACATAAAATTCATGTTATAAACTCTTTCTAATTCCGTGTTAGATTTTGAAAAAAAATTTAAATTTTTTTTAAGAGATATCACATCACTTGTTGTAAATAAATCAAATATTACTATCCATTGAGAATATGATTCTTTTCTATGTTAAATCTCAGTAAAGATAAAATTATCATGTAGTTAAAATATGATTTTTGTTGTTATATTTGAACATTTAGGCTATTGATATTTGAGCATTTAGGGTCTTGATATTTGACCATTGAGGCTCTTCATATTTGAGCATTGAGGCTCTTGATATTTGAGAGTTGAGGCTCTTGATATTTGATCATTGAGGGTCTTGATATTTAAGCATTGAGGCTCTTGATATTTGAGCATTGAGACTCTTGATATTTGAGCATTGGGGCTCTTGATATTTGAGCATTGAGGCTCTTGATATTTGAGAATTGAGGCTCATGACATTTGAGAATTGAGGCTCTTTCATATTTGAGCATTGAGGCCCTTGATATTTGAGCATTGAGGCTCTTGATATTTAAGCATTTATGCTCTTGACATTTGAGCATTGAAGATCCTACATATTTGAGCATTCAGGCTCATGGATATTAGAGCGTTGAGGCTCTTGGATAGAATCACCAATGAAGACTATCTTTCAAAGAACTTCTGGATGTAATTTCACATGAAGAAAATCCACACCTTACATCATGCTAACATTATGTGATTGATACTTAAGATGACCTTATAATTGTTATTATCTTGCAGGAGATACTTAATTTGAGATTTATTGATGATACCTTTCCTGATTACATAGATTTGAGATCTATTGTTATATTGATGATATCTTTTCTTACATAGATTTGAGACCTATTATTCTTATTGAAATAATACTATACATCAAGTTGAGATCCATATGTGATTCTTATTTACATCATGAGGATAATTTCAATGATGCTTCTTACCTCTCATTACATGTGAACAATGATTACATTATGTGTTATGTTTGAATAACCTTACATCTTCTACTAGTAGACAATATTACAAAGGTTGAGACATCCTGAGGATGATTAATCACATTGACTAAATTAGGTATGATTACATCAGGTATGACTACATTATGAATACATTATGTTTTTGATGGTTCCATATTCATTGAGATTACTTAGATTGAAATCTATTGAGAACAATAATTCATATCTTAGAATGAGATCTAGTGTTCTATTATGAGGTCAATGTTATTGATCTTTCTCTCAAGTCTAAGAGGGAGTGTTAATATTTGTGGCCTAGAGACAAAGATAAATTATATTGTAAATGATTATTAATATTATGAACTTGGAAAAGATTAAAATAAATATATAGTATGAGCTACTTATTATATGACATATCACATTATGATTGAGAAGAGGGACGAATTACATATTGAATTATTGAAATTTCTATGAGAGTTGACTTGCATTATAGTCAAATATCTATTGAGATTAGTAGTTGAATAACAATAATTATAAAAAGATGACTTGAATATGCAAGTCAGATACCTTATCATATTAAAGAGACACCTGTCTTGAGGTATACTTATATGGGATTGAGGAGTGAAAATTAGGCATCATCAAAAACATAACATGACTACCTTATTTCACACTTTCAACAGAAATATAATCCAGATCATCATTGCATAATTGTTATGTACATTATAGAGGCTTCTTGGAAATTTGGAAAGAAGAATAACATACCTAAATTCACACTTGTAGCATACCTAAATAATTTATAATGCTACAATAATTTAATAGATTTCAAGCATCTAAATCGGGTATTATCTATCTTCTATTCATCTATATTTTTTGAAGGACCTAAGTCTTAGTTCTAAAAGATCATCTATAGATTGTTATTTTATTTTTAAATTATAAAATATTAAAAAAAACATAGTTGGTAAAACATAATTAAAATTAATTATCTCAAAAATATCATCAGAATCAGTAGTATGAATATCGCCATTAGTTGTATTCATAACATCAAAAGAATCATGATCAAGAGTATCTTCTTCATCTAAATTAATTATAATAGAACTGAAGGTACAAATAGAATTGTCATGTATGTTCAATTTCATATTTTTCAAGTTATCTTCCTCCTTTAGTTCAACCATAGGTTGATTGAAAAGAATCAATGAATTATTATGTGTTTTATATGATGAAATATTTTGGTAAGCATGTTGATGGGCTCTACCATGATATTTATGGTGTTGATCATAAGAATAATGGTTATGCTTTGTTTTTCGAGAGATCAAGTTTGGTTTAGGATCAATAAACATCAGTGCCTTTTCTTCTTTAGGAGGAAAAATGCAAGGAACCACACTAAATTGAGGGATAGCATAAACATAATGTTTAGAGGAAATACAAGGTGGAGATAAAGAATATATAGGAGGTGTAGGTATTGTATGAAGAATTCCACATCCAAGACTACAAAGATGGAATATTCTTAGGTTTTCTAAGCTCTGAAATATTATGGATCTTGTGGACTTGATATGATTGAAAGAGGTTATCTCAGCGCAGTTGAGTTGGTTGAGGCATAGAAGGCCAAAAGAAATCAAGGTCAATAAACTCTTGAGGAAGTGAACGATGATAGAGGCTATGGTTAACAATCATGATGTATCCATTATGGGAAAACTTCAAATACTTATGGATATGAGAGGATACAAATTTATGGAGGTAAGCCAAGGAATACAAAGTTTGATATGAAACTGATTAGAATTTGGAATGGCAGTAAATATAATTCATCTAAATTTTTACCACCAACTTCAAGAAGAAATTAAATAGAACCATGGGAAGGATAAATGAAATCATTGCAAGATTGAATCATAAAATTAAATTTATCACATAAATAACACTGTAATCATCTATCAAGAAGATTATCTTCAGTTATCACATTCTCCAAGGAAGTAGGATCAATAATAAAACTACAAGAATAAAAGCCATTAACCTTTTCTACAATCTAAAGTGGACCATTAGGTGCTTTAATCATCTAACTAGGGTCAAAGGTAATAAAAATTTTAGGTCCATGTTTAGTTTTAGGTTCAATTTGATCAATGAAGTTGAAAATGTTATTGGCTTCATTACACTTACCATAATACTCAACAACATGAGTGAAATAAGGAAAAGTTTGACTAGATTCAAGGGTATTGGTTGAATGAGATGACAAAGGGATGGTACATATTTGTAATTCTTTATTAGGAGGTGATATAGATTTGTTTCATTGATCACTAACAGCCTCAACTGATATGGTATTAATAGAATCAATGAGGTCTTGAATAACAGATTTCAAATGGTAACACCTTTTAGTATCATGATCATAATGATGATGGTATCAAGAGAAAGCTTTGTTATCAAACTGTTTCAATAAAATTTTGGATGTTTCAATTGGATTTACAAGAGGAAGATTTAATGTTTTATCATTAATCAAATCCATCATCACATTATATTCAAAGATTTAGAAAATTGATTAAAATTACAAGACGGTCTAAAAATAGATGACAAAGGAGCCACACCTTTGGATTTTTTGCCACTTTCTCATCAACAGTATTGGATGAATTATTGATTTTATTAAAGTTATTTGGTTTCTAAATTTTTTTAAATTTTTGTATGTGGCATCACTCTTATCAACTGAATCCATTGGAGTAGTTCTCTCAAATTGACTAACTTGAAGATGATAATTATGAAGCACTACACATAATTGAGTAAAACAAGAAAAGTAAAAAAGTAAAATCTTATGTTACACATCAATATGTTACACATCAATGTAAAATATGTTACACATCAATATAAAGTATCTAGGATAATAAATATCAGCATGCAAATGTTTAAATCTAGCAAAAAAATTAGTTACTTTTTCTCTAACTCATTGTTTAGAATGCATTAATCCAGTTAAAGAAATATTAGGACCAATGTTGTTTTGAAATTGTTGAATGAAAGCATTAGAAAGGTTTTAGATAGAATCAATAGAATAAAGAAGCAAATAACATATCATTACAATACTTTGTCTCAAAAGGTTATAGTAAAAATTTTCAACATAAACTTATGATCATGAGAAAAATCAGTATACAATGTTTGAAAGGTTTTGACATGGGTCAAAGGATCTCCTTTACTATCATAAGTTTTAAGATGTCGAATCTCCATGTATTATGGAATCAAAAAATAGATGATATCAAAAGACAAAGGAATATAAATGTCATGAGTAGGAATATTAAACTTGGATCGAGTCATTAAGGAAATTTCTTGTTGCAAAGAAGACACAATTTGAGCCAAGATACTAATAGTGTAATTGGTAGAAAGAATTATAGGAGGAGATATGTTTGAAATGCTTGGAGCATTAGCATAAAATAAAGGACCAATAGAGTATTAAAATAAAACACTAAATTGTAAGTGGGCATTGATGAAGGTTAAAAAACACATGCCACTCTTGAAGGAATACTAGGAACAATAGGATTAGGAATGCTAACATGTATAGGATTGATATTTTCAATTAAAGTTGTTATGATAGGTGGAGAATAAGTAGACAAACTAATAATTGAAGTGGAAATATGCGTAGAGGTCTCAACACTAGTAGTGGGTGGAATGAAACCTAGATCTTAACAACAAGATCTAATAGCATTTCCATTATTATCAATGAGATGAGAGATACTATGCAATATGTTAAAACCATATTCATCTTTAATAATTATCTTCCTTTATCACTCTAAAATGGAAATGACCACAAGATTTGAATATTTGTGTCCTAACCATTGGTCAAATTTCTCAAAGTCATTAGAAATTTTTTGGACTTGCATATGAGGGACTCTTAATGTCTCATCTTTATCATGAGAATAATGGTAAGAATTTTTCTCCATAATAGGATTGATGTCTCTAGTATGCATCTTGGTCTCATTAAGATTTGAAGGGAAAATAGAAGGCTCCACATTAAAAGAACTCATAAGTGTATGGACTCTCCTAACTAGAATGCGATAAGTAGGAGTCGGTAATAAAAATCATGCACAAGGGAATAAAAGATAGATAGACCTAATGGAATTTTAAAATTTGAAAGTGATATGCATTAAAAAAAATTTATGAGAAGTGCATCTAACTAAAAAAATTAAATATTTAACATAAAGCATGCAACATAGATCTTGATCTAATTATAAAAATGAGGAATATGTAATACTTACAATGTAGATATAAACACAAAGTAATATTTTAAATGTTATGAGTTGGGTCACCAAAATGTACAATAGGAAATGGATGAGGAGCAATAGGTAAAGTAATAAATGAATTAATTTACCATTTTATTAATTATACATTAGGAAAGAAGGATTCCTGTACAAATCTCAAGAGGTGATCTAAGAACTAATTGGGGAAAATATTTGTCTGTAACTAAAAAATATAATTGAATGAAATGAGAATGATAAAGTGATGTAATCGATTTATTAGAAAAGTCACTAAAAAGTTGCTGAAAAAGATTGTAACAGTCAGATAATGAGTTGAAACTAACGAAAATGGAATCCAAGAGATGAAACTAAGCAATATTAGAAATTTGAGAAAAAAAGGCCATTAAATATTGGGATTCCTAATATATCCCTAAGATAGGTTATTTTTAGCGATGTGCCACCGATGTTTTTGACTCAAACTTTCATAAATCCTGTAATTGTACCTATTTTACTTAGTTTTGATTCAATGACTTTGTATCTTATTTTTGCATATATAAAAAATGGAAAAAGTTTTTGGAAAGGGGTTTGTCTTTGTCAAACCCCTACTTAGGACTCAACCTTAGAAATGATATAAATTTGCATAAAGTAAAGTAGATAGAAAGGCAAATAATAGTTTTACCTTGCATAAACCCTCATGGATAGATTTAGAAATTTATCATACCCATGAAGATTCTTGAATATTCTTGAAATCCAAAGATTTTACCTTGAAATTCAATATAGAATCAAGGATTCCTTCACAAACACACATATGTTTTTGTCTCAAAATTTCACAGATCCTGCAATTGTACATGTTCTACCCAAATCTAATTGGACATCTTTATATGATATTCTTGGGCACATAAAAATAAGGAAGAGGTTGTGGAAAGGGTTTAGAATTGATCAAACCCTTTCCTAGGAATAAACCTTATAAATAAAATAAATTTGGATAAAGGAAAATAGATAGAAAGGAAAATAATAGACTCATCATCCATAAACTCTCATGGACATATGTAGAAATTTCACATACCCATGAATATGATTGAATGTAGTTTAAATCCAAAGATCTAAACTTGGAATGTAATTTATAATCAAGGATTCCTAATAAACACATAGGTCTATAATTATCTCTCCTAGATCTTGAAATTAGATATGCTTGATATTCAATTGAAAAGAGAAGAGTGAAGGAAAATGAAGGAATTGATCATCTTTATTGATTTAAGAATTCCTCTACATGGCCATAATGGGAGATAAAATTGAATAAAATGGAGAAGACTTCCTTGGATTGGAATGATCTTGAAGAATGGGAGACTTGGAGATCTTGATCTTGTATTCTTGCCTTCAAATCTTTAATCCAATTATTCTTGCTTGCTTGAAAACTTGATATTTTGATTGTTAAAACTAATTGCACTAGATAATGGACTATAGATATTATCTTGCATATAATTTTGGATATCAAAATGAGGAGTGATAAGGGGTTCTTATACTAACTCTATCAATTTGAGATTCAAATTTTATCCAGGACTAGCAGAAATGAATATCTTGAAATAGTACACTGAAATTGGGATCTGGTGAAAGTTTGGGCCCCAAAACTTAGGGAGATATGGATGTTGGCAATGTGTCCCAAGGAAGATGGGCTCAAATTTCAATGGGAGATTGGGGAGATAATATGAGTGGGAGGAAAAAATAAAATCACTAGGATTAAGGATAACAAACATTTGGACCTCAAAATCATAAAAATACGGCCTAATATATCCTCAAGCATCTAGTTATGGTGGATAAAATTTAAGGACTATACAGTACTTATCCATTGACCCATCCACTATTAATATAGTTAGATATATCCACCTACATCAAACTAAGTTTCTTCCATTAAAAAAAAATTCTTAAATAAGGTTGTTATCTACTAAATTCTATACTGCAATATATGCTCCCTAAAAAGTGTGATGTATGGTGATGAAAAAATATCAACCTCCAATAGAATCTTGAAACTATATGACCATGATTCCTCAGCACTATAGTCACTAGAGGAACTAGAAAAATAAGATTCTACTCTAGAACATTATTATGAATCATCTGGATCATTAGTGCTATAATCAAGGTCTGAAGAGTTCACATCAAGTTTATAACTATCAAGTATAGTTTCAATAGGCGTTTCCTGAAACTTAACACTTCTCTCATTAAAAAATTCATGTTTTCTAGGGTGAAGTAGGAAATAGCCTTTTACACCATCTCGATATCCAACAAAGTTACAAGGTTGAGATTATGGATCCATATCCTTGTGTTTCTCTTTTTGAATGTGTTTCATAACTAGAGACACAAATAATTTAAAATGCTCAATTATAGGTTTTGATCCTTTCCAAGCTTCAAATGGAGTGACACCTTTTAAGACTTTATGAGGAACTAGATATTATGAATGTAACATGTATAATTGATTTCTTTAGAGTATGATGGTGTGAGGTCCTTATAATGAATCATAAAATTTTCCCTTTCTTTTAAAGATCTATTTTTATGTTCAAAAACACCATTTTATTTGGAAAAATGTAGATTTGTGCATTCTCAATATGTCCCCTCTACTATGCAAAATTGCTCAAATCAGTTGTTGACATACACTTTTCCATTATCCATTCAAACAATATTAATGCCTTTTCTTGATTTCTTTTTAGTGAGAGCTTTGAAATCTTGAAAAGATTCAAATGCCTCTAATTTTTTCTTAAGTACACCAATGTGAATATTTGAAAATAATCAATGAAAGTGAGAACATGTCTGATTTAGTAAAAGATGGATGGGGAAAAGCACCTAAAACATTAGTATGCACAAGTTATAAGACTTGATTTACCCTCCGTGATTTTCCTTTGTCAAATTTTTCTTCTAAATGTTTTCCAAGTGCACAACCCTCACAAATTTCTTTTGAAAACTTAAACTTTGGTAAACCCTTAACCATGTTTCATTGACATAGTTTTTCAAGACAGTGATAGTTAAGGTAGCGAAACCATTCATGCCATAGTTTACAAACATCATCTAAATGAGTAAAGAAAAATCTTTGGAAAAGTTGGAGAAGGTGTACAATCTAGATTAATAATGAACATACCCTACAACTATCAAATTATTTCTTTGCACATCTCTTATCTCAATCGAATTTAGAGATAAACTAACTCTCATGTGCTTTCCTAGTTGAGTAATTAGATACACATAAATAATATTAGTTGTGAGTTCAAAGAAATACTGATAAAATTTAAAAATGTTCTACCTTCAACTTGAACAATCCCTCCCTTTAACCAATGTTGGAGCATCATCCCCTAAGGTGATTTGGGACATATTAGAGTTCTCCAAGGGTGAAAAGAAAACTTGTTAAGAAGCCATATGGTGTGTAGAACTAGAATATATAATCCATGATCGAGATGAAAATTTTGTAGAAAATAAGGCCTCTTCTTTTGATTTTTCTTTTTCCTTTGTATTTTCTTGAGTTGACAAAGATGAATTACTTGATTCAGATAGCCCTATATTATTCTTCTTTAGAATTTGTTTAATCTAGTCAAGTTTCTTCTTTAAGAATTGATGCTCATCATGCCGAAACATAGATTACAATAGAAAAATTTAAATTTTTACTTAGTTTGTTTACTATGAGAAAAGTTATCCTTTTTAGAGTTGTAAATTTTATCTTCTTTATTCCATTCTTTATCCTTTTTACCTTTATTCTTCTTTCTTTTCAAAGTTGATTATTTTTATTTTTCTACAAGTAGGGATTGAGGCTTACAAGCCTTCAAAGTTCCCATTTGAATTAATTTTTCTTGCTCCCTTGTAAGATGAAAAATAAAGTTATCAAGTAAGGGCAAGCATGGTCCAAGAGGCTCCAAGAGCTCATTTTATAGAATAGAAAGTAGACATAAATACTAAATATTTAGGACCTAGTTTGGAAAGTACAGACATGACTAATTGATCATCTTCCTTGTTAATCAAAACATCTTTTAATTACAACTTCACAAAAAAATAGTGAATAAGTCCACTAAAATTGAAAAACTTGAAGGACTAAGACCTAAGAGTTGATTTTCAAACTCATGACTCCTAAGTTCATCTATTTTCCCAAATCATTTTTTTACATCTTGCCACACTCATTGGGTGTTTTGAAGCTTTCAACATGGAAAAAAAATTAAGAAGATACATTTAAACATATAAAGAAAATGCTTGGTTGAAATTATTAAAAAAAAATTCATTGTGTTTATCTACATTAGGTTCTTTTTCTATTCCCATAGTTACCCTAAATAAACCTTTCTTTGTTTTTATGACAAGAATTACTTCCAACTTGAAATGATGAAATTTAAAGGACTTGGGGGTTGTATAGTTACAGTAAAATCCATATTTCTTTCTTTGAATTAGACAGTTGATTCATTGTATAAAGTGGAAAAGAAACTTGGAATATGAGAAAGAGTGAAGTAAAAGAAATAACATAACACAATATCACTTCCCCCTTTGATTATGTGTTTTATCCACACTTAGTTTGGAGCTTTATAGAAATTGTTAGAATAACTGAGAGGGGGGTGAATCAGTTATCCATAGTCCCAAATACAAAATGTATACCATAAAATAAATTCAACTAATTCTACAACTTGGTAAACATAAAATACCAACTGTTTGTGACTTTACCAATTACCAATTAATTTCTCATAGTGATTACTGACCAAATCTAACATGCAATATGTAAAGTATGATATCCAAACAATCACTACATAAAAACATAACACAAGAGATTTAACGTGGAAACCCTACAAAGGGAAAAACAACCTGGGACCGGTAACCCAAAATATTTTCACTCTTCTGAAGTGAGCTTGGTGAAGAGCCAACCCTATTAAAGGTTATAAAACACACTATAAGGTGTGACCTTGTTAGAGGATTTAACACTAATAGTTATTGTCCAACCAGCATTCACTATGGGGTTAATAGGATAACAAATGTACATTCTATGAATGACATTACAAGACTTTCAAGTCTACTCGGTTAAGAGATTTTATCTGTTTACAATGGTTAAACTGTAACAGTAGGTGATCTTAATACAATACAACTTGATTTGAAGATTATCAAATCTATCTTAAGTCCATACAAATCCTTTGATCAATATTTCTTATTCAGTTCAACAACATTCAATAACTTACTATCCCTCGGTAAAACTCTCTGACACTCAGTTAACTTCTATAGTTTGGTTCTTCTTCAACCAGTTTGATCAGGAAAGCATGAAGCAATGTTCACATGATATCTCTACAGTCTCCTTCCTCCGGCATATGTTTCATTGTGAAACCCTAGTTTCTTAAATAAACAAGTAAACCATTTTCTTTTCATCCATCAAATTTTTCCACTTAATCTCCTTCGTTGATTTTTTTTCTTAAACCTTCCTTGGCTGATGTGTCAGTAACACGTTTCAATTCCATCCTTTAGGTCTTCTCCAAATTTTGTTAGCCATAGATCTTACAACAAACTTTATCTTTCCAATCTGATTACGAGGTACTTTCCAGCTCATCAATTTTGTAGACTAAACTAATCATTTAGTTCTTTTGTCTATACTCAGTTAACAAAGAAATGCGTCGGTGAACACAAGCTCAGTTGATACTATCACTTGGTATACACTACACTGGCTCAGTGTATATTGGAATGCTTTATTAACTGACCACACTGCTTTGTAACAATTTTCTTTTGACTTCATAACAGATTAATGCAACATAATCAAGTCAACAATATGAAGTCATAAACTCATCAATAAGTTACCAAGAGTATTCCTTATCCCCATTTGTCATATCCATCTTCCTCAATGTACATATCTCTGTTCTTCATTTTTTCTCCTCCTTTATAGATGTTTAGATATTTACAACTACCATGATAAGTACTGTCAAAAATAGTTGACATCAATGACAACATAATAGCTAATTCAATTATCTTGCATAACAATTCAATGCTCGGTGATCTCTAATCACTTTTAGTTCTTCAATCAAGTTCTTAATTAGTTGTAGTTCATCAAAAAATAGTGTTTTATAAGCACTCCAAGAAAACATAAAATGGAACTTTATAATAAGAGTGTGTGACTATGCTTGTTGGATTCATCGATAAAAATGTCTTTTTCAAAAACATGGCACTCAAATCAGAGTTTCCTAAAATAAGTTATGCCATAGAATTTTTTTTTGCTAAATACACTTTTGGATTTCTACAAAAAGAATTCATTTTTTTTCCTTACATAAAGAGAGAAAAATAGTAATAAAGGGAAGGATTTTTTAAGCTCCTTTGGTTGAAAAATAACCAAGGACTAAACTAGCATGTGACCAAGCACTTGAGGAACATTTTCCCCCTTCCCTCCTCCAAATGTAAATCCTCCCACTATCGAACTTTAGACAAGAGTTAAAAAAAACTATTTTCGAGCCTACAAGAAAATGTTGGATCTGAAAAATTAAGAAGCCCTAACGAAGAATAGGGAAAAACCAAACTACAGTGGAAATATTCTAGCTGTAGACCCTATGTCATTGAATCAAACCATAATGGTAATATCTCATCCATGGATCCTAAAAAAATGGCCCAATATGGTAAACCCTTTGTGGGTTGTAGAGGGAAAATTCTTGGGCCTGCCAAGGTAGAGCCTCGCCATGTGCTAAAAGATAGAGGCAAAAGACGTGAAAGGTAGAGGCATGTTCATCCATGTCAAACCAATCATAGACCCCTGTGTCTGTCAAAAAAAAACAAAAATATTTGTAGTCCTTTGATCTCCAATATTGAAAGATTTCTTGTGAATTTATGGAGATTAGAATCAATTTCATTGTCTAAGTGTGAAGTCAGCTAACTAGGCTTAAGAGCCTATGTGAACACCCGGATATAATATAGGTTTACACTAACAAATGGGAGTTGGTTTCTAGTCTCATATCGTCACATTTCTGGGTGGTGATTGAGTTTGACTCCTCCTTTTGTCAATAATGGGATTCTTATAAAATAAATTAAGGATTACTTTCTAATATTAAATTATTTTTATTATCATTTCCAATTATTTTGTAAAAATAAAATAGGAATAATTTCATACCATACTACACCAAATAAAATCACTTTCTAATTTTAAACTTATTTATTACTAAATAAAGTGAATATTTATCCTATTGTAACAAAAAAAATCACACTATCATGTGGGAATATTAATAATATTACTTATATATTATTTTATAAATAAGAAACAATAAATCTTCCTTCTTAAAAAAAAATCATCTTCTTATTATTATTTTGTAGCAAATTCCTTCAACTAAAACCTTTTTTATTTAATTTTCTTGGTCTGTTTGACAAATTGTATGTGGGAAATGGTTCTCTGTTAAGTCCTTGAGTCACATTTGTACTCCTCAAGATTTATTTTAGATGCGTATATCTTTTCACTCATAATCCGTACAATAGAGAGATAGTTTTTAGTGTTTGAGGATATTGTTGCCTTCAATCTTTATAGATCAAAATGTTTACAAAATAAATATAGTATTTGGGTAGAGTTTGATGCAAGAAAGAGTATAATAAGAAGCACAGACTTTGTAACCAAATACTGATCCAATCCCACAATCAATCCCCTCATTAATCCTCTAGAGTTGGAAGCTTCGACGCAGCTCCGAGGATCTGATAGCCAAAATAGTGGACATTTTCAGGATGCCCTTGTTTTTGTGTATTTATAGGTGAGGGGTTTGTTTTGGGTTTCTTGAAAAAAACATTCTTTAAAGATTTGGTTTTGGTTGTGTCAATGAAAATCAGCCTTGTTTTGGTGGATTTATAAGTGACAGGTTTGGTCTGGGTTTCTTGGAAAAAATGTTCTTTAAATATTTGGTTTTGGTTGTGTGAATGAAAATCTTTGTTGGGGTTTCAAGGATTTTTGGGTTGTAGAATGTTGGGCCTTCAAAGAAAGAAAAGTAAATTTCATCTGATGTCATCAAAGAATGAGGAGAGTATTCATCATCAATCTTCTATGAGAAAACATAAAACATTTTTTACATTCCTCCTCGGCTATTTAATGTCTTCAATGCTTAGAAAATAACACTCTCTAATGTAGGCAATTTGTCTAGAGGTACTAGAAGTCCAACATTTTAAGTCAATTTTAAGCTCATTGTTTGATGACAAAAGTATAGCCAAATAAAATCTGGCATAACAAAACTTTCACAAAATAAAAAAATTAAATTATTTCAACTACTAGAATAGATAGGGTTTGTGTGGTATTTTGTAAATAATTCTTGTCATTAAATTTGATATAATTCTGGAACTTGAGATTTTGTTTGGCTTGTTACATCAATTGTATAAATAATTATTCTTTTTGTGAATTGTCTTTGGTCATGGATGATCTATTTATATAGTTTTTGATAGTAGGAAAAAATAGGTTTTTAGGGGGGACTCGAAACCCCGTACAAGAAAAGATCAATAGATGGTAACATTAAGCACACTGAAAAGAAACAGGGATGGGAACCAGTCCACTAGAGCCAAAGCCAACAAAAAAAGCCAAAAAAACCAAACCAGAAAAAAACCATGAACCAAGAAAACCTAAGAAAAAGAACAACACCAGGACCTAGGAGAACCTAGGAAAACTCCTTGCAAGTTACATCTGCTTCCTTCTTTGCCTCCAAGATCTTCTTGATGGCCACCTTGAAGTCGAAAACATCAAGGATCCTTTCCTGTATCATTTTTCTTTTAGCAGACCAGGTGCATTTACCAGGACCCTCGTCACCCACTTCCTCATTGTCATCCTCTGGTTTCTTGATAGGGGAACTAGCATCTAGCTCCTCTTTGATAGACATAAAATACTCCATGGCAGAGCCCATAAATAGATTGTTAGCCTACATATTAACTGGATTCTCCATATTATCAACTTTAACTTGCATACCCTACATTTTCTTCTCCCTCTCGTTGCCCTTGTTGTCATCCAACCCCTTCAAACTGGTCTCCACGATTTCTTGTAGGGAATCAACCTTAGCCAAGATACACCTGAATTTCATGTTTAGACTTTTGATTTCTTGAAAAACCCATTTCATCAAGAAAAAGGAGTACATGGATGCGGCCTTCACAGTCTGGAGCACACCAAAAGGGGGGTCAATTTTATCATCCATTTTCTCCTTGAGCAGTTGAGCATTCCATTCTTGCAGATCAACAATTTTGGCAAAGGGGATATTCTGAGAGGAGGAAGGAACATTCCCCTTCTCAACAATAGGAGACTCCACTTGCTTGTCTGATTGGACCTCCATAACAACCTCAAACATGGGGGAAATAGGAACTTCATATTCCTCTGAACTATCATAATCGGCTAAAATGGGGACCTGCTGACCACCCACATCCTCCTCTTTATTGTCATCCTCATTATTGACAATAGGGTTATTCTCAACATCCATAGTATCTTTAGCCTCCTCCTCCTTATTTTCATTGTCCCCCAAGATGCTACTCAACACCTATTAAGAGGCTTTACTATTAACTTCAGATGAATTCACTGAGGTGACATAATCCTCAGCAATTTCTCCAGTAGAATCCATCTCCATACTAGCATCCTTATCCAATTTAATTTTTTTACCAATGGAAAACTCCTCTTTACAATCCGTTTCCCTGATAAATTTATTGGTCGAGCCAAAGGATTTGGGCGAGGAAATAATAGGGCTAGAAATGGCCATCTTCTTGATATGTTTCACAATGAGAAGGATAATCCCCTCATGTAGAATGAGCTTATTCACTTTCCTCCTATGGTCATTAATACTAAGATGTCCAGAGACTGCAGAAGAAAAATGGCAACGAAACCCTAATCTTGTGTCTAATGTGACAAAGCAGCACAAAATGGTAAGAATGGGCTCATTTATACCTACCATCCAGAGTGATGTACTCCATGATAACAATCATGACCTTCACCAAAATTTCCTTGAAGGCATTAACATCATAGTAGCCCCTGGAATCTTTCACCAAACTCTGTGCCTCAACTTTGCTTTTAGGGAATCGTCGACTGACCTTTTGAGAAATTTTCTTGTCTCTATAAAATTTAATTCCCTTGAGGATCAACCAAGTCACCTTAGTAATAAGCTCTTCATCAATGTTCAAAGTCAGCCCAATGATGGTCACAGCACCATCATTCCAAGACTCAATAAACTCCTTTGTAGCTCCATCTTTAAACACATGCAAGCATTCCATATAAATGGTGAGACCACCCTTTCTGAGTTCCTCCCAGACCTTCCTCAAGTTCTACCATTTCTTACAATCCTTCAACTCCTTGTGATTCAGCCCACCACCCATGTTTTCAGATAAAGAGATTTCAATAGTAGTTGCAGAGAACAAGCACAAGTAGACAAATATGGTAGCAATGAAATACACACTACAAAACTTGTGTCTACTCTCAGTAATCTTGGGAAAGGCAATGATTTTCATAATCATAAAAACAATTTTATCAATTTGGCATCTTTTCATCATAACTTCTTGAGATATTCCAAATCTGCCCTTTTGCTATGAATCCTATCATAAGCCAACTTGTCTTTCAGATCAATGATGAGATTGTTGCCTTTGTGCTAGGTCACCATGTCCTTCACCCTAACAAAAATGTTGGCTATCTCGTCATCCGTACCATTTGCCTCTCGGTAAATGTGGGAAATGATGACCTGCTTAAATGAATTAATGATAATCTGAGCCTCCTTAATAATCACCTTCATAAACCATGATGGGTTAGAGATATTTTTGATGTAATTTAAAATATTCAGGGAATCACTTCGATCCACATGTAAGGAGGCATGTAATTTTAAATAATTTTAAGGGTTTGGAGAAGAGTGATAGCTTCCACCACATGATTGGTTTGGACCCCAATGGGAAGCACCATGATAGCAAGACAGTTAGCCCTTTCATCTCTTATGAGCCCACCACAACCCACTGGACCTAGATTACCCTTCGCAGTGCCGTCGAAGTTGATTTTGATCCATTCCAGGGGGGAGGGACAAATGGAATTCACTTGTTGGATAGCGGACTTGGTTATGAAACCAAAACCATGATTTCCAGTAATGAAATCTAGCTTCAATCTAATCAATGAACTATAGTTCTCCTTGACGCTTCTTTTAATTTTCTCAGCAACTACCGTCGGCAGGAGAGAAGTATTTCTAAAAACTCTATGATTACATTGTCTCTACAATCTCCAGATAACATAAGGTGCTATAAGGTTCCACAAATGCTTGTCCATTAGAACCTCCACGTTTCTCCAATGGGTACTAAAATTCTCCATGTTATTAGGAAAAATCTAGTTAATCTTCCTACACTGTAAGATAAGACTCCACACTTCCCAAGAGTACCTACAATCAATAGCCAAATGGAAGCTCGATTCTTCTACCTCCTTGCAACAAAAGAATCTATTGGTCAAAATCATACCTTGTTTTTGGAGGTTGTCAATGGTGAGAATCTTGTTTTGCAAAACCAGCAAAAAGAAAAAATTAATTTTAGGAATTAATCTTTTATCCCAAACCTGAGCCCAAAAAGGAAGAGGATTCAATTGCTTCAATAATAACTCAGAGACTAAGGCAATAGTAAAGACTCTAGAAGGGAGAATTCCCCAAATCAACTCATCATCTCTGGATGCAACAAATTTCCAAATTTTTAAATCCAGCATCAGAGGCCTGAGGGCCTCATCAATAATGGAAAGATCAATCCAAGAACTACTCCTCCAGTAGTTCCTAGCCCAAGGATAAAATTTATGTAAACAAAAATTAATAAAGGGTTGAAAACCTGTAACCAAGCTTAGAGGATAGTCTTTGAGCCAGCAGTCTTCCCAGAACTTAATTCTTCGGCCACTGCCCAAATACCATTTAGCCCCTTTGAGAGTCATCTCCTTAAGCTGCTGAATGCAATTCTAGGTGACAGAACCCTAGACTTTCACATCTAACTTAAAAAAAACTGAGATATGGGGAAAGGGGAAGAGATATTTTTTTTGAATTATCTCATTCCACTCCTTCCTTTCACCAAAGATCCTCCAAATCCTCTTAGCCAAGAGTTCCTGATTGGCCACTCTTATAGGGTGGATGCCAAGCCCTCCCACTTCTTTGGACTACTCACCTTATCCCACACAACCAGATCTAGTCTCTTTCTTTCTTCCACTCTAGTCCAAAGAAAATTTATCTGGATTCTTTCAATTATGTCTGCATATTTTCCTGGGATCTTGAATAGGCTCAGAGCATAAATGGGAAGACTCTACAATGAAGTCTTCAGGAGTTGGAGTTTACCAGCTTGACTAAGAAACACTCCTTTCCAACCCACTAATTTCCTATTGAATCTTTCCACAATACCAGCCTAGAAAGAGTCTGGAGGTTTAAGACCTAAAGGAAGGCCCATATAGGTAGCAGGCATGGTATCAATTTTACATCCAATAATTCTAGCAATTCTATTTTTTCTATCTTCAGGCGTATTAATAAAGAATAGAGAGCTCTTATTCCAATTAATAATTTGACTGGTACCCAAGGAGTAGGTGGATAGAGCCTGTTTGATAACCCTTGCTTCCAGAATGGATGAAGAACCCATGATGACCATTTCATCCATAAATTGTTCATGAGAGCACAACCTAGAAGTAGAGGACAAGGAAATACCCTTAATGGAGCCATTGGTAATCAACTTCTAAAAGTATCAGCCAAGATATTCAACCATAATGGCAAAAAGAATACAAGACAAGGGATCCCTTTTTCAGAGCCCCCTAGAAGGTTTGAAGCAACTAGAGAGGGAATCATTAACCATAATAGCAGTTGTAGAGGTACTGTTAAGAAGGAAGATAAACTTTAACAATTTATCATAGAAACCAAAGGATCTCAGCACCTTGATCAATGAATCCTAGTCCACCCTATCATAAGCCTTGCAGAGATCAAGTTTCAACAAAAAGCCAAAATTGAGAGAGACTTGGGTAGAATGAATAACCTCATGGATCTTCATAATAGAATCAAGAATCTACTTGCCAGGAACAAAACCACTTTGCTGGGAAGAGATAATCTTAGGAAGAAAATCCAACAATCTAAGGGTAATAACCTTGGAGAGGAGTTTGTACCTAGAATTACATAGACTAATCAGTCTAAAAGAATCAATAGAGTCAACAACAGGCTTCTTAGGAATCAACACAATAAAAGTAGCATTAATTTATTTCAGCAAAGATCTAGAGCCAAAGAATTCATTAACAACATTACAGATGTCCTAGCCAATAATATGCCAAAATTTATGAAAAAAAAACATTGGGAACCCATCTGGACCCAAGGACTTATCACCCTCAAAAGAGAACACAGCAGCCTTGATTTCCTCCGAAGAGGGAATAGCCAAAAGGACCTTGTTGGTAGCTTCATTGACTATGGAAGGGATGGACTCAAGAAGTAAAGCGTGGTTATCCAAGGAAATATTCAGGTCTTTAGATAAGAGAGAAGAAAAGAAATCAATCATAGCCATAGAAATGTCCTTATCATTCCTTACCTCTCCAACAACCACCATGAGTCTAGAAATTCTTTTAGAAGCTCTATGTTTGGAGGCTGACATATGGAAGAACCTAGTGCTCTTATCTCCAGCTTTAAGCCAAATTGATCTAGATCTCTATCTCCAAAATAGTTCCTCTTTGGATATAATGTTATGGGTCTTGGCTAGGAGAATCTCCTCCTTATCCTTCAAGTCTTGGGACAACCCATTCTATTGGACAGATTCTTGAATATCATCAAGGTCCCTTTTCAATAGAGACTCGATTTTAAAGATGTCACCAAACTCATCCTTGGTCTAAGATTTAACATTCTATTTTAAGTGTTGGAGCTTTTTAACCACCCTGAACATCGCAATACCCTGAATATTGACATCCCACCAACCATTGATCAACGGTTTGATATCTGGGTGGTCTACCCACATTTTCTTGAATCTAAATGGAGGATTTCCCTTAGACACGATCAGATCAACATTGAAGGAAATAGGGAAATGATCAGAGCCAATCTTTGTAAGAGAAGACATGGAGCAACCATAGATTTTGAACAAGCAACCAGAAATCAATGCCCAATCTAACCAAAATTGGATAAGATCTAGCCCAATTCTTCTGTTGGACCAAGTATAATTGACACCCTGAAGATCCAACTCAAAGAGAGCTTTCCTATTGACAAAATCCATGAGCTCCACTCTACCATCCAGTTGAGTCTGAATATCCACTCTACGAAATTTCTCATTGTCTTTCAAAGGACAGTTGAAATCCCCATAAATAACCAGGGAGAATCCTAGAATAACATTCTTTGGTTATCAACCCATTTCCAAAATTGAGTCCTACCAACTTTCAAATTAGGGACATAAATATTGGTAGCAACCCATTCATAATCAGACTTAATATGAAGAAATTTAATGCTTAAGCAATTGAGGTTATCAGCAATCACAACCGCTCTAACATAATTCTGATTCCAATAGACAATGACCCCTCTTGAAGCCCCTTCAGAGCTTGAGCCAGCCACACCTCCATTTTTTAATATTCTAATTTTTCCACCTTATCTTTCACCATCTTAGTTTTTTGAACAAGAATGATATTAGGTTTATGATCTCTTACCAGATTCCTTAGGACGTCTTTCTTATGAGGGGAATTTAGCCCTCTGATATTCCACAAGATAAATTTCATTTCTTGATTGGAGTACAAGCTCCGTGGATGGTCAACTGTTTTCCATCCGTAATATCCTTCTTACTTTCTCTTTCTCTAATCTCTCTATTGGTGATTCTACCTTAATTTTTTTCCTGAGATCCAACATCTGCCTTAAGACCCTTAGATCCCATATCAGCTTTGCTTCATGTAAGGACACCCTTGGAACCTAGGGTGGAGAGTTTGTTCTACTTTTTTTTTCTATTTCTTCCCTATTTGGGTACACATGGGATTCCCATTCTGATCCTCTAAGAGATCATCACAAGAAAGAAGGTCCTCATTCCCACTCCTCGAATGGCTATTAGGTACTGAAGATAAATC
>BSBK01010307.1:140000-421796 GCA_027943335.1 Chamaecyparis obtusa | reverse complement strand
TATATCTATATATATATATATATATATATATAACATACATATATATATATATATATATATATATATATATACATATATATATATATGTATATATATATATACATATATATCTATTTATATATATATATATAATAAACTTTATAATATATGTAAAAACAAAAAAACACTATCTTTTATGTAAAACTTTAAATCCCACTTGGTATTTCTCACAAAGCATGTAGAGCTTAAACAAAATAAATGAAATGAAATTCATTTTTGTGCGGGCCGATATCCCAAACCCCCCACCCATTTTCCTTTACCCTGTGACGGTGGTCGATGGGTGGTGCTACCTCCCACCCCACCACTATTGTTGCAGTGCGGGCAGAATGGCACTCACATAATGGCATCCTCCCTCCCCACTCCACTTCTCTCCTCACCCTTCCCTCTTTACATAGGCCGTTGCTTCCTCCTTCCCTCTGTTGGTCTATTTTCCTCCTCTCCCACTACTGCATTTGGGGCCAAATTTTGACAAACACTTACAACAAGTATTTTTTTTATTACGAATTTGGCGTTTTTTTATATAGTAGGCCTAGATGGTGCCGGTATTCTAATTGGTTTTAAATTGACCATTGAAATTTTGACAATTTTAGGGTAATAGATGAAAAAAAAAATTGAAACACCCAAATCATTTTTATTTCGATTGGAGAGAAAAGGAGCAGGAGAAAATGACTGAAAGGTAGATGCGAGAGAAGGTATGTTATTTCTTCATCTATTCTCCCTCTAGCATCATATTTGACCGTAACTTTTAAATGGATAACATTTATTTGATCATGAATTCTCTCTAAAATGACCACATTCTACTGGTATCATGCCCTAGCGAGTGCTTTATCTCTATTATTTGATGTTATTGGTGCTTGTGCTCAAGTATATCAGTTCACTATTTTGAAATGTTTGGATTCACGTTTGTTGATATTACTGGCATGTTTAATGATGTCATTGTATATTACTGAGATGCTCACTAAAATGACCGCATTCTACTGGTGTCATTCCCTAGCTCATGCTTTAACTCCATTATTTGATGTTATTGGTTATCATTTTTTTTTGAAATGTTGATTGTGGTTATCAAATGGATGCCCTTGAGCTTCTAGCTAGGCACCATTTGTATTGATAGCTTAGGTCATCAAATGTATTATATCATTCATAGTTGAGACTTTCATAGGAGGAAATAGGACAAAGAACAATTTTTATTTATTTTCTCTATTTGATCCTCAAGTGGCTTACAAACCTAGAAAACTATATGCAAATTTATGGATGTAGTTGCAAGATACATAGTAGCTGATAATTCACAAGACATCCATGCATCCAATTTGATATAAATTAATACAAATAAATAGGGTCCTCCAATGGCCCAATCATCCAGACCTTGACTATCCCCTCAACTAGTGACCCTTGAAAACTAGGTTATCGTCCAATCAGTGAGTGATCATTCATTCTCCTAGTCTACCCTACACCCAAACATATTAGAAATACACAATACAATTTCGGCCTTGCCCTTCACTCTCTTGGTCTTATTGGGCATGCATCATCTTCAATCTTAAATTTATAACAATTAATCATGTTTCCTAGCTAGCCATCAGTCTCTGGATCCAGTATATTGTAATATGTTTGCTAGGCACAAAAGGAAGATCAGGTAGATTCATTGATTTATTATATTCAGTACTAGAGATTAATGGACAATTGAAAATGATAGAATGTGGTCTGATCCATAGCACCTTTGGACAGGTCCAAATTTAGAAATGTTTGTTTGTGGGCTTCTTCTGAAGGCAATGAAGTTTTCTTGAAGGCGCTCCTTGATTAAGACCCCCCTCATCCTCAACATGGTCTTCATTTCATAGATAGGGGACATGGAAATATCTTTAAATACTTCTTTTATCACAATGTCACCCTTAAAATTATGGTCCTCCTGCTCCATCTTCTTGATCTTCCTGGCTAAAGAGGATGAATTATCCCCATTCTCTATTTTTTCATCCCTCTCTTCCACACTCACTTATATTACTAATATATCTATTCCTTTTTTAACTTAACCTTGTAGAGGAAATGTGTTCACATTCAACTAGTCTATTGTATTTTGCTTTGTTTCCTCTATGATATTTCTAGAATCTCCACTATTCCTATCCTTACAAATGGTTCTTAAACATACTTTATCTGATATGATAATAACATGCTAAACTGAACCAATGGCATGTTCTTCATGTGGTACAATGAAGATTTGGATATCAAATCTTCCTTGTGAAAGTTGAGTGTGAGAGAAGGTGTGTGATTTCTTCATCTTTGATTGGTATCTTTAATGGGAAACATCTTTTGAGCCTCTCGCATCATATTCAACCACAAATTTCGAATGCATTGCTTTTTATTTGATCATGAATGCTCACTGAAATGACCGCATTCTACTAGTGTTGTTCCCTAGTCCGTGCTTTATCCTCTCAACTTCCCCAACCACTCCTAATCGGTTAGAGGGATTAGCTAAGTGTTCAGACAATAAAAGTTCTCATACAACTCCAAAAATTTCACATACAAAATAAAATTAAATCCATTTATGAATTAAATCCAGCATGCCAAAGGGACTAGTCCCAATAATTCTTAAACATACTTTATCTGATACGATGAATTGTTAATAAAGGTCTAATATACAATGGTCATGCTAGAATGTCATCATTTTAGTGAGCACTCACGATCAAATAAAATGCTTGTGCTAAAGGATATCTATTCACTATTTTGAAATGTTTGGATTCATGTTTGTTGATATTACTGGCATGACCATTGTATAGTAGACCTTTATTAACAATTCATCATATCAAATAAAGTATGTTTAAGAATTTTTGGGACTAGTCCTTTGGCATACCAGATTTAATTCATAAATGGATTTAATTTTATTTTGTAGGTGAAATTTTGGGAGTTACATGATAAGTTTTAGTGTCTAAACACTCAACTAATCTCTCTAACTGATTAGGAGTGGTTGGGGGCATTGAGAGGAAAGTTTTCAAACATTCATATTCACTTATTGAATGTTTTGGAGACTACTAGTTTTACTCTCCATGTGTTACCGGTGACTGAGATTCATTAAAGGATACAAAACCCTTCATTTTGGGTTATTGTGTGTGGATTAAAATGTAGTTTGATTTGTTTAATGTTTAGAAGAGATCAATAAAGTATTTAAAGATAATTTTAAATGTTTGGAGAGGTTTGAGAGGCACTTATCATGACTTTACCTTCACAAACTGCGCATACACTAGTTTTACTAAGTTTCATTTCTCTGTTTTGAGGTTTCCTTTCTCTACTGTAGGGGTACAGTCAGAGGTTCACTAAAAAAATTATCCTTTTAATGGTTAATATGAATATGAATGATTTTATATAACATATTTCTTATTTTACTTGAATTGTCAAATAGCTTGTAGTAGGGTGAAAGTACTTTTGATCATTTTGGCCATGACTGTTCCTGTACAAAGTCAGGAAATGTAACTGTTGGTGTTAGGTTTTATTTATTATTGAATTCAATGGTTTCCAAGATATGTTGAGGAGTTTTCTCCTTGTTTAATGTTAATTGTTCCTACACAATCCACTCATACAATAGTGAAATGCTATGTGATGGACAATTTCTATTTTTTCCATTTTATAGCCACAGTCAACATTTCAAAACATTGAATCCTCCTTGAGCACAAGCACCAATAACATGAAATAATGGAGATAAAGCATGGGCTAGGGGCATGACACCAATAGATTAAAATTGAACCAATGGCATGTTTACAACAAAGAAATAGAATGATAATAATATGTTGAAAATTCTATTCAATTGAATACACGCCAAAGGGACCAGTCCCAACAATTCTTAAACATACTTTATCTGATATGATGAATTGTTAATAAAGGTCTAATTTTGTAGATTTTTAATAGGAAGGAAGATTTGACCTAGCCAAATATTTCTTGTACCACACAAAAAAGTGTGTGATAACTATGTCTACTCCAACCTTAATTGTTTAAGAATTCATCATATTAGATAAAGTATGTTTAAGAATTGTTGGGAGTTCTATTACACCTTTGTTGTAAACATGTCATTGGTTCAGTTTTGTAAATTTGTTTTTTGTGTTAAATACATTTAAATGGAACATTAGGCATAGTAATAATATGCTTAATCTATTAGTAATTGGCAGATTAAATACAGATTAGACCATTGTATATTATACCTTTATTAACAGTTCATCATATCAAACAAAGTATGTTTAAGAATTGTTGGGACTAGTCCTTTAGCGTACTAGACTTAATTCATAAATGAATTTTATTTTATTTTGTATGTGAAATTTTGGGAGGTGCATGAGAAGTTTTAGTGTCTAAACATTCAACGAATCCCTCTAAATGATTAGGAGTGATTGGAGAAGTTCAGAGGAAAGTTTTCAAACATTCATATTCACTTATTGAATGCTTTGCAGACTACCGGTTTTACTGTCCATGCGTTACCAGTGACTGAGATTCATTAAAGGATACAAAACCCTTCATTTTGGGTTATTGTTTGTGGATTCAAATATAGGTTTGATTTGGTTAATGTTTAGAAGAGATCAATAAAGTATTTAAAGACAATCTTACATGTAAGGAGAGGTTTAACACACACTTATCATGACTGTACCCTCACAAACATTGGCATAGACTAGTTTTACTAAGTTTCTTTTCTCTATTTTGAGGTTCTCATTGCCAAAGTGGCCAAAGACTATGTTAGGTTGATAAAATATGGAGATTCTCTTTACTACTACAAATATTTGAAGGTTGTTGTACTTGGATAGATGTGTACCATTGTTAAGAGAATTGGGACCGAGTTTGGCTTGCCTCAAACAGGTGAGGCAGCATATGGAATGGTGTCCATCTATTGACCCAAATACCATGACTATTTTGATTTGTGGGTACTCTAGTGTTGGAAATTTGGATGAGTTAGATACTTAGATGTTTTCATTATGGTAACATATGATCTACATGAAGATCGCACAAGATAGATAGCAAGTATGGCAGAGCGCAATGCAAAATTGTCTAGGTATGAGACAATGTTTCTGTCAATGTATCTGATGATAGTTTTCATTAGCGATCTTGATTGGAGTAAGATAAATTCTTTCAAACTTGAATATAGGATACTTTAGTGATTATAGAAGACTCACCTAAGAGCACACATCAGTATGACATGTACGAAATAAGTTATGATAATTTTACTGAAGACAGTGTTAAGCCGACAGGACAGAATATGAAGACAAAATTGGTAAAGAGTTAAAGGATTATTTTGCTTATCAAAATAATGTCTTAAAAATATAAAGGGATGACATCCTAGATGTTAACCCTTGGGTAAAGATATGTTTTGTATAGTTCTTATGACAAGCTGACTGTATGAGTGACTAGCCTTAATAACTTGTATAAAGAGATGTAATGATGTAATTGAAAATATATGGTGAAGTTGTAATAGCAATAGTGATAAAGCAAGTGAAGAGAAATTGATGCAAAGTTGCAAGTAGTATAAGGTTATGTACCTTGAATTATTTTGTAATCAGTAAATATTGTATGTTACTTGTTTCGGTAGTGGGCTCACCTGGTAATCATATCTTGTACTACAAACTCTTAGCATGGTTGAGGCTTCTAACAAGGCCTATAGTCTCTTAATCAAAATTGAGACACTATATGCATGTAATATGCTCCTAGCATGGTCAATATCCTTAACATGATACTTTTTATTAGTGTATCTTTGTGGGCACCATCCCCATCAGGGTTTTCCCTTGGCCAGGGTTTTCTCAAGAACAAATAATGTGTTATGAGTTCATTTGTTTTATTGCTATGCATGTTATTTAGTTTACTATGTTATGCATGAATTAAGATAATCTGTTATATCCATAATTGGGAAAAAGTAAAAGTTTGTAGAATAATGATTCAGCCCCCCCCCCCCTCTCAGTATTCCCTATTTCTAACAATTGGTATTAGAGCTTAGTTACTTAGAAAAGAATCATTCAAGGAAAGCCTAGAAGATTGAGTAAGATCTCTATGGATATGGATCAGCTACAGAAAAATCTTGAAGAATCTCTTGAATAGATTGATATGCTTACAGAAGAAAGAAATACTCTTAAAGGAAAGTATGATGATGCAAAGAATCTCATTGAGAAATTGAAAAACAAGTTGGAAGATCTGAAAATGTCTGAAAGCATAGATGAAAAGAAATCTAATGAAATTGACAAATCTAAAGATACACCTAAAGAAGAAGAACCACCTAAGCAAGAGGAGTCACCTAAAGGTATGTAAAGAGAATTTAGAGGTAGATGCTTTTCTTGTAATACTTTTGGTCATATGAAGTAAGATTGCATAGGTAAGCAATTTAAACCCCTTAATGGTTATTGTTATAATTGTCATGCTTTTGGACATAGATCTATTGAATATAGAAAACCTAAATTTATTGAGAATATAATAGTAGTAGAATGTTTAGGAATACTAACCATGTAGATAAGAGACCTACTAAAGGTATGAACAAGAGAAATGGAGTAGTATGTTATAGATGCAATAAAGTTGGACACATTGCTAGAAATTGCAGAATACAGATCAATCAGCCTAGACCAAGATATGGAAACAATGGAATAGTTTGTTAGATATGTAACAAGATTGGACATACAGAAAGGTTTTGCAGAATAAACAATAGGGTTTCTCATCCTAATCCTAATCCTAATCCTAAAAGTCATGCAACGAGAAATGAAGATGCAAGTAACAATCAGAAAGGATGCTATAGCAATTCAGTTGAAGTAAAGTTTGTTAAAGACACAGATCAAGGAGGCACATTTAGCACTAAAGGTAATTAGAAAGGTGAAGTATCAAGTGATAAGAATGAATCTCTACCTAACCCATCTCAAAGTGCTTAATTAATGAAAATTACAGTAGAATAGGAACTTAGATTAATGTAGAAGTTCATATATGATTAATTGAGTCTTCTGTAGTTAATGGAAGGTAGTATATGATGTATTGATGCTATCGTTAAGAGTGCATAGAAAAATATTATGTTTTGCGAGATCACAAGAAGTTTTAAGTTTTGCAGGTAAGCAAAAACAACTTTTTGGAAAGAAGCAACAAAGGAATTGAATGCGATGTCAGATTTATGTTAGATTGAAAGGAGAAAAGGTTATGATCAATATTACTTGATCTTTAAGGTGAACATAAGTGCTAAGGAGATCAAAGAGTAGTGATTGGAAGAGTTTTGGAAGGATTTGGTGAAGGATTTTCTGCTGAATCTACACAAGCCCTAAATCGCATAATCAAGGTATTTTACTTGGCATATCTCTAGATCGGTTAAGGAATATGCAGAAGTCATGGATGTTTCATTGATTCATAATTTAAGGGATAAGAATAGACCTAAAATCAAAATGGAATTAGTAGAAACCTTGGAGGAAGACCCTAAGTTAGCTTTATCATCCATACCATATAGAGTTTTACTCCTAGAAAATGTTAGAAGCTATTTGGGATGCCAACTTGAGACTCTCAGTGACAGTGACTTTACTAAAGAATATGAAAAGATTTACAATCAAGATATGTCATTGAAAGTAGGGTTTGAACATTTGAAAGATAATGAGATTATTAAGTATTCACTACAATATGAGTTTGATAATGAGAAATGTACCAAGATAATCTTAAGAAGAATTCACAATGGGAAGTTTTGGTTAGATGATACAGTGATAGATATCACAACTGACCTAATTCATGAGGTAACTGGTCTATCTAAAACTAGAGCCATACCTTTTAATGAGAAGAATATGAGAAAAATAGTTATAGACAACACAAACTCATCTTACAATGGCAAAGGAATAGTAATTAGCAAGATACAACAAGATAATGTTACATATTTGTGAAAGATCCTTACAACTAAGTTTTGTGCAAATTTAACAGAAGATGACATGGCAAAAAGAATGATACATGTAGCCCATTTGATGTGTATAGACAAAGTTCAAGTTGACATGTGTGAGATTTTTCAGAATTCAATTATTTGAGAATTTGGAAAAGATAAAGAAGATTAAATACTCTCAGTTTAGATTCTCCTCATTGATCACTTATATGTTTTTCCATTTGTTGAGAATATTTCCTTACACTATTGGTAATGATTGAAATGATGGTTAAACTACAATGGAAAGGATTAACAAAGTTTACATGAGACATCTTATTGACAAAGTCAATGAGAGTGCAGTGTTGGTGATTAAAACATTTCAGAATTTGATGTCAAGAAGATCAAGGATCCCTCAATCTTTAGTAGAGAAGTATAACAATGAGATATGCTCTATGGTTGATACTAACTTTACATTCATTGAAGCAATAAAACCTAGAGTAGAATTCATAGACCCTCTTGGCTATGAAATTTTTGAGATTGAAATAGAAGAGTATGTGAGTAGATTTCTTAAATACAACTTGGACATTCATAGCAACAGATTTGGAACCTTTGAGGAGAACTTCAACTTTGTAAAGTCTATCTTAGAAGAGAAACTATCTAAGAAGAGAGTAGATAGTATAATCAAGAAAATGTTGAAGGACACAGGGCTGTCTAAATAGGAATTTTTGATAGCTAATTAGACAACAGAAACAATTAGAGACATGGGACAAAAGCAAGTTTTGTTTGTTCCACCTTTATCATTAGTTGCAATATAGCAAGAAGACATATAGATAAAAGTGAAAGTGGAAGAAACTAAGAAAGATCAAGAAGTTAGGAAGTCCACTAGATCGTCCTCTTCTACATCTGGTAAAAGAGTGAAAGAAATTGCCATTGGATCAGGTAAAAGGTAGAAGAATTTAGTGCTACGAGTTCAAAGAAATATTGCAAAAATTAAATATGATGAAGAGACCCCTATTAAGAAGAAAACTTGGAAACCTAGAATTGAAAAAGTGAATGAACAAATCATACAAGATCGAGACTTTTCAAAGATGAACAAATACTATGACCTATATTATTGTGCAGAGAGATTGAACCTTGAGAATGTAGATATGAAACACATGTTATTGACTGACAAGAAGTTTGATACAATTTAGGACAAAATACCTAATGGCTTGTATGAAAAGTTAGTAAACATGAAGAAAAGAGTAACAAATGAAGAGATCAAAATTAGAGAAAATCTTTTTAGGAGGCTATGTGATGTTAAGAATGAAGAACACTTCAAACAGATCATGAAAGATCTGAATAACCATTTGAGAACCAAGAAAAGAACAATTCTAATTATGGGAGGAAAATATGAAGAAATCAACAAGGAAATAGAACAAGAAATAGTTAAAGTAATCACAGAAAGTGTGGAGAAACAATCAGATGTAGTAGAACCAACAGAGAAAGAAAAGGAAGTAGAACAACTGAGAATTCCCTCTCCACCAGCTATTAACATTGAAGATGAGACAATGAATATGGAAGGAACCAAAATAACTCTAGATAGTGATGAGAATCCTTTTAAAAACCTTGAGAACATTATTGAAAATTCAACTTTTGAGGAGTGGGATAGTGCTAGAGGAGAAAAGTAGAGAGACACAAGAATTGAAGAGTCTAAGGAGTCAAAAAAGCTAGAAGCAACCCCTAGTCAAGAAGAAGTCAGCCTTACACCTGAGACTGATAAGAAAACTCCAATTGGATCTATATTTGAAATTTTGGGAAAAGAAGTAGATGATGATGATCAGATGGAATTGATCACAAAATGAATAAGATTATTGGGAAGAATAAGAAGGTAAAAATCCTTGAAGGATGCCTAAAGGAACTAACTGAGAAGTTATAAAGTATTGTGACTACACAAATTGCAGAGGTAGACCTAATTGAAAGAGAAAAGAAAGTAATTAATACATTTGATGATGAGTTTACCAACTTATATGATATAGCTAAGGTGAAGGCACAAGCATCCTATGAGGCCAAAGCACTTCTGGACATAAGTTAGAACATCAGGAATGATATCAATAGTGTTGATATCTATATAAAAGAGTTGAGAAGGAACTTGGACATAGGTAAAACTTTGTACATTCAGTGTACAAAATTTGATAATCTTGTATCTAAATAAATTCAGAACATTAAGATCAAAGAAGATAAAATTTAAGTAGAGGTAAATCTTATTTCAAGCCCCAATGTGAAGATACTTGACATTGAGAAAAGAATTTGCAAAATTTATGATGAAATCAGGATTATACATGATAACAAGGACATGAAGCTAAAAAGATTCTCTCTACTAAGAGAATATATTTCTATGAAATTGAGCATTGTTGAAGGACAACTAGAAGAATGTCTTTCATCCAAGACATCTTTTCAAAAGTCTAGTTTTGTAAACCTCCAAGCTTGTGAGATTGCATCATATGGATTGTGCACACTACTTAGTGTTGTAGATTCCATTAAGAACACATTGGACAAAGAGTTAGAGACCATGAAGATAAACTTTGTAGATTGTGTTGCAAGCCTACCAGCTTTGCAATATTGAATCTAGGTATAACATTTTTTTTCTGAACACAGTTTTGACACCCTCCTTACCATTTTTTTGTCATTGTTGTCAAAGGGGGAGAGATATATAGTAGAAAATTGTTAAATATGATAAGGATGTATACTCCTAGGGGGAGTATAGTATATAGATAAGATGTATGGAGTGATAAGAAGAGTACATATATATTTTTTGTTATGGCCACAATTTTGAGATTTTGAAGTTTTTTGACTTAGCCAATTTTCTCATATGTTGCCACCAATGACAAAGGGGGAAATTGTTGGCAATTTGGCTGAGTTAGATACTTAGATGTTGTCATTATGGAAACATATGATCTACATGAAGATCAAATAGGACAAAGAGCAAGTATGACAGGGCACAATGCAAAATTATCTAAGCATGAGATAGTGTTTCTGCCTATGTACCCGATGATAGTTTTGATTAGCGATGTTGAATGGAGTAAGTTCAGTGCTTCCGCAGTTGAACATAGACACTTTGGTGACTATAGAAGATTTACATGAGAGCACAAGTTAGTATGTCATTTACGGAAGTAGTTATGACTATTTAACTGAAGACAGTGTTAAGCCAACATGACAGAAGTGGTAAACAATTAAGGGATTATTTTTTTTATCAAAATAATGTCTTAATAATATAAAGGGATGACATCCTAGATGTTAACCCTTGGGTAAAGTTATATTTTGTATAATTATTATGAGAATCTGACAATATGATTTATTAGCCTTAATAACTTGTATAAAGAGATGTAATGATGTAAATGTAAATATATGGTGAAGTTGTAATAGCGATAGTGATAAAGAAAGTGAAGAGACATTGATGTGAAGTTGCAAGTAGTATAAGGTTATGTACCTTGACTTATTTTGTAATCAATAAATATTGTATATTACTTGTTTGGACAGTGGGTTCATCTAGTAATCATATCTTATACTACCAACTCTTAGCAAGGTTGAGGCTTCTAACAAGGCCTATAGTCCCTTAATCAGGACTGAGACACTATATGCATGTAATAGGCTCCTAACAGGGTCAACATCCTTAATAGGATATGTTAGGCCAATTTTCTGTCATAGCAAAAATCTTATGAGATTGGCCTCTCCCCTGCATGTTTTTGTCAAAAGTCCTACCTCGTGCTCTTTATTATTGTCACCAAGCTCTGGTGCAATTTGCACATGCTGAATCATTAAATCCAAAAAGTTATTCAAAGTTTAAAGCCTACTGGAAATTGTCAAAATCTGCCATAGTGTCGAAAACCCATAGTGTTTTAGAAAATCCATGATGTTTTTGACCTTTTTGGCCTACATGAAAACCATCAATGTTTTTAGCTTCCTTGTTTACCTTTGTGTCATGTTGAAAATTCCTGTGTGTTTTTGACCTTTTTCTGAAAAAACTATATTTTCGAGCTTACATGTCTTCTTTTCTGTCAGCTCTCCTTGTTCATCTGTCTTAACTACACAAGTGTGATGATGTGGGGCCAGTTCCTTCAAGGTGTCAGAGGTGGGATAGATGGCACATTCTTATTGGCTATCGCATGGCCACATGTCAGACTTTTCTGACATGTGATCATGCGACCGCTTGCCATCTATCTGCGTGGGTCCCGGTTATTCGCAAGTGGTGGTTGCAGTTTGGTGGTCATGTGAGGTGGTGATGTGGTAGTGTTTGGTTGGCTATCACATGATCACATAGCCCATTCTTTGGCTATGCGATCATGTGACCAGTCGATGTGTTTCCTTTTTCCCGCTGGCAGAGGTGGTAGTGTGGTATCCGTGGGGGTGACATGGCAGATCCTGTGGTTGGTGCATGATCTCATGGGAGGTTTCAAGCCCATGCAATCATGCGCCTGCCATTCATTTTTAGGCCTATTTGCAGATGGGTCAATAGTCCCTGTGGTGGTGACTTGGTAGATTGTTAGCAGGGTCAAGGCATTATGTTCACGGGTTGTCGCATGTTCACATAAGCCATTTCTAGGTTCTGCAATCATGCAACTAACCACCTGGCTTAGCGATGGCGGTGGTAGTTGTGGCAAGGTAGAGGATAGTGGGTTGTTGCATGTTCCCATAGCCCATCTCTGGGCTATGCGATCATGTGACTAATTGCCAGTCATTGTGGTTGCAAAATTCTGAGGTGGGCTCGCAATGCCAGTTTTGTCGACATGCTTGATTTTGATTGGTCCCTGAGGGTGATGTGGGGCCAAGGACTTTGCAGTGTTTTTGGACTGATCGTTGGCTGTGGTTAGGAGACCGCAGTCGCATGATCACAAGGATGAGTTGGGAGCCATGTGATCATGCCACCAAATGTAAATTGGAGCCCAGATTCCTATGGCGGTAAGGTTTATGACTACGCAGCTGCACAACTAGGGGCAAACGGTTAAGGAACTTAGAGCCCGTGGGTGCATGTGACCGTTTGAACTTGCAGTGAGTTTTTGCAATAGGAGGGACTGGTTTTAAATGCTTTCATGGCCAGATTTGACTAGTTTGGTTGATTATCATTTGCTGTAGCTTGACCCCTATTATGTCTATGTTTATTTCTCAGTGGGGTTAGGTGATTTTGAAAATTTGAATTTGAAATGATTGTGCTTGCATTATAGCCATGGTATTATAAAGGGAATTTTGTAATCATTTTGAGGGGCTGGCTAGAAATTCTTGACATAGGAAGCTGAAAAGCCAAGTGTGCATCCTCAGTCTAGGTTGTAACATTTTTGCTTCTATATTAATACTAGGAAGAAAACTTATGTATCTTTTGCATATTGTCTATGGTATCACTGAATCAATTTGTGATACAAGGATTTGAAACCACATACTTAATATAGTTTCTCATTCTTGGATCTCTCCTTCAGTTGTTCTTGATGAATTTTGAGTTTTCTAACTCATTGCATTAGGTTACTAGTGTATGTGTTTTGTCTCTCATCCCTGATCTAGGATTAGGTTAAAAGCCTCTGAGTGAAGCATAGATTTATTGGGTTCAATCAGGTAGGATATCTGGAGGCAGTGTAAGAGATGTTTGACTATGCTTATGGCTTGGTTTCTTAGATGAATCTAGTATTTGTTCTTGTATTTCATGTCTACTTCAGGTATGATGCCCAATGGATAAGGCACTGATCATAGGCTAGTATCCCTTGTGCTATTACATGTGTTGCATGATTTTTTACACTCTGTAAGAAACATTAAATCAATACCAGTTTTTACCTTCATTTACATTTATGTATTGTCCTACCCAGTGATGGAGGATCAATGAACAATAGGTTCTTGTTTAGTATTCTCTCACTATAATCATCTATTGAAAGATCCAATAAATAAATAAGGGGCAGAGTTAGAACTATCAGTCAGAGTTAGTACTATTGGATCAGGTGTACCTACCTTGGTTTCACAGAGCCAGAAGCAGAAGAGGGAAAATCTATCCCTATAGTTGGTCTGGCTACCTATAGATTGTCCACATTTGGAACTAACCAATCCTTAATATCTATCATAGGTATATCGGTGTGTCTTTGAGTGTAAAATCCTTATTAGGAACCAACAAGATGGCAACTCTATTGGGGAGAGTCTAGAAAAGAGTCAGATACAAAATTAGCATTTGCAAAATTTTCTCACCTAGTTGTGAGTGGTAGCTCTGATTTGTCTCTATTTGATCAGTGTTCTTTCTGATAAATAGTGAGTTACTTAGAGTTTTGTATTGGTTGGGAGAAATTATACATTGCAAAAGCTGATGGAGTTCCATGGTGAGCTCAAAATCTACCCTGCCTTCTAGTCAACAAAGTTTTCTACTGCAAATTCTAGGTATTTATGATTATAATGTTTCCCTATCAAGTATTTGGTGCAAGTATAAAGGGAAGACTGAGATAAGATGAGTGGCTCTCATCTTGCATTTAATCAAATGGAAAATTAGGGGAAAAGTTAGTCTAGGCTGCTTGGTTTCCTCAAGTTGGATAGGCCTTTGGACTATGCTCTTCCAAAGTCCCCTCACTCTTTTCCTAGTGATCTTTTGGGTTTGATTCCTTCCTTTGATTGTAAGTGTAAGTCAGTAGTTAGACATGTCCTAGCATTCTATAGATTCATTTTAGAATATCATATTTTTGAAGAGGATGTGAGCATGATGTTTTTTGGGAGATCCCTCAAGGGAGTTGCATCTAATTGGTATCTAAATCTGACCCCAAAATACATTTCTTCTTTGACTAAGTTTAAGTGGTTGTTCTTGGAGGATTTTTCTGATGATGATGAATGGAAAAGGTTGCAAAGAGACCATCAGCAAAAGGGGAATGAAAGTTGTATTCCAGAGCAATCTATTTCTAGTGTTGAGGATACTTCTTCTGATGAATCTTTGTCAGGGGAGTATTTAGATTGTGGCAGTGCATAGGAATCAGGGTCAAGGTGTGCAGGATCCTCCATTTATTCAGAAATGTCTGAATATGATTTTAGTGGCTATTCAGGTGAGGATGATGAAGGCAGTGATGCTGATGTGTCCTCATGTGAATCAGATGAGGCATGGGAGGAAGAGAGTAATGGTGGAAGTGAACACTCCTTCAGTGAGGAGTATGAAGACAAGGAAGGGGTGTTTGAATGTGATATCAATGAGTCTTCATATGGTTTTAATTTTTCTTCATGTGCTATGGGTCTCCATGAGGTTGAAATGGGTACTGATTTTAAAGTGTTTTCTAATGCTTTATATGATGAAGAATTTGACTGTCAGCCCATTTTCTTTCATGATGTTCAGCATGGTGCATTGCATGGAATAATCAATCCTCTATTTGAAGAACATGTGGAGGTCTTAGATTCAATTGAAACAGGATGCCCATTCTCCAGCTGTCGGTATCAATCTGACTTTTCATTTGAGGTCCAGCCGGTTGCACCTGGGGAAATGCAAAAACAGGGTCTAGATGAGGCCTTTCAGTAGGCAGAGTATGAGTTCTTTGTGTTTCCAATTTGTGGTATACATCAATCAATGGAGAGGAATAAGCTCTTATCTGATGGTACTGTTCATGGGTATACTAATTTATTTCTTCATAGTGAGCAAGGAGAAGAGAGTGCCAAAAGTTTTTACATGGACTATGAAGAAAGCTTCTTTGTTCTTCCTGATTTGCTGGTTGAACATGTTGATAGGCCTATGGAGACAAATGAAAAAAAAATGTCTAGTGTTCCTCATGGAGGAAGAAAGGAAAATCAGATTTTTGACAGAGGCAGGAATTCACTCATGTTTGTTGCTGCAGGTTTTTGTAAAAAATGTACACTCTGTAAATATCTCTCCCTTTCCTGTTGTGTGCTTTTCATTCTTGTTCCCTACATTTTTTGAGTTCCCTATTTTCTTCCAATGGTTGGTCTGCTCTCCCAGTGATTCTGAATCCTTGCCATGCCTGCAGGAGGCATGCATCGCCCACTAGAGCCACTGTTAGGCCAATTTTCTATCATAGCAAAAATCTTATGAGATTGGCCTCTCCCCTACATGTTTTTATCAAATGTCCTACCTCGTGCTCTTTATTGTTGTCACCAAGCTCTGGTCCAATTTTCACATGTTGAATCATTAAATCCAAAAAGTTATTCAAAGTTTAAAGCCTACTAGAAATCATCAAAATCTGCCACAGTGTCAAAAACCCACAGTGTTTTAGAAAATCCATGATGTTTTCATCCTTTTTGGCCTACATGAAAACCCTCAATGTTTTTGGCTTCCTTTTTACCTTTGTGTCATCTTGAAAATTCCTGTGTGTTTTGGACCTTTTGCCAAAAAAATTGTGTGTTTTCAACCTTGCATGTCTTCTTTTCTGTTGGCTCTCCTTGTTCATCTGTCTTAACTGCGCAAGTGCGATGATGTGGGGCTAGTTTCTTCAAGGTGTCAGAGGGGGGATAGATGGCATGTTCTTATTGGCTTTCACATGGCTACATGTCATACTTTTCTGACATGCGATCATACAACTACTTGCCATCTATCCGCGTGGGTCCTAGTTATTCGCAGGTGGTGGTTGCAGTTTGGTGGTCATGCGAGGTGGTGATGTGGTGGCTTTTGGTTGGCTATCACATGATCGCATAGCCCATTCTTTGGCTATGTGATCATGCAACTAGTCAATGCATGTCCTTGTTCCCACTGGTAGAGGTGGTAGTGTGGCATCCACTAGGGTTATGTGGCAGATCCTGTAGTTGGCACATGATCTCATGGGAGGTTTCAAGCCCATGCGATCATGCATCCACCATTCATTTCTAGGCCTATTTGCAGATGGTTCAACGGTCCCTATGGTGGTCACTTGGTAGATTGTTAGCAAGGCTGAGGCATTGTGTTCATAGGTTGTCACATGTTCGCATAACCCATTTTTGGGTTATGCGATCATGCGACTAACCGCCTGGCTTAGTGGCGGCGGTGGTGGTTGCAGCAAGGTAGAGGATAGTAGGTTGTCGCATGTTTGCATAGCCCATCTCTAGGCTATATGATCATGTGACTAACCACTGGTCATCGTGGTTGCGGAATTTTGAGGTGGGCCTGCAATGCCAATTTTACTAACACGCTTGATTTTGATTGGTTGCTGAGGGTGATGTGGGGCTGAGGACTTTGTAGTGTTTTTGGACTGATCGTTGGCTATGGTTAGGAGACCGTGATCACATGATCACAAGGGTGAGTTGGGAGTCATGTGATCATATGACCAAACATAAATTAGAGCCCAGATTCCTATGGTGGTAAGGTTTATGACTGTGCGGCTGTGCAACTAGGGGCAAACAGTTAAGGAACTTAGAGCCCGTAGGTGCATGTGACTGTTTGAACTTGCAGTGAATTTTTGCAATAGGAGGGACTGGTTTTAAATGCTGTTGTGGCTAGATTTGACTAGTTTGGTTGATTATCATTTGCTGTGGCTTGACCCCTATCATGTCTATGTTTATTTCTCTGTGGGGTTAGGTGATTTTGAAATTTTGAATTTGAAATGATCTTCCTTGCATTGTAGCCCTGGTATAAAGGGAATTTTGTAATCATTTTCAGGGGCTGGCTAGAAATTCTTGACATAGGAATCTAAAAAGCCAAGTGTGCATCCTCAGTCCAGGTTGTAACATTTTTTCTTCTGTATCAATACTAGGAAGAAAACTTATGTATCTTTTGCATATTGTCTATGGTATCACTGAATCAGTTTGTAATATAGAGATTTGAAACCACATACTTAATATAGTTTCTCATTCTTGGATCTCTCCTTCAGTTGTTCTTGATGAATTTTGAGTTTTCTAACTCATCGCATTAGGTTGCTTATGTATGTGTTTTGTCTCTAAGCCCTGATCTAGGATTAGGTTAAAAGCCTCTGAGTGAAACATAGATTTATTGGGTTCAATCAAGAAGGATATCTACAAGCAGTGTAAGAGATGTTTGACTATGTTTATGGCTTGATTTCTCAGATGAATCTAGTAGTTGTTCTTGTATTTCATGTTTGCTTCAGGTATGATGCCCAATGGATGAGGCACTGATCATAGGCTAGTATCCCTTGTGATGTTACATGTGTTGCATGATTGTTTACACTCTACAAGAAACATTAAATCAATACCAGTTTTTACCTTCATTTACATTTATGTATTGTCCTACCCAGTGATGGAGGATCAATGAACAATAGGTTCTTGTTTAGTATTCTCTCACTATAATCATTTGTTGAAAGATCCAATAAAGAAATAAGGGCAGAGTTAGAACTATCAGTCAGAGTTAGTACTATTGGATCAGGTGTACCCACCTTGGTTTCACAGAGCCAAAAGTAGAAGAGGGAAAATCCATCCCTATAGTTGGTCTGGTTGCATATAGATTGCCCACATTTGGAACTAACCAATCCTTAATATCCATCATAGGCATATCGATGTCTCTTTGATTGTAAAATCCTTATCAGGAACCAACAACATACTTTCAATTAGTGGATCTTTGTGGGTACCATCTATAGCAGGGTTTTCCCTTGGCTAGGGTTTCCTCAAGAACAAATAATGTGCTATTAGTTCATTTGTTTTATTTCTATGCATCTTATTTAGTTTACTATGTCATGCATGCATTAAGATAATCTATTATATCTATAATTGGGCAAAAGTAAAAGTTTGTAGAATATTGATTCACCCCCCCCTCTCAGTATTCCCTTTTTCTAACACCTAATGTTGGCAAGAGTTCTTTTATTAATTATGATGAGTGGTATCATTCCAATCATGTACCATGATTGCACCATGTGTACCCTCAAATATAGGATGTAAATCATTGTTCTCTTCTTGACCAAAGGCTGCCACATCTTGAGGTAGTGGAGTTATGTCACTGTTATGAACTCATAATTATGGTCATACTCTGGTGACAAGTTTTAAATTGATACAAGCACCTTTTTTGTACAATGATTAGGCCCAAGCTTTATACCTTTAATGCCAATGCTAGATGCCTCTTCTTTACTTATTCACCACACACCACTTCATGTTCTTCACCAATTGTTGATTAAAAATCAATCTTTGAGCAATCTAAATACTCATCAAACCTCTCTTGAATGTCCTCACTACAAGGCACATGATGTCTTCATTGCATCTTTTTATTTCATGTTTTAATATTTAATAACTTGATCAAGAACATAGGTTTTAATGAAATATCAATTTGATTTGCAAATTTTGTGTTCTTTAAAAGTTTAAAAGGCTCTAATACTTACTAGGGAAAATGTGGATGGGCAACCTTATCCTTTTACTACTAAGTTTTTGTTTGTTGGGTATACTGATTATAAGTACGTGACATATATCACAAATGTTGCTAATTAAGGTTGGTGGGATGATTACAGCTATCTTAAAAGAAAGGCTTTCAAATCATTATGCTTTCAAATCAATTACCTATTGGCATATCCCTTGTGAGGGAGAGAAGCCAAACACATAAAGAACATACACATAAACATGGCAGCTGAAAAAATTAAATGGAATATGCCAAGAAGCACCAAATGATGAATGCTCAATTGTTGTAATGGAAATGCATCAGAACCGTCCATTTCTAGAACTTGATTTTCTAGTCTAAATGACTTTTCTACAGTCATAGTGCTTTTTCTAGAACTTGATTTTCTAGTCATAATGATTTTTCTATAGTCCTAGTGATTTTTATATAGTCTTAATGATTTTTCTTTCATCCTAATGTTTGTTTCTCTTGATAAATTAGGCCTTGTATTTGAATTTTTGTTCACTCTTTTATTTCAGCTTGATATTTCATTCATTTTTCATATACACAGAGACTACACATGTTGATAAAAAAAATGAGCTATTTGATTTAGGTTAAGTATTCATGATTATAAATGGTCAATATTTCTGATGGTACTCCTTGGTGTATTCCATTTTAAAATAATCATATTTCTATGGCTATGATAAATGTCCCTTTGTGTTGAGAAAATTAGAATTGAAAAAATGGTTGTTCAGTTTCTGTATCTGTAGGTTGCAAACAAATCATCCTTCTTCCACCAGCATTCTAGTCAATGTACAAGTAAAGAGTCATTTCATTATAGTCATTGCACTACTAGGATCTTACCCATGTAATATTGTGAAAATCACTACAAATCTATTTGTTGTTAGGACTAGCTCCCAGTATTGCTTGGTCAAATATGCATGTTTTTCAGTTCTGCATATACATTCTATGATTGACTCTTATATGCATAGGTGATGAACATTTAGATTTGCCTAAGAAGTACTATGAGCTTTCTTACCACACATGTACTATTGTGAAAGTCATCACAAGTCCATTTGTTGCAAGAAATTTGATAGTACATGTGTTTGGAGGTATGAAGGAAACAAGAGAATTTGAAGAGTCACGAGTCTTAAGATTGTACTTAATATAGCCAAGCTTCATTCAATGGTACATTCAAACATGAAACAAACCCTTCTTAAACCAGATTAAACTAGTAAACCAAAGGACAACAAACTAAATTGCATTAACTTGATGTGTTGTGAAAATCAATGAACCACAAATAAATGCTATAAGTGCAACTAATATGCCTACATTTATGTTTCTCATTTGTTGTGTCCCACAACCCCTTATGACACTTTATGACCCCTAAGAATACATGACATCTTAGATATATACATAAATTTAGGAATCATGGTCACAATTTTGGGGAGACAATATAATTGAGTTGTATACCTAGACGATGTAAAGAAACTACTACTCCTTCCGTTCCAAAGGAGTAGTGGTTTCTTTGCATCATCTGGGTATACCACTCAGTTATGTTGTCTCCAAAAACTTGTGACCATGATGCCTACATTTATGTTTCTCATTTTTTGTATCCTAGGACCCCTTATGACCCTTTACAACTCTTTATGACCCCTAAGAATGCACATCTTAGAGGTCTTAAAATGTTGTAAAGGGTCATAAGAGGCTCCTAGGAGGGGCCAGATGAGATTTTACCTTCACATGGTTGGCCCTATTAAGTAGAGAATGTTAAACTATTATCGAAACAAAGAGAACTTCAATAATTTAAGGTCTTTGTCCACAGAGATGGTGAAAAATGACAGGAATTAATGATGGAGAGTTTTTAGATACTAAGAAAATGTATATGTAGTGGAGGACAGAAGGGGATTTTGTGGAAATTTGCTAGATGTGTAGATTTGCTAGAGAGGGTTTCCAAATTGAGTACTAGTGAAAAGATGATGATTCAGTACTACATTGATAAAACCTTCACAAATATCCCTTTTTTGGCATCCACTCATACCTCTTCTCAGAATCTAGAAACTTTGGATACTATTTCTCATCCATGCATGAAATGTGCTAGTGATCATATAAAATTACTTTTGCGAGACTAGGATCAATTATGAGAGGGTAAATAATAAGATAATTTTATTGTATCTTTCATTTCTTTTATCCATTCATATTTTTTGCCTTCTCTTATATTGGATATTGTGTATTGTACATAAAGGCAAGGGGGTAATTATTCTCAACGATCGATAGGTATAAGTCTTCCAACCTTTATCTAATAGCTAGGACTAAAGATAGTAGAGCTCAAGAGACCATCATAGTTGGTCTCTGTCTTTTGTCCATATACAGAAAAAACATTTTAAATTTTGTTAGCTTATCAAATGCGATGATTTGAAAGATTTTAATGGATGATATTTTTATGTATAACGTACATTATTTTAGTTTGATGCTAAATGAATTTATCTACTTCGCGCACTTGTTGGCATCAAGCATAACCATAAAGAAATATCCCTTCCCATGGCTTGGGTAATGTAGGCCATGGGACGAGATGCTTCTTTATGGCTGTGCATAATGTCAACAAGTGTGTAACGTAGATAAATTCATGCAACATCAACTTGAATAATATACATTATCATGAAAATATTGTATTAAATTCTTTCAAATCCCATCATTTGATGAGCTAACAAAAGCTAAAATATTTTGCCAATGTATGGACCAAAGACAGAAACCAATTATGATGGTCTCTTGAGCTTTGTTATCTTTACTATGTGAATCCATCACTTTTTTGATAGAAACACTATACATCCAATGGATTCTCATGTCGGTAGTTTATTACATATCATTGGATATCCAATAATTCAACTGTCAAATGAAACCCCAATCTGATAGATGTGTGTGACATGAGTGCTATACATCCGACAAGCTCTCTTGTCAGACATCTGTTGTAGATCTGTCACCTTTTTGACTGCAGAAACGTTGTAAGGACCCTTTTTCGAGAGATTGGTCCCATAGTAAAATTCCTATTTCTTTGGCCTTTTTCGACAAGAAACAATGTTGGAATACTAATGATTATCACTTCCGTCACCATTTCCAATGAAAAACATCGATGGACACATCTGTCAAAATTGTGACAAAAAGGCATTTCAAATCCAACACATGGTTGTTGAAATTTGGCCTCAAATGTACTAGTGTCTGCACACGTGAGACCTGCGGTAGTGAATGCAGGGGTTTGTAATTTTATTCAAACATATCATAGAAAATTAATTCAGGGTATATTATTTTATGCTATAAGGATTTAGATAATATTTAAATAGGATAGTTAATATCTTTTTTCTTGTTTCCTTTAGCCTCATTTTATGTTTATACATTTGATTTTTGTAGAGTTTAGCGGGCCTAAGGTATTTAAAAGAATTTGTAGAATGTTCTTTCATTCGTATTGTTTTTAGTAAAAGTTCAAAATGAAATTGTTGTTCAGTGGTTTCTTTTTATAAAGTTTTAAAATGATTTATTTCACTTAAAAAATTCTTTGGGTATGTTCAATATGTTTTATGTATTAAACTTTCAAAAACTTATAAGCATAGTTTTTAAAATTTAATCTTTGTAATTTAATTTCATTTATCTTATGGCAAGATTTTAATATTTAATAAGAAAATTATTGTTTAAAGTAATTTTGTTTTTACTAAAAGTAAATTGGTTTAAATAGATTAATGTAGGGGTATGTGTAGGATCATGGTATGCCAAAAAGTGGCTATGTGGAAAAGAAGTCCTAATTGATAGACTCTTTGAAAAAAACTATAACTTTCAAAAAATATTGTAGACACCAATAACTGGGCAAGTGTCTTAGAATAATTCAAATTTGCAAAATCTTAGCCAAATGCTTTAATTCTCATCAAAATGGATCAAATCAATTTTAAATGGATAATTATTAATCAAAGTTGGAAAAAATCATTTAAATCAAAGGAAATATCAAATCATGACATCTAATAATTAAATACAAGCTTAAAGGGGCCAAAAACAATATATAATTAATTTTAATCAATTAATTGTATAGTTTTAAATAAAAAATCAAATTGAACCTATTCCCTTACATGGCTAATTTAATTAATTGATTGATTGAATTTAATTAATCCTAATATCTTTCAACACAATTTAAGCAACTAATGAGAATTGAGATCAAAAGCACATGGATCACTCCAAAATAGTTGAATCTCAATCACACATTTCAACTTTGAATCTCAACCACTCAAATTTGTCTATTTGCCCAAACCTTCGAGAAAATCATTTAAATTGTCCCCCCATTTAAAAACATTTCAAAGTTTTTGACTCAACGAAGGCTAAATCATCATTAAATAACTCTACCCCCTACCCTTGGGATTTTACTATAAATAAGAGTCATTTTGAGAGCATAAGATATCTTAGAAATTCATTTGCAAAGCATCATCACTATAGAAAATTTCATAGCAATTGAGCAATATTTTGAGCATTTGAGAGAAAATAGTGAGAGTTGAAAGCATTTTATCATGATCATTTGAATATGTTTGTATCAATTTGGAGAATTGAGAGCTAGATTAGGCATTGTATCATCATACTTTCTTATTCTAAGATTGTCACTAGTAGAGAATAGGCTCAGAGATCTACTTATCAAGCTTGGAAAGAGAACCATGAGATGTCATGGATGTTAATTTCAATTCTCAATTTAAATTTTATTTGTATTTTCATAGAATTGTAGTTGATTATCATAATTTCATGAAGGTGTTAAAAATTCACACACAAATGGTGCCCATCGTGGGGCTTTGAGCCTCATTTCTATCATTTTTGTCAAGTTTTGTGTGTTTTTGGCTTCACTTTTACGTTTATTTTGTAGAAAATAGGAGAAATGATGCATACACTGAATCTGATGATGCATGTGAGCACTTTAATGACACTTGGAAGGAATTGAGTAACACTTGGTAGATTCTTTCTCTTCTATTTTTTCTTCTTCTGACACATGTTTGATAAAGTATCATGCCTGAGAGTGTAAAGTGACACCTGAGATCTGATAACTGACACCTATTAGTTGTCCTTTTTCAAATGTGATGATTTATCTTACATAATTTATAGTCATTTGTCACACTTACTAGTTTTTAACTAATGCTTACTAGTTCTATTTTTCCACTTTGGATACTTTATCTTACACAATTTACACTACGTTTAACGCTTAGTGATCTTTAAAAGTTGCTTGAGTCACTGGAAAGTGACGCTCGTGAATTTTAAAGTACCACTTCCTAGCTTTGATCTGATGCTTATTAGCTGATAAATGATGCTTAGCATTTTTAGTTTAAATTTGCTGTCAGATTATTAAATCATGTTTTCTTAGTCTATGTCTGTGTTTTTCCTGTAGATGAGCAAACACAAAAAAGTCAAGAAACTAGAGAGAAGAATCACTCAAGAGAGCCTAGAGGTGAGAATTCAAAACAAACATTTAAAAGAAATCCATACAGTTGCAATTCTAGACAGTTTGGAGTTTGAAGAAAAGCTTTACAAGCATTAGATTAAAGTGTTGGATGCTTACAAGAACAAATTTCCTACATTCAATTAAATTTACTTGGAAAAGTCTTATCAATAACACCTAATTACATTTGAATTTTTTCTTTTGGTTCCCTTCATTTCATGTGGCTGTGTTGAATAATTTTGTTGGAGGAGCCAAAGTGAGAATGATAGCCACTAGGTGAGTAAGAAAATGAATATCAAAAACCTCAAAAAACCGCCTAGCCTTTGCTATCTACAAAAGAGGTCTTTTTCAAATCAAGCTTGCTTTTCTTAAATTGTCACTTTTAATTAGATTTAGCTTAATAGGAAAACCTTACTATCATCCAAATTGAATAATCATTAGGGATATGTTCTCCATTTTTCAAAGTGGATCAAAAGGCCAAAAGTGTGAGTTTAATTAGGTAGAAAGAAAGGAATGAGGAATTAACCAAGAATCTCCTTGTCAAGAGATTGAAAAAGAACAATTTTACATGAAGTGTTTGGAACAAGGGACAATAATAGGGATATGCTCTTCACTTTCTAAGTGAACCAAATTCCCAAACTTGTTGAACTAAGTTTCATTTCTTATTTTCTATCTATGCTAGTTAAAATAGATCAATAGAGGGCTTGCCTCCCAATAATTTCCTTACGAGGATGGTGAGAGGGAATGACCCAAGTGGGAGACAATTTCTTTAGTCATGATACTATCTAACCCACTATAAACAAATACATTCTTCCTTAATAGGAGAGTGACTAGGTTATGTGCAAGTGTTCTTCACTTCCTCTAGTAGTCATTTTGGATTGTGCCAAATCATTCTTTTGTGTGTGTGGGAAGCCTGCAAGTGGGTAAAAGAGCTTGGCATGATTTAGAACAGAGGTGTTCTTTAAAATCTTGCTAATTAGTAATCTACGTTGTAGAGCCAAATGTATCTAAATGCCAAATCTGACTCTAGGTAGATTGATTGGAACATATTCTTGTTCATACTTGTGAAAAATGATAGAGAACATACACTTTTAGTGTGGTTTTTAGGGATATGGTACAAATTTGATGTGTGTATTGTGTTTTTACTTCATTTTCAAGAAAGAATATTCTACAGACTTGATCTTACAACTTTTAAAATTTGAAATTTACAACTTGGTTTGTAAAGTGCTACCTACACAGAGAAAAACCACTTATAAAAATAAAGTCATGCCTGTGACTATTCAGGAAATGTCTATCAATAAGGAATTCACACCTATGACATTTTTAGAAACACCTGGAAAAGGTAAAGAAATGCCTATCAACAAAGAAAAGTCACCTACTGACTTGTAGAGTGCCACTCATGAATATTCCAGTAATCGCATACCAATTGTTAAGTCACACCTACACACTAGAAATTGACGCACAAAAATAAAAAAGGGAAAACATATGGCATTTCTTAGGGGTTTCAAAAAAACTTGATTTCATATTCGGATACCCTTTTGGCCATTTTATCTATTCCAATATCCAGTGTGGTCAGAAATCCTAGTTTTGAACATTCTTGAAAATTTTGTAAGGATTCAACCACAAGAAAGTGAGACAAAGCCCATTACCAAGAGGTTTTATTCTCATGACGGCTCTCACTCGATCTTATTATGTAAAGAAAACCTTGCAAGAAGATGGAACTTATCTAAGGCAAGAACTTCCTTTTCTAAGTGACACATTTACCTCCCTAAAAATAACACAACTTGTCCAAGAGGTAGAAACCAACATGATTTTTCCTTCTGGCAATTCAAGTTTAGATCAGACCAACAATAGAGGTATTGACCCAAAGGATCCAAGGTCAAATAACAATAATGGAGGAAGAGAAGACCCTAACAATCAAGGGTTATACAATACTAACAATGGGGGCAATGGGGAGCCAATAGCTGAAGATGCAACTGATGAGAAGGTTAATGAAGCCATACAAAGTCCATACTTCATGAAGCTCATGGAAAAATCATTTGAAAGAGATAAGGAGAAGTATTTTCCAGACCTAGCCCAAAAGGGTCTTAAACTCCCTAATGACTATGATGTCACTCAACTAAAGAAAGAGGCAGTTGAAGATAATCTAATTGATATTATGAACAAACAATTTAAGTTATTCTAGGGCTTGTTCCTTTGGTGAAATGGTGGGGTTTCTTTCCTATAGGGCCTACAACTAAGGTTAGAGTCTCCATAGGGCCATTCTCTACTGTGGATCTTAATTGAGAATGTTTTTCATTGAGACTTGGTGAAATAGTTGGGCTTCTTGCCTGTAGTGCTTACAACCAAGAGTTAATCAAATTATAATGATCAGTTGAATAATGACACTAATATATAGGGTATTGATGATTCTCAAAGGTTGGTAGTTGAGACTGAACCTCTATGCAATGAGGAGGAGACTACCATGAGCAAGGGAGATAAAGACATTGCTAAAGCTGAGGACCTTGATAATAAAAGGTAGAAGAATACTGCTGAGGAGAAAGGTAAAGATCAGGGTGAGGCTATTTTTGAAAGCACTGGTGGGCATAATTATCATAGCCTTGAAGACCTGGTTGACAAAGCCATCCAATACATGGAGAATTAGAAGAATGATCAGGACTTTAATAAAGATGAGGTTCCCATTCTGGGTGATTATGTCAAAGGTATGAGACATGACATGCCTATATCTCAAGACTTTGAGAACATTAATCAGGAGTGCAGTGAAGAGTCCAGTGAACATAAGGTTAGAGAGTCCACCATCAAGCTTATATTTGAAGACTTCAATTACCGTGAAGAGGTGACTACTGGTGTTTCACAGACTGCCAAAGTCGAGGCCCTATATTCTTTTAGGTTCAATAAGTGGTGCTTTCATGAAATTAAAAGGATCCATTTGAAATGTAGAAAGCTTGAAGCTAACAATGACATCCTCCAAGAGAATGTGGAATCTCTTCTCAAAGAGAGGGCTTCTAATTCCCCTTCTACTAATCTAAAGGAAAGAGTGGATAAAATTGACAATACTCTTACCAACATTCTCCAGCACAGTATGGATAGTATGCAGGCATCTAGTACTAACCTTAAAGTTCTGGGTAATTTATTGGATAATGTGTCTGATGATGATACTGAGATTAGGAATGTGCATCTACTAGATAGTGGTGGCCCTAGTTCTCAGACCTGTGGAAAGAAGAATTCCCCTAAGATCAAAAACAATCTGGATGAACTGAAAAGTATTATTGGCAGGATGGATAACATACAGGCCAAGATGGAGAAAATGCTACATGAAAAAGCTGGGATTCTAGATGTGGATGCTTAACCAAGTGCTCCTTCTGGTTTTTTTGTTTTTCCTATTGTCTTTTTGGCTGGACTTATGCTGTTTTGCTAGCTTTTTAGCCCCTAGTATGGGCAGTTCACTGTTGTTAGTCTATTTTTTTGTGTATGCTATATATTTCTGATCTTTTGATCCTTAAGCTGTAAAGGGTTTCAAGGGGAGGTGATTTGAATGTTGGGTTTAACCTTGTAGAAGTCTTAGAGGACTCAAGTGAAGAAGACTTAGATCCTTCTTCCATGGATCATCTTAAGAAAGCTCATGTTATTCACCTTACCGATACAATGTATGAACCATCTAATGAAGTCATGTCCATAAACCCAGCCAATGACAATTTTCCAATTGAGTCTTTAGCTCTAATACATCCTGAACTTATTGATTGGGACTTAACCAAACCAAATGAATTACTATACTTTCCCAATAACAAAGAAATGACACAATACCTAAATGTGGTTGAGCCCTCTTCCACTGATGAATTTGATCCAAACATGATGACAAAGGTAGGGGTCAGACCTATTAATCCAAATTAAAAAAAAAGGAAAAAAAGTAAAAAAAATGAAGAGTTCTAGTAGTGAAACCCAGCATGTGGTATTACTAGTGTTAGGAATGGGAACACTGAGAGGGGGGGGGGGGCGAATCAGCATTCACTGTATTTTATATTTTTACTTAATCTTTAAACTGAACTTAAATACTTAAGTACTAAAATGAACATCCACATAAACATGAAACATGGAATCAACACATAACACCAATATGGTTACAGGGAAACCCAAATAGGTAAAAACCCCAGTGGGAATTGACACCCACTAATATTCTGTACTAGTGTTTTATAATCCTTGTTAGAAGATCCTTAACCCTGTTAGGAGTTTCTTTACAATGCATTAAGTACAATAGACCTTGTTAAGGTTCGGTCCCTGTTAGGATTCTTTTACAATAGTTCATGTTAGGGGAGTGTACGCACTATCTTAGAGCTCACTACTCAAGTGGTGAAGGCTACAACCTTTTGAACTCAGATACACACTATATATGTTGGATGAACTGTCACTGGGACACAACTTGTCAGAGCAATTCCTTTGATGTGCTAATTCTTTGACCTCTTTCAAAGCTCTAATACATCTTATAGTCTCTTTACACACTTCTTCTCTTCTTTTCCCAACTCTATATCCAGTTCCATACTAATTTAAATGGGTGCATCTCATATTTATATGTACATACAAAATAAACAACTAGGTCAGCCCTTAAACCTATTACATAGAACACTTCCAAATGAATTGGCCCAATCATGTTTACAAACAAACATATTTACATGTTAGAAACCTAATTAAAATAGGTGCATAGCCTTTACATCATTAGAATATAACCGCAACTCAAAATGCTAACAGTCACATGTTTACCCTATTCTAGTCTGTACCGCACACTAGATGTGTAACTTCAACTGTCTGTATCTTTCTCATACTTGCATATCTGATCATGTACTCATAGACTAAGCATGAGTATAGTCTAACCTACTTATCTTCTTGGGTGCATACAATAAATCTATCATACGCACGTGCACTAATTCTCTAAGCTTTAGGTACTCTGTATACTGTCCAATCTTCAACATAGCCAATTTCTGATCTTCACATCAAGTGCACTAACTCCAAACTTCTATATGACTTTGTTTCCTTAATGAAAACACTATTTTAAGTCATATACATTAGTATAGTCAACTTTCCAACAATCTCCCCCTTTGTCATTGATGGCAACAAAGGAATATGGCCAAGTTGCTAACTATCCTTAATACAAAAAACTTGTCTTATATCCACCTATACATATCTTTCTATCTTATATCTTTTTATACATATCTATCATCCATATTCTATACATGCTCCCCCTTTGACATTAATGACAAAGGTGTGTCAAAAATAAATCTACAAAAACTTACTATGATAGTACATCCAAATATGCAATCTGCAAATTTTGGATCTCCTTCTTCCAAAATGTGATCAGTGAATTTACAATCTATAGATGGGTGCATAAAGCATATTGCAACTTCTCCAAATCAGTGCTAGGACCTTGATCATATGTCACCATGGTGGCATTGAACTTCTTGATATTTTGATTGAGTATGTCTAATGAGGGTGCAAGAGCATTCCTTAGCTGAGTCTGTGATGAAGGGTGCTCCCCTTAATACCACAAACACATAACAGAAATAGAGAAACAACAACAATAATATGCAAGAACAGAAAATTGGCTTCTTATTATCTCCACAAATGTGGAATTACAAAATTTTAGAATTACAATATGCAAAGCCACATGGGCATTCCCGTACAATATTCTGTAGGACAAAGCCTCGAATCAATACCTAGATCTACTACCCAGAACTATTCCCAACTGCCTAAGACAATAATACAGCCTTCCTTATATAGGCAATTTCCACTACCTGAGAAGGTTCCAGAAATTTAGCCCTAAGGGCCGACCAAACTTAGAATTATTTTATTTTTCAATTTATTACATCAAAGTTGGCTCAAAATAACTTTTGAAACCCGAACAGAAATTTTGAAAGAAAATTATTTTTCACCATTTCAGGTGACCCGACTTCTAGAGATCATAAGTCATCACCAGTTGACCCGATTGACTATTATAATCCCATTTCGGAAATGCCACGAAGCGCTCTACAGGCTTGATTGGCGCAAGCACTTGTCACCCAAATTTTTGACCTCATCCAGAGCCTCTAAAGCCTTCAAAACTAAGTTTGAAGTTTCTGTATCCTACTGCCAATACCGAAAATCTTCAATATCTTCAAAACTACAACTGATCTAGCCATGAAACTTTGCTGGCAGATATATATAACCAAAATGAACCTCCAAGAAAGAAATCATATCATTTTGAGCACATACAAAAATTACCAAAAATAGTAACTTTCCATAAATAGCAGCTCTGCACAAAATAGCCCTTATTGAATATAAAAATAGAAATATTTTTGGGTGATGCAAGATTGCTCTTACACCCAGGATGCTCCTGCATCAGACACCCGGGGTAATTTGAGAAGTGACCCTGTCATGACTTAGGTGTGCAGAGGAAAACCAAGACAGTTAACCTCCTCCTTTGTTAGCCATGATGAATCTTCAATAGGTCATCCTTTCCATTTGACCAAATATTCTTCATATGTCTTATTCCTTGTGCTTCTACCAACATGACTGTCCAGTATGTCTTCAATCTCCTTGATATCTGAACTGGTTGCTGGAATATTCCATTGTGCTACTGTAACCTCATCTTCAACACCTCCTTCATGATACTCTGTCAAATTTGAAATGTTAAACACTAGTGAAATATTCAGCCCAGTAGGCAATTCTACCTCATATGCATTTCCCGAATCATGCTTCTTCAGTATCTTACATGGTCCAAACTTCTTCATTTTCAACTTGTTATATGTACCAGCCGGAAACTACTCCTTCCGCAAATAAACCATGACTTCATCTCCAACCTGAAATTCCTTATGCCTCCTTTTCACATCTGCCTTAGCCTTATACTGTGCATTCATCTTGGCAATATGCTTCCTCACCTCCTCATGGATGTTCTTCAAAAGTTCTACAAAATCCTCAGCTTCAGCACTACTTATTTCTCCTTTATCTATCTTCCTCAATTCAGATGCATTTCTTGGACTACTTCCATATATAATCTAGAATGGTGATTTACTAGTGCTCCTGTTGATAGAATTATTGTATGAAAATTCCACCTGTGGTAAAATCAAATCCCGTCCTGTTGGCTTATCTCCAACCAAACATCTCAGCAAATTTCCCAAACTCCTATTCACCACCTCTGTCTGTCCATCAGTCTGTGGATGATGTGATGAACTGAACTTCAAATTTTTCTTCAACTTCTTCCATAATGTCCGCCAGAAATATCCAACAAATTTAGTATCTCGATCTGAAACTATGGTCTTTGGCAAAACATGTAGTCTCACCACTTCTCTGAAAAACAATCCTGCTACATGAACAACATCATTAGTCTTCTTGCAGGGAATGAAATGTGCCATCTTCAAAAATCTATCAACCACCACAAAAATTGAATCATGTCCCCACTGATTCCTCGGTAAACCAAGAACAAAGTCCCTGCTGATATCCTCCCAAGGCTTCTCTATTACAGGTAATGGCTGATACAACCCTGTATTCTGCTTCACTCCTTTCACCATTTGACATACTCTGCAACTCTGTACAAACTTCTTCACATCTTGCTGCAATTGTGGCCAATAATAATTCTCACTAACCAAAGAAAGAGTTTTGTCATGACCAAAATGTCCAGCTAATCCTCCGCTATGCTTCTCCTTGATGAGATTCTCTCTCATAGAACTTCGTGGAATACACAACTGACTCCCTTTGAAAATCATATCATCCTGGATGATGAAATCTAACCATTTCATCCTGTCTAGAGTAACAGGTTCTGTACAAGCTTTCCAAGCTTCACCAAAATCAGGATCTTTTGGATACAAATTCTTGAGTTCCTTGAACCCAACCACCTCAATCTGCATCTCTGTCAGCAATAGTTGCCTTCTGCTCAGAGCATCTGCAACCCTATTAGACTTTCCACTTTTGTGTTTCAAAACAAATGTATAACTCTGCAAAAACTCAACCCATTTCAAATGCCTTTGATTCAATTTTCCTTGACTATTCAACTATTGCAAAGCTTGATGATCAGTATACAAAACAAACTCCTTAGGAAGTAGACAATGTCTCCACTTCTTTAATGCCTGAACTATAGCATAAAATTCCTGATCATAAATAGAATACTTCCTCTTGGCATCATTTAACTTCTCACTGAAATACGCAACAGGTTTACCTTCTTGGCTCATAATAGCTCCTATTGCAGTACCACTAGCATCACAATCTACTTGAAACACCTTATTAAAATCTAGAAGTGCTAAAATAGGTTGTTCTGTAACTTTTTGTTTCAATAATTGAAAACTCTTTTCTGCTCCTTTAGTCCACTTAAACTCTTTTCTATCCCCTCTCATTGTCTCAGTCAAGGGACCACAAATACTACTAAAATTTTTGATAAAATTTCTATAAAAACTAGCTAGACCATGAAAAGATCTTTCCTCAGTAGCACTCCTCAGAATAGGCCATTCAAGGATAGCCTGCACCTTCTCTGGGTCCATATTTAGACCTTCTGCTGAAACTACAAATCCCAAATACACTAACTCTTTCTTCACAAAACTGCACTTCTTCAAATTAATCAACAATTTCTCATCTCTCAACTTCTCAAACACCATACGAATGTGCATCATATGTTCCTCCAATGTCTTGCTAAAAATCAAAATATCATCTAGGTAAACAATGACAAACTTACCCAAAAATTCTTTCAGAACCTCGTTCATAAGCTGCATGAAAGTGCTCGGTGCATTGGTTAGCCCAAAAGGCATGACTAACCACTCATATAGTCCTTCCTTTGTTTTGAAGGTAGTCTTCCATTAATCTCCTTCTTTGATCCGAATCTGGTGATATCCACTCTTCAGATCTATCTTTGAGAAATACACAGCCCCACTCAAACAGTCCATAATATCATCCATTCGTGGCAATGGAAACCTATACTTGATTGTGATCTTGTTTATTACTCTGGAATCTATACACATCCTCCACTCTCTATTCTTTTTTGGTGCTAATACCACTGGTACAACACAGGGACTCAGACTCTCTCGAATCAACCCCTTCTGTAACAACTCATGTACTTGTCTGTTCAACTCTTCACTTTCTACTGGTGTCATTCTGTGTGCTGCCTTGTTTTGTAAACTGGCTCCTGGAATCAAATCCATCTGATGACTGATCTTCCTTACCGGTGGTAATCCATCAGGTACATTATCAGATACAATATCCTAAAACTCATTCAACAAATTTGCAACTTCTACAAGTACATCCTCTACTTCTTCTTTACCAACTTTTGGAATTAAAGCAAAACACACATGCTCATGCCTCATACCATCTAGGAATTTCCTTCCATCAACAAATGTTATTCTTGCATTACCACATACCTTTTCTTCAGTCTCCTTTAATGGCTTTAGCTTATGTCGCACTCCATCCTTTGTCAGGGAATAGGTATTCGCACGACCATCATGTACAGCACATCTATCAAACTACCATGGTCTACCCAATAACATATGACATGCATCCATAGAGATGATATCACATAGTACCTCATCTTGGTACCTGTCGATCTTGAACTTTACCAGGCACTGTTCACTGACCATGACCTTGTGGTCATCCTGCACCCAGGCAATCTGATATGGATGTGGGTGTTTCTATCTCTTGAGCTTTAACTTTGTCACCATCTCTTCTGACACCAAATTGTCAGTGCTTCCACTATCAATAATCACATCACAGCATTTACCCTCACACTTGCATCTAGTGCGAAATAGGCTCCTCCTTTGTTCAGGTTCATTCTCACCACTCAGCAAGACTCTTCTGTTAATTAGCATTTCTCCTCTTTCAGCATCTTTAGAATTTGATGATCTAGCATCTTCATCGATATGTGCAACTCTGGCCTAGCCTTCATTTCTCCTGTTTGTTCTGCCTTGGCACTGAGGACATTCAAATGCCCTATGACCTTCTTCTCCATAGTGAAAACATGTTCCACGAAAGCCACCGCTTCCAGATCCTTGTCCTCTTCCTCTTCCTCTTTGATCTCTATTATTCTGATCCTGGAAGCAATTGGAATCATTTCCTCACTGATTCTGACTGCTACTGGCCTCATCCTTCTTTTTCGGATCTTCATTTCAGCCACCATATGACCATCCACCAGATCATCCACCGTGACCTTTTTTGTTTTGTCTGCTCTCAAACTTCTTGTTCAGCTTTTCCTCTACTTTTAGGGCAAACTGGTATGCCTCTTCAATACTGTTCATTCAAACCAGATTCAACTCCTCCTAAATGCTTGGCCTTAACCCATTAAGGTATCGGGCAACTTTCTCTTTATCAGCTTCTGCATGGCCTGTTCTGATGAGAAGTCGATAGAAATCCTCTGTATACTCCTGAACAGATCTTCCTGCTTGCTTCAAACTTTGCACTTTTTTCAGTAGGTCAAGCTCATAATCAACAGGAATGAACTGTCACTTCAATTTATCCACCATCTGATCCCATCTCGTGATTTTCTCCTTTCCCCTTCTATTTCACTCCAACTGAATCTCTTGCCACCATATCTTCGTATGACCTTTCAGTCTGGCCTTCGCAAATTTGACCCTATCAGGATCCTCAATGACCCTGTCAGGATCCTCAACATCTTCATACTCAAAATATTCCTCACATTCATTGATCCGGTCGATCAATTCTTCTGGGTTAAGATTTCCAAAAAATGTAGGAACCTCAATTTTAGGTCTTTTCCCAATCTTAGAAATGGCCCGAAAAAGTCTTTCTTCCTCCTGGTTTACAATTTTGACTTCTTCCTCTTGATATTCTTCTTCAGCTTCATCCTCGCTTTCATCTCTGACATTAAGATTCATTCCTCTACAAATCTCTTCTTGCAATGCTCGCACTTGTCTCTGCAGCTCTCTAACCTTAGGTTTTATAGCACCAGCTCTTCCGCCACGTTCTTTTCGTGGAGGCATTTTTGCGATGCGCGCTGAAACCCTAACCACAGTCCTGGTGCAAACTGCCTCACAGTCGGCGATCTGTTTACACACTCAAGAACTCCTACTTTGATACCACTTGATGAAGGGTGCTCCCCTTAATACCATAAACACATAATAGAAATAGAGAAACAACAACAATAATATGCAAGAATAGAAAATTGGCTTCTTATTAGCTCCACAAATGTGGAATTACAAACTTTTAGAATTACAATATGCAAAGCCACATGGGCATTTCCTTACAATATTCTATAGGACAAAGTCTCGAATCAATACCCAGATCTACTACCCAGAACTATTCCCAACTGCCTAAGACAATAATACAGCCTTCCTTATATAGGCAATTTCCACTGCCTGAGAAGGTTCCAGAAATTTAGCCCTAAGGGCCGACCAAACTTAGAATTATTTTATTTTTCAATTTATTACATCAAAGTCGGCTCAAAATAACTTTTGAAACCCAAACAGAAATTTTGAAGGAAAATTATTTTCTACCATTTCAGGTGACCCGACTTTCGGAGATCATAAGTCATCACCAGTTGACCCGATTGACTATTATAACCCCATTTTGAAAATGCCACGAAGCACTCTACAGGCTTGACCTGTGCAAGCACTTGTCACCCAAATTTTTGACATCATTCGGGGCCTCTAAAGCCTTCAAAACTGAGTTCGAAGTTTCTGTACCCTGCTTCCAATATCAAAAATCTTCAATATCTTCAAAACTACACCTGATCTAGCCATGAAACTTTGCTGGCAGACTTATATGACCAAAATGAACCTCCAAGAAAGAAATCAGATCATTCTGAGCACATATGAAAATTACCAAAAATAGTAACTTTCCATAAATAGCAGCTCTATACAAAATAGCCCTTATTGAATATAAAAATAGAAATATTTTTGGGTGATGCAAGATTGCTCTTACACCCAGGATGCTCCTGCATCAGTCTGTCTAGCCCTTATCCTTTTCATCTCTTTTTTTGCCTTCTCAATTTTGTCTAACTATCCTTGGTAGACATTATTACACATGTTCACATCAACTGATGGATCTTCTACTAATTTTCTTATGCTTTCTATCATAGCTTGAACATCTTGAATCTTCTTGTATAGATCACCAGACAACTTGTCTTGGTTCATACAGTCAGGAATGATTTTCCTGCCTTTTGCTGCAAAATCCTTCAAATATGCTTGACCAAACTTTAGTGAGCTTAGGTCAAGTGCATAATTGCTTACCAATTCACTCAATCTCTTCTTCAAGTACTTATCCTTTGCAACTAAGGATGTAGATTCTTTCAGGGTAGAGAAATTACTTTTGAATTATGAAATGATTGAACTTACATCATCAATGGAGTGTACCTTGGACACTTTATTGTCTGCTAGTCACAAGTTGTTCAGGATGTTCACTGAATCTACAAGGAGGGGATTCCTCATCACTTGTTTCTCCTTGGCCTTTTCCATAGCTAGGATGCTGAACTTAGTCAGGTCTTCTTCTCCCCATGAATCCAAACTAGTTGTGTCAGGTGTAAAACTTGACAACAATGTTGCTGAAGGAAGTGGAGTGATAGGAGTACTATCCATAACTTCAGCTAATGGTTCATTTCTCTCTACTTCTTTTTCTATTTCTTTCTTTTCCTCTTCTTTTTCTATTTTTTCCTTTTCTTTCTTTTCTTCTTCTTTTTCTATTTTTTCTTTTCCTTCTTCCATATTTGTCATATCTTCAATCATTACTTCTTCCCGATGAGTAGGAGTGTTACTGCATAATATTTCAGCTTCATGTGCGCTCACAAAAGCTTTTTCAAACTTGTCCAATTTAGTGTCAGTGGCCACCATGGCTATCTCTACATTATCAATGATAATGGTGCTATCCTTTAGTGACTATGTCATGGGCACAAACTTATCTACCTCTATTTGTGTTTCAATTGCAGTCGCTAAGTCTTGAGGACCTATCATTGATTCATTAGTGGGCTCTTCCACCTTGACTTCTTTTGGGGTTACTTGTGTTGTAGGTGCACTAGATGGATACATGTGCCTATTCATGAAAACCTTTTCAAATTCCTTCTCTATTTATTTTGCAACAAGATCATAGTTCTTGTCCATTATGTGCAGGGTCCTAGAATTTGTTCTGAGATGTGGCTTTACAAAATCTAACAACAAGGATTTTTCTTTTAAGGTACATACTGGAAGGGTATCATCTAGAATATTTTCCCTTATCCTTAAATCCTCTTCAATGGCCTATCTCTTTTTGAATTCTAAGATATGTCATGCATTATTAGGAATCATGGTCTTTAGTTCCAAGACTATCTTCTTGAACTTCAACATGCGGCTGACTATCATTCCATGTATCTCTAATTTGTCTATCTAACTATATTTTTCATAAAAATTTCCTACTTGATCAATTCCTCCCTCATCAATTATTCTTGCACTTAGCACATTGAGACTAGGTTTGAAACTTACTTCAGGAGGTGCTTGTGAGTTTTTTATGTTTCTTATTACTCTTGAAGATGGATGACTAGTGTTGATCTCGTTCTTCCTCTTCAGCATTTCCTTATACTCAGGAGGAGTAGTAAGGTCAATGGTTTCCTTGGGCACATAAGGAGTAACATCATTTTTACCCTTCTATTCATCATATTTTTCTATCTTCACCATCTTCAACTCAGGATCATCTGATTTAGTCTTTGTTGTTTCTATGCTCTCTAATTCCAAAGAAATCTTTTGTTCCCTTACTTTGTCTAGGTCTTCTTGAGATACTCAATGTATTCTCAAGATTTCTGAGGTAACCATAGAAACCTTCACCTTTGTTGCTACGTTGTTTAACACTACATCAACATCTCTAGTTTTCTCCTCATAGGCTCCCCATCTTGGCTCATTAGGGTCTTTAGGTGCTGCTAACACAACATTAGAATAGGCCTCTAGAATAGGCTCTTTCACTTCATATCCTAGTGGATGAATCCACTTTATTCTTTGTTCAACTACCTCCATGCAAGTTGTGTCTGTTTCAACCATAAAACATATAGTATCCTTATACTTCTCAACTATCTTCTTTGGTATCATATACCTCATCTGCATCTTAGCTCTAAATGTCTTCAACTCTAGGGTCATTTAGTCCTTCAAAGTCCTCTCAGTACATGCCTTGAGGGATATCTATGGCATTGTGGGAATGGATTTGTCTAGATACAAATCAGATACTTTTCCAATAATATGAAAGTACATATAAATGATCAAAGACCCAAATATGGATATTTTGGTCTTATCATGCTTGATTCCCTTGATGTTGTCAATTAGTTGTGTGCACAGGTTGAACTCTCCATTCTCATTTACAATTCTTATGTCTACAAGAATTGTGGCCACAGACACAATGTTTACCCTATAGTTGTGTTGAAACCTATATCTAAGTATCATAGACATCAATTTGATGTCATCTTGTTCAATAGGCTCTATGGTCATTCTGCGCCTATCGCTCATTAACTTGCAAGTCTATTCAACAATCTTCCTCGCATCTTTTCCCACTTAAAGGACAATGCCTATTTTTGCTAGGCTTATTATATCATGAATTAGGTCACCAGTAATTCTGACCAGCACTTCACCTATCCAAAATAAGTCATCATGAATTCTTCTCAGTAGAATCTTAATCCATTCTAATTCATAGAACTCATATGTTGTAGCATACTCCACTATAAGGTGATTATTCCACCGTGCATACTCATCCATGAAGGTTTTGTTTGGTTTTAGCATATTTTCCATCCGGACCCTTAATCTGTGCAATCCTACTAGTTCTTTCTTATAGTAGATGTATTCCCTAATGTCCTCAACATGCATAATTCCCATAGGCATGCAGGAGAATGCCCCTTCTAGGTCATCTAGTGTTGATTTAAATGAATGACTCTTAAAAGCATATCTTTTCTTTTCTACAACATCAAATACTATAGGAGTAGCCATCACTTACTTGTATAACACTTTCTCAAAGGTTTCCAAGAGATTTTGAATCAGCGTGATGAATTGGGGTTTCTATAATCGATCAATTATAGAGCAAGTCACTTGAAGAATCAAACTGTAATGCTTCTCAATCAACTGCTAGGATCTTCTGCTCTCCTATCACTCTCACTATGAATGCAATGAGAGATCTTCTATCTTCTATGTACTTTAAAGTGTAAATTCTATCATTAATGCTAGTCACATAAACCAGGCTATCACTAGGAAATTTCTAACTTTCATTCTACAAACAATTAGCTAGTGCGATCTAGCATGAAGGTTCCTCTAGTCTCCAAAAGCTTAATTCCAAAGCCACATACTCTAAGAGTGAGTATACCATCCACACAGAGGTCTAGAGATAAATTAGCTCCCACTATGACCCTAAGGGCAATTCATCCAGATGTAGAGGGTGTGTCCACTGTGGAAGCATTCAATACATACTCATCAGTCTTGTCCTTTGTTTCTAACCAAATTAGACTTGCATCCTCTAAAGATTTCACAGAATTAACTTCTCCTTCAGGATCCAAAACTAGTTCTTTAGGCTCCTTAGGGCTTTCCTAACCTTGCATTCTTGATCTGCAAAACTTTGAGATGTGTCCTACCTTGTTGCAAGATGAAAAATGAGTGGAGGCCTTATATTCCTTGATGCATTGACATGGGTCACCATTTTACATTGTCTAGCTGGGTGACCATTATAGTTACATATCTAACATGTAACATTCTAAGAACTTCTTTCATTTGACTGATTCTAATTTCTTTGATTATATTGTGTTCTTTTCTTTTGACTAGTCTTGCAATTCATACCTCTTTGACCAAATTTATTGCATAAATAATAGTAACCATTAAAAGGTCTTACCTTTGTGCAATTCCTTTCTATGTGTCCATGCTTGTTACATTCATAACAAGTGTAGTCTATAGGCTTGCACTCATTCTTAGGTGGTTCAATATGATCCTTATTCTGACTTCTAGTCTCTTTAGCATCTGAGGTGCCTTTTGGTGCTTTCATTCTTGCTTGCATATTATCAATATAATTCTGTGCTTCATTATATCCAATGCAACTAGTATCTCATTTAGCTCTTCTTGCATATAACTAAGATTCTATCAAATCAGAACTAGTGTGTAATTTGTCAATGTGATTTTTTTCTTCTTTCAATTCAGATTCCAAGCTTTCTTTACTATTTCTTAGCTCCAATATTTCCATGTTTTCTTGGCTTAATTCTTCATTGAGTTGAAGCTTCTCTTTGACCTATTCTTCATAGACTTCCTGATTGTTAATCAACTTATCTTCAAATTATTCAAGTTGTTCTTTTAAGGATGCATTTTCTTCATTCAACTTCTTGACCATTGTCCCTAGATCACTGGTAGAGCATTCTTTCAAATCCTTTCTTAGACTTTTGATGACTATTTGAACATCACTAAGTTTTTCTTTTGGTGCTTCAGTTTCCCTTTTGGATTTGTCTACTTCTTCAAGAGAAGCTTCCATATTTCTTTTCAAATGTTTCATTTCTGATTTTTCCATGATCTCCTCAAGTGGTTAAAATTATTTGATGAGGACCAAAGTTCTGATACCATTTTTAAGGAGTGGGAACATTGAGAGGGGGGGTGAATTAGTGTTCACTATATTATATCTTTTTACTTAGACTTTAAACTTAACTTAAATGTTTAAGTACTAAAATGAACATCCACATAAAGATGAAACATGAAATCAACACATAACACTAATATGGTTATGGGGAAACCCAAATAGGTAAAAACCCCGGTGGGAATTGAGACCCACTAATATTTTGTACTAGTGTTTTATGATCTTTGTTAGAAGATCCTTAACCCTATTAGGATTTACTTTATAATGCATTATGTATAGTAGACCTTGTCAAGGGTTAGACCCTATTACGAGTCTTTTATAATAGTCCCTATTAGAGGAGTGGACACACTATCCTAGAAGTCACTACTCAAGTGGTGAAGGCTACAACCTTCTGATGTCAGATACACACTATATCTGCATGATGAACTTTCATTATGACACAACTTGTCATATCATTTCCTTTGATGTGTTGATGATTTGACCTCTTAAAAATATCTAATACATCTTATAGTCTCTTCTCACACTTATGCACTGCTTATCACAACTCTATATCCACTTCCATACTAATTACAATGGGCACATCTCATATTTATATGTGTATACAGAACAAACAACTAGGTCGGCCCTTAAACCTATTACATACAATACTTCCAAATGAATTGGCTCAATTGTGTTTACAAAAAAAAATATTTACATATTGGAAACCTAATTACAATAGGCACATAGCCTTTACATCAATAGAATATAACCGCAACTCAAAATGATAACAGTCAGTTGTTTACTCTATTCTTATCTAGCACACACTAGTTGTGTAACTTCAATTGTCTATATCTTTCTCATACTTGCATATCTGATCATGTTCTCATAGAATAAGCATGAGTATAGTCTAAGGGTGAACCCACAATAGTGGGTTACACTTTTTTGCTTGAACGGACACTGTACTCTAGATATTGAAAAAAAAAAAAGATTCAAATGCATATTGTTGTTAAACTCTTAAGAATCAAAAGATGAAGTAAATGATAGTATTTTAGGATTTTCTATCTACATTCTAAATATATTTTGTATTTTTATTTTTGAATTGATTTGATTGGTTTTTTCTTTCTCCCACAAAAATTGGTATGTTGCTAAAAATGTCATTTTCAAAGAGTTACACTGTTTTCATAGAGCATAAATTTTTTTCTAAAATAGATATCAATGTGATTCTTTCAAATTTAATTTTTTCACATCCATATGGAGGGCATGCAATTGGTTTTACGATATTATCATGATTATTTCATATTTTATTTACGTTTGAAGTTGACTAAGCTGTAATTTTTACATACCTTGACTGCATAGCTTATAACTATTTGTGTATTTGTCCAATTTTTTTTAATTTTTTTTTTATAGAAACATAACTTCAATATCTAGGGCATAGATATTTTTCAGAATTTTTTTTCTTTGATTTACTATTTTTCCATAAGCATCGAACATAGAGGTGGAGATATGGTGAAATATCTATGTTTAGTAAAACTAAAAATACAAAGTCATAATAAACTTAATATATATTAACATTATAATCATTGGAAAGAGTTTTCTCAGTAGTACCTTACTACATAGATAGGTTTTTTGAATGGATTCATTTGATCTGCCAAAAGATAAAGTCAAAGTGATTTTTTATCAGCATTTTAATAGGTGCAAAGGAGACTCCATTGTAGGTATGAATGAGGAGTATAGATGTTATATCAATGATTTTTTTTATCTAAGAGGCTTTGAGCTAACTATTTCTAATTAATTCTTTCAAATTGAACCTTTCAAGGCTTAAATAATCATATTTTATTAAAAATGTGTCATTTCAGCAAAAATCAGCATGTCTAAAAAAGTGTAACCCACTATTGTGGGGTCACCCCTAACCAACTTATCTTTTAGGGCACATACCATAACTTTGTCATATGCATGTGCATTGATGTTCTGAGCTTCAGGTACTTTGTATATTGTCCAATCTTTAACACTTAGCTGATTTTTTATCTTTACATCTAGTGCGCTGACTCCAAACTTCTATATGACTTTTTTGCCATAATGAAAACACTATACTAAGTCATATACATCAGTATAGTCAACTTGCCAACAACTAGAACCAAAAGAAGTAAAAATAAAGGATGTTTCCAATAGTGAAAACCCAACTATGGCACCCAAGGAAGAGAGGTTGGATAGCTTTCCAACACATGAGGAAGAAAGATCACTAATTCTTATTGAGCCAATGGAGAAAGTCAATATTGGAAACAAATTAGAGCCCAAATTCATACATCTAGCAGCCTCACTTACACTTTTAGAGAGAAAGGATTTCATCAAGTTCTTTCAAGAAAAGCAAGTGAATTTTGCATGGTCCTATGCCGACATGCCGGGATTAGATCTAGACTTCATCATGCATCACTTGAATGTCAAACCAGGGGTTAAACTAGTCAAGCAAAAATTGAGAAAAATGCATCCACCTATAGCTCTTCTAGTTAAAGCAAAATGAGAAAAATTGTTAAACATGGGGTTCATAAGAGCAATTTCTTATGCAGACTAGATATCAAATATTCTACTAGTTACAAAGCATGAAAAATCCATTCGCATATGTACCGACTTTAGAGATATGAATCTTGCATGTCCCAAAGATTACTTTCGACTTCCAAGCATAGATGCAATAGTGGACTTAACAGCTGGTCACTCCATGTTTTCATTAATGGATGGTTTTAATGGATACAACCAAATTAAGATTGCACCCAAAGATCAACAAAATATAGTGTTCACATGCCCTTGGGGAACCTTTTGTTGGAATGTAATGCCCTTCGGCCTCAAAAATGCCAGAGCTACTTATCAAAGGGCAATGACCACCATTTTTCATGATATGATGCATACCTGCTTAGAAGATTACGTGGATGATGTATTGGCTAAGTCACATAAAAGAGAGGATCATCTAAAAATTATGGAAAAGATATTTACACGCTTGGAGCAATTCAACGTGAGGCTCAATCCAAAAAAATGTGCTTTTGGTGTTCAATCTGAGAAATTATTAGGCTACATAGTTTCAGAAAAAGGCATTGAGGTAGATCCCAAAAAGGTCCAAGAAATCATGGACATGGAGATTCCAAGAAACATTAGTCAAATGTGGTCTCTTCAAGGAAAAATTCAATCAATAAGGTGGTTCATTTCTCAACTAGTTGAAAAATGTCACTCATTCACTAGATTGCTCCACAAAGACTCCATTTTTATATGGGATGAAGAATGTGACAAGGCCTTTACATTTTTGAAGATATAATTAATCAATCTTCCAATTCTAATGCCTCCTATCAAAGGAAAACCATTTCTTTTGTGCATATCAGCAACTGAGAGGTCTTTAGGAGTTCTTTTGGCACAAGAAGATGACCAAGGAAAAGAAAGAGCTATCTACTATTTGAGCTGAACATTGATTAAGTATAAATTAAAATACACCTTCATGGAAAGAGCATGCCTAGTTGTGGTCTTTGCTTCTCAAAAGTTAAGACACTACATGTTGATGCACAAATTAAAGCTCATTGCAAAGATTGACCCTTTAAAATACTTTCTTAGCAAAACTGCCTTAACAGGAAGAATAGAAAAATGGGTCATGGGGCTAAGTGAGTTTGATATTGAATATGTGGATAGAAAGGCCATAAAAGGACAACTAATAGAAGATCACTTAGCTGAAAATCCATTGGTTTCTACATATCCTATTGAAGTGGAGTTTCCTGATGTAGCAATTGTCAATATAGAAGCTAAGACATGAAAATTGTACTTTGATGGATCATACACACAAGGAGGTTCTAGAGTTAGCATATTATTGATTACCCCTCAAGGGTATACTATTCCTAAATCATACAAGCTTCTATTCTCATGTACCAACAATATAGTTGAGTATGAAGCTTTATGTTGGCCAGTTAACTATATTGATGTATATGAGTTAATATAGTGTTGTCATTATGGAAACAAAGTCATATAGAAGTTTGGAGTTAGTGCACTTGATGAGAAAATTAGAAATTGGTTAAGTGTTGAAGACTAGACAGTATATAGAATTCATGTAGCTCAGAACATCAGTGCACCTGCATATAGAAGAATTATGGTGTGCGCCCTTGAATTGAAGTTGGTTGAACTATATTCATTCTTAGTCTATGATTGCATGATCAGATATGCAAGTATGAGAAAGATATAGACAGTTGAAGTTGCACAGCCAGTGTGTGCCAGTGAAGAATAGAGTAAGCAACCGATAATTATCATTTTAAGTAGTGACTATATTTTAAAGATGTAAAGGCTATGTGCCTATTTTAATAATGATTTAAAGGCTATGCACCTCTTTTAATTAGGTTTCTGACATGTATATATGTTTGATTGTACACACGCTTAAGCCAATTCATTTGGAAGCATTGTATGTAATAGGTTTAAAGGCCAACCTAGTTGTTTATTTTGTATGCACATATAAAAATAAGATGCACTCATTATAATTAGTATGGACATGGATATAGAGTTGTGATAAGCACAAAAGAAGTGTGTGAAGAGTCTATAAGATGTATTAGAGATTTTCAAGAGGTCAAAGCATCAGCGCATCAAAGGAGCTGATCTAACAAGCAGTGTCATAGTGATAGTTCATCCAATAGATATAGTGTGTATCTGAGATCAAAAGGTTGTAGCCTTTACCACTTGAGCAGTGAGCCCTAGGATAGTGCATCCACTCCCCTAATAGGGACTATTGTAAAAGACTCCTAATAGGTTCTAACCCTTAACAAGGTCTATTGTACTTAATGCATTGTAAATCAACTCGTAACAGGGTTAAAGATCTTCTAGCAAGGATCACAAAACACTAGTACATAATATTAATGGGTGTTAATTCCAACTGAGTTTTTTACCTATTTGGGATTCACCATAACCATATTAGTGTCATGTGTTGATTTCATGTTTCATATCTATGTGGATGTTTATTATAGTACTTAAGCATTTAAGTTTAGTTTAAAGATTAAAGTCAAAAGATAATATAAAGTAAACACTGATTCACCCCCTCGCCTCTCAGTGTTCCCATTCCCCACAATTTGTATTAGAGCTTTAGTCCTTAGTACAAAAGTTTAACCACTTGAGGAGATCATGGACAAAGTGGAAAAGAAACATCTGAAAAGAAATCTTGAAGCTACTCTTGAAGACCTAGACAAATCAAAAAGAGAAAAAGAAGAACTAAAAGAAAAATTCACTGATGCTCAATTAGTTATCGAAAAGCTAAGAAGGGATTTGAAAGAATGTTCCACTAGTGAATTGGGGATAATGGTCAAGAACTTGAATGAAGAAAATGCATCTTTGAAATATCAGCTTGAAGAATTTGATGATAAACTGATCAACAATCAAGAAGTCTATAATGAACAAGTCAAAGATAACCTTCAACTCAATGAGGAATTAAGGCAAGAAGACATGGAAATATTGGTGATAAGGAACTGTAAAGAAATCTTGGAGTCTGAATTAAATTTAGAAAAGAATCACATTGACAAATTGCACACAAGTTCTGACCTGATAGAATCTCAATTATATCCAAGAAGAGCTATAGGAGATACTAGCTAGATTGGATACAATGAAGCACATAATCAAATTGACAACATGTGAGAAAGAAAGAATGCTCTAGAAGACTCTACTGATACTAAGAAGACTAAAGATCAAACCAAAGATAATGGTGAGCCACCTAAGAATGAGTGCAAGCCACTAGACCGCACTTTTTTTGCATGTAACAAGCATGGACGCATAGCACATAATTGTACAAAGGTAAGACCATTTAATGGTTACTATTATTCATGCAATAAATTTGGTCATAGAGCTATGAATTGCAAGACTAGTAAAAAGAATAGGATTCAGCATGATCAGAGAAATTAGAATCAGACAAATATAAGAAGTTTTCAGAATGTTACATGTCAGATATGTAACTATAATCGTCACTCAGCTAGACAATTTAAAATGGTGACTCATGTTAATGCACTAAGGAATATAAGGCCTCGAGTCATTTATGACTCTTGTAACAAGACTGGACATATCTCAAAGCTCTTTAAATTAAGGACTTAAGGTTAGGAAAGCCCTAAAAAGATAAAAGATCTAGTATTGGATCCTGAAGTAGAAATTAATTTTGTAAAAGCCTTAGATGATGTGAGATTGATTTGGTCTAAAGGAAATAAGGTCAAATTTGATCAGCATGTATTGGATGCATCCACAGTAGACGCACCTTCTACATCTTGATGAATGGCCCTCAGGGTCATAGGGGGAGCTAATTTAGCTCTAGACCCCTATGTGGCTGGTATACTCACTCTCTGAGTATGGCCCTTTCAACTTAAGCTTTTGGAGAATAAATGAATCTTCATGCAAGACCACACATACTGATTGTTCGCAAAACAAACGTTGGAAATTTTTAAGTGACAACCTGGTTTATGTGGCAAGCATTAATGGTGGAGTTTTAAATTTAAGTACATAGAAAGATTTTTTATCACTCATTGCATTTTAATTTAGAGTGATTGGAGAGAAAAAAGAGATTTATAAGTTATTGTGACAACTTGTAGATTGATCTATCAGTGATTAGTAGTACACTTGATTAGTTACAGAAACCCTAGTTCGTCATGTCAATGCAAAAGTTTTTAGATTATCTTAGAGAACATTTGGAAACTGATAAAACAAGTAAGTGATGGCCACTCCCATAGTATTTGATGTTGTAGAAAAGTAAAGATATGTGTATAAGAAGCATCCATTTAAGTCTACCCTAGATGACTTAGAGGGAGCATTCTCCTGCATGCCTTTGGGTGTTATGAATGTGAAGACATTATGGCATACATTTACTATAAGAAGGAACTAGTACGATTGGATAGATTAAGCATGCACATGGAAACCATGCTAAAACCAAAGAAAAACTTCTTGGATGAATATGCGAAGTCAAATGATCACCCTATAATGGAGTATGCTATGGCATATGAGTTCTATGAGACAGAATGGATTAAAATACTTCTAACAAGAATTCATGATGACCTATTTTGGATAGGTGATGTGCTAGTAAGAATCACTAGGGACCTAATATATGAGATGACAGGCCTATCTAAGACTGGCACCATCCTTCCTATGGGCAAGGATGTCATAAAAATTGGTGAGAAAACATGTAAGTCAAGGACTGATAGGCGTGGGATGAAAATTGAGCCTATTGAGCAAGGTGGCATCAAATTGATGTCCATGATACTTGGATACAAGTTTCAACACACCAGTAGGGGGAATAGTGTGTCTATGGCCACAATAATAGCATCCATTAGAATTGTAAAGGAAGATGGAGTTTAATTTGTGTGAGATCTTGTTCACATAGTTGATTGATAACATAAAGGCAATCAAGCATGATAAGACCAAGATATTTAGGTTTGGGTCTTTGATCATTTACATGTATCTTCATATAGTTGGGAAAGAATTAGATTTATATTTGGGAAATTCCATTCCAACCATGCCATAGATATCTTACAAGGCATCCATTGAGAGTATACTAAGAGATTACATAACACTGGAATTGAAGACCTTCAGAACCAAGATGCAAATGACATACAAAATCCTAGAAAACATTACAGAGAAATACAAGGATACTATATGTTTTATGCTTGAAACATATACAACATGTATGGAGGAAATTTTACCTAGAACAAAGTGGATTCATCCACTTGGATACGAAGTCAAGGAACAATTTTTAGAAGCATATGCTCAAGTATTTCTCTCATCTCCTACTAAAACTAATGAGCCTAGGTGGGGAACTTATGAGGAAAAGACAAGAGAGATAGATGCTAAACTTAACAACACTGCAACAAAAAGAAAGGTTTCTAAAGTCACCTCAGAGATCTTGAGAATACATGGAGTGTCTCAAGAAAATCTAGAGAAAGAAAAAGAATAAAAGATTGCTTTGGAATTAAAGAGTGCAGATACAAAAAAGGCAAAATCACATGATCCCAAGTTGAAGAAAGTAAAGATAGATAAATCTGATGAATAGAAGGATAAAACTAATGATACTCCTTCTGTGCTCAAGGAAATCATTGACCCTACTACTCCTCTATAGTATACGACAATAGAAAATAGGATGAAAGAGGTTGGCACTGGTCATCCATCCTCGCGAGCAACAAGAAGTAGAAAGAACACTCAAGCTCCTCCTAAGGTAGATTTCAGACCTAGTTTAAAAGTGCTAAGTGCAAGAATAGTTGATGAAGGAAGAATTGATCAGGTAGGGAAGTTCTATTATAAATTCAATGAAATTGACATGTCATAGATTCGTGGCATGATCATAAAGCATATGATCAATTTTAAAAGGATAGTCTTGAAACTAAAAACAATGATCCCTGAAAATGTGTGGAACATCCTAGAATTCCAAAAGAGAAAGGCTATTGAAGAAGATCTATGGATAAGGTCGAAGATCTTAGATGAAACCCTTCCTGTATATGAGCTAGAAGAGAAGAAGTTACTATTAGATCTGGTGAAGCCTCACCTTAGGACCAAGACAAGAAAATTGAATATAATGGATAAAAACTATGAATTAGTTGCCAAGGAAACAAATACAGCCTTTGAGAAGGTCTTTATGAATAGGCACATGTATCCACCTACTACACCCAAAGCACAAGTATCCATAAAGGAAGTCAAGGTGTTAGAGCCCACTAATGCATCAGCAATAGGTCCTTGGGATTCAATGCCTATAGTGGAAACACAATCAGAGGTAGATAATCATGTGCCCATGATAGAGTTACTCAAGGATAGCACCATTATCATTGATAGTGTAGAGATAGCCATGGCAACCACTGAAACTAAGTTGGATAAGTTTGAAGAAGCTTTTGTGAGCACATAAGAAGATTAAATTTTATGCAGCAACACACCTCTCACTCATCAAGAAGTATTGACTGAAAATATAATAGAGGAGAAAGAAGAAGAAAAGATGGAAGAAAAGAAAGAAAAAGAAAAAGAAAAAGAAGAAGAAAAGAAAGAAATAGAAAAAGAAGAGAGTATGAACCATTAGTTGAACTAGTCAAGGTAAAACAAGAAGTGATGGATAGCACTCACATTACTCCCTCAGCAACATTGTTGTCAAGTTTGACACCTAACACATCTAATTTGGACTGATGGAGAGAAGAGGATCTGATAAAATTCAACATCCTAGTCATGGAAAAGGCCAAAGTAAAATAACTAATGAGGAATCCCCTCATGGTAGAATCAGTAAATATTCTAAACAATTGGTTGCCAGAGAAAAAGAAAGTGTCAAAGATACACTCTGTTGATGATGTGAGTATAGTCATCTCACATTTTAAAAGTAATTGCTCAAGCCTTGAATAATCAACATCCCTCATTGTAGAAGAAAAGTACCTAAAGAAGAGGTTGAGTGAATTAATGAGAAACTTTTCACTTGACCTAAGCTCACTCAGGACTGGTCAAGAATCCTTAAAAGAGTTTGCAGATCAAGGAAGAAGGGTCATTGTAGAATGCATGGATCAGGATAAGCTTATTGATGCCCATTTCAAGAAAATAAGAGAGGAAGAAGCTATGATTGAGAAATTCAAGAGTTCAATGAAAGACACATCCACAAATGTAAATGTGTAATAATGTATATCAAGGGAAAATAGATAAGATTGAGAAGGCAGAAAATGAAATGTCAAAGATTAGGGCAAGGCAAAAATAACTCAGGAATGCTCTTGTGCCCTCATTAGATATACTCAATTAGAACATTAAGGACTTAGATGGAATAATGGTAACATATGATCATGGTCCTCGCACTGACTTTGAGAAGATGGAGAAGATACAATATGCACTATGCGCTCATCTCCAGATAGTAAACTCTTTGATCACATTTTGGAAGAAGGAGATCCAAAACCTAAAGATAGCATATCCAAATGAATTCCCTCAGTGAGTATGTGTAGATATAGATTTTGAAATGCCTTTTTCATTAATGTCAAAGGGGGATTTGTGTATAGAATATAGATCATAATATGTATAGGGAGATATAAGTGTATGTATAGAAGACAAAAAAATTTTTGTATTAAGGATAGTTAGCAACTTGGCCATATTCCTTTGTTGCCATCAATAAAAAAGGGGAAGATTGTTGGAAAGTTATCTATACTGATGTATATGAATTAATATAGTGTTGTCATAATGGAAACAAATTCATATAGAAATTTAGAGTCAGTGCACTTGATGAGAATATCAAAAATTGGTTAAGTGTAGAAGACTGGACAATGTACAGAGTTCCTACAGCTTAGAACATTAGTGCACATGTGTACAAAAGAATTATGGTCTACATCATGGAAGTTAATTTGGTTGGACTATATTCATGCTTATTCTATGAGTGCATGATCAGATATGCAAGTATAAGAAAGATACAGGTAGTTGAAGTTGCACAACCAGTGTGTGCCAATCAAGAGCAGAGTAAGCAACTGACTGTTATCATTTTAAGTTGTGACTATATTTTAATGATGTAAATGCTATGTGCCTATTGTAATTAGGTTCCTAAAGTGTATATATTTTTTATTGTAAACACACTTAAGCTAATTCATTTGGAAGCATTGTATGTAATAGGTTTAAGGGCTTAATTAGTTGTTTATTTTGTATGCACATATAAATATAAGATGAGCCCATTGTAATTAGTATGGACATGGACATAGAGTTGTGATAAGAAGAGAAGAAGTGTGCAAAGATTCTATAAGATTTATTAGAGCTTTGCAAGAGGTCAAAGCATTAGCACATCAAAGGAACTGATCTGACAAGTAGTGTCATAGTGGCAATTCATCCAGCAGATATAGTGTCTATCCGAGATCATAATTTTATAGAGTTCACCACTTGAGTAGTGAGCTCTAGGATAGTGCATCCACTCCCCTAATAGGGACTATTGTAAAAGACTCCTAATAGGTCTTGACCCTTAACAAGGTCTACTGTACTTAATGCATTGTAAAGAAAATCCTAATAGGGTTAAGGATCTTCTAGCAAGGATCACAAAACACTAGTACAGAATATTAGTGAATATCAATTCCCACTAGGGTTTTTACCTATTTGGGTTTCCCCATAACCATATTGGTGTCATGTGTTGATTTCATGTTTCATGTTTATGTGGATCTTTATTTCATTACTTAAGCATTTAAGTTTAGTTTAAATATTAAAGTCAAAAGATAAAATACAATGAACACTGATTCACCAGCCCCCCTCTTAGTGTTCCCATTCCTAACACTTTAGTCATTAGTATCAAGATGGATTTATAATGGAATATTACCAAGTTACAAGTGTATTGTGATTCTCAATTTGTGATCAATCAAGTCAATGGTGAGTACAATACAAAAGATTAAAAGCTACTACCTTACAAGACATTGACTGATGATTGGGAAAAATACTTTGTGTTGATAAATTTTGAGAAAATTCCAATACAGAAGAATAGAGTTGCCAATGCAATGGGTACCTTGGCTTCATTACTCCAAAAACTTGATCAGAATGAGAGGTAAAAATTCTTGGTGGAAGAGTTGGTGAAACTAGCATTTGACCTTCTCGATACCCAAATTATTGCTTTACTTGATGGACATGACTCACCTTTGTATGATCCTATGTACACATACCTTAAAGGCCAAGTATTACCCTTAAACCAATGTTGAGCCCAAAAATGACACTTCATCTAACAATCGGCTTGCTATACTATCCTTTCAGACACATTGTATTGTAAGGGTCTTCACAGAGGTTTGCTTAGGTATTTAGAGAAAGAAGAGTCTAAGGTAGCTTTACATGATGTTCACGAAGGCATTTGTGGGTCACACTCAAATGGGTTAAACTTAGCTAAGAAGATCCTTCGCATGGGGTATTTTTGGAAAATCTTAGAAAAAGATGGTTGTCACTTTGTTAAGATATGCACAAAATGTCAATAACATGGAGATATGATACATGTACCAACTCAAGAATTACATCCTTTTGTTACACCTTGACCATTTTATCAATGGGAATTTGACTTGATCGGCATGCTTTATCCACCTTCATCCAATGGGCACAAATATATTATCATGCCTACCAAATACTTCACTAAATGGGTAGAGGACGTTCCTTTTATCACTGCAATGGGAAAAAAAATCTCTATGTTCATTCTTAATCACATCATTTTTAGATATGGTATTCCTTATGCCATAATCACCGATAATAGAAAACAATTTAAGAACAAAGATGTGGATAAACTTTGTGATACTTTCCATATTACCCATCATTCTTCTTCCATTTACTATCCTCAAGGAAATGGACAAGCTGAGGCTACTAATAAGAATATCCTTAAAATCTTGAAGAGATTGGTGAACAAACTAGGAAGAGATTGGCATGTACAAATCAACCCGACTTTATGGGCTTATAAAACTACTATCGAACACCTATAGGAGCTACACCATATTCATTGGTTTATGGAGTCAAAGCTATTTTACCATTGGAGGTTGAAATCCCATCCCTAAGAGTATCATTGCAAGGATTCATAATGGATGAGGATTATAGGGTTGCCCGACTTCAATAATTGGAATTTCTAGAGGAACATCAAGCACAAGCTTATGAACATTTGAAAGTTTAACAAAATAGGATTTCAAGGAACTATAACAAACACATTAAACCAAGAGTCTTTTAAGTGGGTGATTTAGTGCTAAGGGAGAACCCTAAGAATCAGGAAGAAAGGGAAAAGAAGGGTAAATCAGAAGAAAATTGGCTTGGTCCTTTTGTCATTGTTTCTTCTTTTGGCATGGGGACTTACAAATTAGCCAATTGTGATGGGGAAGAATTACAAGAGTCCATTAATAGCATCTATTTAAAGAGGTTTCATACCTAATCAGATGAAAGAGTATAAGAAGAAATAGTATTAGATGAGTGTGTATCCGATGACTCAAGCATCACTTTTGTACATGAGAAAATCAAAAAGATCAAAAACATTGAAAAAGTTCAAAATACAAAAAAAAATGGAAAATTTTTAAAATACAAAAAAATTGAAAAAGAAAAAAAAAGTGCCTTGGTGAAAACCTACTAATAGGTGCCTTGGTAGAAAAAAAAAGAAAAAAAGAGAAAAAGAGCAATAAACACAAAAGTTGAAAACTTGGCAATCAAGCACCTTTTGTTCTCTTACGTCTTTCCTAGTTGCATGTGTACATATTACATTTCCATCATCTCACTTGTAAATCTTCATTGCATCCATCATTTGTGCATAGTCATAATAAAGCCTTTTAGTTGCATTGTTGTATTTCCTATTGCCCTAAGTTTATCACACAATCACATTTATCGCTTGGGGGCACGAGAGGATTGGATTGTTGGTGCAAGTAGATTCAATAGTGCTACCTTCGATCACATATCAGAAAGAGATTTTTCAGAGTTTCAAAAGAGAAAGATTTACATTGAACCTTTGATGGATATAAGTTTTCACACCCAAGTATTTTGATCGTACAACTTGATCCTTGAGCCTTCATGGACTTTATTGTTTAGGATTAAAAATTGATATCACTTAAATGATCAAAATGTTTGGAAATTCTTTTTGCAAATCTTGATACATTGCAAAATACTTGAAGCTTTTTTCAAGGATCAGTATTGGATTTGTTTTTATGATGTCTTTTTAGCTAATCGATGATGGAGACATGATATTTTGTTTTCTTTCTGAGTGACTATCTTGAGGGAGATCCACCAACTTATGTGAATTTTTCTAATGACATGGTCATCAAAGAACCATCTAGGACATTCATATAAGGTGGAGGGTTGACCTTTTCTTGTTTATGAAAACAAATACCTTGGCTATTTAGATCTTCAATATCTCAATACCAAAATCCAATTGCAACATTGAATCTATTGAAACCGATATTCATACTCCCATAGTTGGTCATCAAACTAATGAGGGTTATACTAGTTTCCTAAAGGCTTACCAAAAGAGAAATAAAGAAGTATTCATATCATCATGATGTGGTCAGTGATGGTTGTACTTGTTTTCTAGTCCCACAATGCTCAGTGATGAAAATATTTCTCTATGGAATTTCTTTGCTAAAAGCTAGTGACAATTAGTTGCATTGCATTGCATTTTCATTTTAGATTAAGTGCATGGTTGGAGGTATTTTTCCAAGGCAGAGGGGGTTCAGTTCATTCTTTATCTTGATTAATCATAAATGGGGGTTCAATTTAAACAAATTATCCTTGGTTCAAATCAATCATGTGAGATTATCTTTTGTATTCATTCATAGCATTACTCATTATTCATTATCCTTATATCTGAAAAGAGAAAAGAAAAGAGATTCATTACTCATACTAATTTTCATACATCTAGTTCCAGATAGCATTTCAAGAGTTGCATGCATCAAAATATCAAAAACATAGTTGCATTCATCATTATCCATTTTTCCAATAAATCATTTGCATCCATCCATTGAAAATTTAAAAAAACATATCAAAGTTTCATCGTCATTTGCATTCATCTATCAATATCATATATAAGATACATTGCATCCATAGCATAATTGAAAGCAAATGCATTATAAACATCATGTATAACTGGATATAAAGATAATCTCACATAAATACATCAAGAGAATCAAGGAAAGTCCATAATCATATAAGTGTCCATAACATCCAAGATCCAATAAATTTGTATATCAAGATACAATGTCATCAATAAAAAGATACATCCAAGTCCTGATCCATAAATGAAACATGATAAAAATTCATCAATGAGGGGATCCATAAATCATCACGATCCTATGGGAGCAACCAATCCATCTAGTCTCCTATCAATTGGTCTATCTTGAGTAGGAGTCTGACTAGTGCTAGCAATACTCGAAATCTAAGCCATCATAGCCATAAACTGCTCCATCATAGTAGCTACCTAATCCAATCTACCAATAACTATTGTCAAACCTGTCTGCAATGACTGAACATCTTGTTAGAGTGTATCAATACTAGGAGATTCCTGAGAAGTTTGACCCATATCCTGAGACCTAGGTATCTATGAAGGCACCTGCTATGCTATAATTTTCTCTTGTTGTGCCAATGCAACCCGTTGTAATTGTACTAAAGGATCCTATCCTCCAGGAGCCTGTCTAGAAGCATTAATATGACCATGTCTCTTGACTCTCTTCTTTCCATGTACTAATGTTTCTCTTAGATGTATAAACCTAGGTTCCTGATCTGGCTGAGCTTGTCTAATAGCCCTATCCCTAAAATGTCAGCCTCATACCCGTGGCCCAAGTCATCTTCTAGCCATGATCTAGGGAGCTCTCTATCCTTTATGAGCTTGACATCATCTAGCTCTACCACCATCATGCCCATCATCATCCTCATCATCATCTCCACCATCATCATCTGATCACTCTGTTAGGCCATTTTCCTGTCAATGCAAAAATCCTATGAAAATGGCCTATTTTCCCTGTAGTTTTTGTGAAGTTGTCTCACCTTGCCTGCAATCTTTTTTTAATGTGCAAACAAAATCCATAATGTTTCATGGCTTGCACTCTTAGCCTCATGTTCCTCAATGTGTCACCTTGATCTAGCTCTAATTGCATCTCCTAAATCGCAAAACCCAAGGAGATGGTCAAGTTTTAAGGTCTATAGGAAGTAGTTCTTAATTTGCCATAGTGTCAAAAACCAATGATGTTTTCTACCTTTTTGGTTTGCATGAAAACCCTCAATGTTTTCACATTCCTTCATTACCTTTTTGTTAATGTGAAAATCTTGGATGTTTTCAATCATTCACTATTGTGAAGACCTTGCATGTTTTTCACCTCGCACTTCTGCCCTGTTTGTTGGCATTCCCTAACTACACAAGTCTGACTAGTTGGTGGGACCTGGTTCTTATTAGTGGTTTGGTGTGGTTAATGATTGGTCGGAATCAGTGTTTATCACATGTTTGCATGGAAAAGATGCACAATGTTTATCCTTCATACTCTTGAGACAACCACCCGATCTTCCAAGGGTTAAATCTTTTCTCTGCAGTGGGTCTAGTTGTCAGATTTATTGCGATGTGGCTATTTCTCATTGGCTGCATTGGTGACGTGGAAGTTCTCAGTGGGACCGGTGTTTTCGATGCTTGAGCATGTTTAACTTTTGGTGGTGGTTTGTCACATGTTTTTATGAGCTAGTTTCATGCTATGCGATCATGCGAAAAACCCTTTGTGCTAAACTCTAAGCGGCAGTGGTTATGCAGTGGTAGGAGATTGCGGTGTGTCGCATGTTTGCATAGCCCATTTCCTAGCTATGTGATCATGCGACAACTATTGAATGTCACCATTGTGGAGTTAAAGGTGGGTCCACGGTCCTAGTGCTATTGAGGTGCTCATTCTTTATTGGTCGGTTGGCAGTGGCTAGGCTGGTGGCGGTGGTAAGTATTGGTTTGTCACATGTTTGTATAGCCCTTTTCCTAGCTATGTGATCATGTGACAATTGTTCAAGATGTTTTGCAGTCATGATGTCATGAAGTGGGTCCAAAGCACTGATGTGCTTGATTCTAATTGGCCGATGACCAGCTAACCGTTGGCACCCAAATCCAAATATGATTGTAGGGTTTCTTGCCGGTGTTTTCACAATGAGTTGTTTGTGAGAAATGGTAGTTCGAAATTAACTTCTACAAATAGTAGTAGTTGTGTTGATGATGTTGAAGATCTATGCAATCGTCCTGATCTGATCTTGCTTCCTAGGATGCCATGACAAGTTAAATGTGGTAGCCTATTTCTCTTTGTAGGCAGCTAGGGTTTGGTGTGTGTTAGTGATCTCCATGCTAAGTATACGTGAAGTTTTTCAACTAGCTCTGGCATTGACGTTGTTCTTCATGTAGCAAGAAATCATTTTAACTTGTGATAATAGTTAGCCCATGGTAATGAAACCAATGCAAACATACATCAACTTTGACCTGATTTCTTCCTAGGTTTCTAGGCTTTTCTGCAATCTTTCATTTCTTGTTGTACTGGGTGGTTGCAAACTTAAGTTTTGTTCTAAATGATCCTTTCCTTGTTGCAATCCTTGTTCCTATAAATGGATTTTCAAGATCATTTAGAGGCTTTCCTTTTGGTACCATTCTAGTGGTTCATTCCCTTAGTCCTATGAATGTTCCTCTTGTAATGTTTTTCTTCTTCTCTGCATACAGGGTGTTTCCCACTTTCCTCTCTGGCTATGGGAATATAATGAAGTTGTAACAGATGTCTTATGTATAAGATTTTAGTATATTTGTTCTTCTATCAGATTGTCTCCATTTGGGTTTTAGACTTATTGATTATAGCATCAAGGGTGTTATAGTTTTTCTACTTGCATTTCCAGTGAGTGTCTATAGTAGAGTTGTTTTTGCAAAAGCAACTAGGTCTAGGACTAGTTTTCAGATGTGTATGGGCTGGGGTATCAAAGATGTCTCATGCTTGTCTTCCAATGGATGTTGGTTAATGTATTACTTGTTCCTAGGTCTTCCTCTGAATAGGTGATAGCATATCTGGGTACACAGGTGGTTTGGTAATGTATGATCTGATTCAGGGTGAGTGTGTTGTCTTCTTGTTTCATAGCTTTCTTTCACAATAGGGTATTTGACTCTGCTACCCATTGGATAAGGCACTAGTCTATGGGAGACTTAGGGTAATTTAAGAGTCCATTCAACCCAACATCAATCATTGAAATGAAATCCTTTCCCTTTCATGTTGGTAGTAGCAGTAGGAGGTCCTTTCTAGTTTTTAGACTCATTCCATGCAAAGCAGGTTATTGCATGAGGTCATGGTTTCATTGGGGTATAGGATACCTATAGGAGTCTGAGAACTATTCCACAATAATACATTTGTAGGCCTTTTGTACATCAAGAAGGGTCATGATTGTGCAGATGAGGCAATACCCGCCTGAGTGATGGGGAGCTCGAAGAAGAAGGAGGATGCCCTTGGTCCTCATCAATTGGCACTTTTTCCCTATCAGAATTTGGAGTGAAGACTAACCAATTTGTCATCATAGTGTAAACCTAGCACCATGTGGGAAAAAGTGGGAACCAACACACTCATCTCTACTTGGGATCGACTCTCTAGGATCTCTAAATCTCAAAAATCTATTATGGGACCACCACTCTTGATACTCCAGAGACATCCCAACATCTACTACATGCTCTAATATATCCCATTTGATGTACTCAATCTGAAAATCTAATCACAACTAAACTGAAAATCAATCTGAGCACCCCACATCAATTTCTTTGCTTGGACTCATGCATACAAATCCATACCCTAGGGTATATCTTGATATTTGTCATACTATCTAGAAATGCAACCAAATAAAAATATCATAATCATAGTCAGTGATCGACCAATCATATATCTTGGTACATACATGTAATGAAGCTCACCATCATCCTCTTTCCAACCCTCGTAGCCTAGATATGGTCTTTATATGACCTGATCCATTTCGTTGATCATGTGACACTAAAGCTCAAGTTTTCCCAAATGATGCTAGAAAACCATGCCACTATATAAAAATGTATAAGGATAGTCACAATGTCAGATATGATCTGATAATGGTCTGGTAATGGGAAGATGCTCCCATACCCACAACTGCAATATCACTGCACCTGTTAATAATGAGGCACTAGATCTATAAACCATCTCATGCAAATCATCATATAATTATGCTAGAACATAAGAACCCCAAGCAAAACATTGAGGTTGTGCAAGCATATCCTCTAAAATGTGGCCCAATCCAATAGAGAACCTTGACCTCATCTATCTGGAAGCAATAATCTACCTATTTATGCACCCAATACCATTGGCAATGTGGGAAATGAAGGAAACTATGACCAAGTAATGTTATCATCACCAATGGTATTATCCCCAAAACCTATCTACAAATAGTGTCATCATATAGAGAATCATAGTAGACTAGCTCACCTTGAGTCAGAATACAAATAAATCTATAAAGATCTTTAGGGGTGATAGTCATCTCCCCAAATGGTAAATGGAAGGTATTGTGGTAAGAGTTCCAACAATCTACCACAACTATCAATAAACCATAGTTTAGCTAAAACCACAGGATGTCTAAAAGGAAACTCAACCCACACATCTCAATAACATTATACTCTAGCTAGGTCAACTCCTAACCTAGATCCAAAATTGAAGAAGCTATAGTCCGTATGTATAACTTACAGAAATGTGCCTATTTTGCATATCAAGGGAATCATATCATTATTCTATATCAGTGGATTATCTTAAGTCAATCAATCAAAATTCAATCAAGATATCACCATTTTTCATGTCTCTATGTCTTGAGAGTGAATTATCAGTTATCTATCCTATCAGAGTTCTACTATCATTTTTTCTTTCAGATCAGATTGACATATCACACATTCATTGGTACCATTATCTTGATATCCTAATCACTTTTTTTTCTTAACTTCAATAGGCCTATCTATCTTGGATAATCAATCAATCATCCAGAGACATCAAATTTTATCAGAAAATCCAAGTTTGAGTATCAAAATTTATCAAAATTCCTATAGGCATCATTTGCCTATGCAGAGGCGACATTTTATATTAGGTGGTGAATAAATTTTCACATGTGGCACTTTACCAAGAAGACATGGTACTTCATCTGTTAAGCGACATTTTATGACCCTAAGAGACATTTCATCATGTTGATGCAGGAGCATCTCGGGTCGTTGGCAATCCTGTGTCACCAAAAATATGTTGGAGTTTGTCTGTGTTTCTTAGTTCTTGCTTTGACTAATTTGGTCGGTAGTTGGATAGTTTCCTTTGGTTATTGAGTGTGGTTAGTTATCTCCTAGGTGGTTGGTTGTTTCACTGGCACTCAGCATTTCTTGTCTTCTGCTTAGTTATCTTTGTGCATCAGAGGGTTTAGTTTTGGTTTCTATTGTGGTAGACTTATGTATTTATATTGGGTCATAGATTTAATGTTGATATCAATCATTGGAAAGTGTGTAGTCCTAGATCTCACCATTTCTTCCATGGATTGTGGATCTGAAGGCCAAATCATTTTGGTAGCCTCTTGTATAAATGTAGTTGTTTGGTTGTAGTTTAGGGAGTCATTTTTGGAAAGAAGATAGTAGACATTAGAATTAAGATTTTTGATAGATCCTTGCATGTTTGAGGACCTCTGTAATTCATTGTAATATTAGGCAATAACTAGGAATGCCTTATAGCCTCGCATGTATGATTCTATTTGATGAAAATATATGAAAGATGTTGCATTCTCTCTCTCTCTCTCTCTCTCTCTCACTATTGTTGTATTTTCTTATGCATGTGCTGAGTAGGCTTGGTTCATTAGGGTGAGCCATCCTTTGGCCCCTCTTGACCTCTACCTTGTGTCAGGTGGTATCAGAGTGAGGTTAGATCTTTATCTAGGTCTGGGGATCTAGGTTTGTAGGTTCCTCTTGAATTCCTAATTGATTGTTGTGGGGAAGTAGATTGTGATCTGACCTACAATTGTAGAGGGTTGTCAAGATGGTTCATGGGAGGTGAGATATAGATCCAGGATTGGTAGATATGCCAAGGCAGATTGCTGGTAGGTTAGAAGCTATTGAAAACTCCCAGAGAAGAGGCAAACATCTTGAAGATGTTAGTGATGATGAAGTTGAAGAAGAACAGGTGAATGCAGAACTTGCACCTATTATGGACTAAGGGGAAGAAATATTTTTGAAGGCTTTGACAAGTTTGAAGTCTATGCCACATTTCAATCCTCCTGAATATGGTGGAAAATTGGATTCTAATGAATTGGTGGACTGGATCACCGAGATGGAAAAGTATTTTGAGTATGAAAACATTCTTGAAGATAAGAAGGTGAAAATTGCAAGCACAAATTTGAAAAGCCATGCATCCTTATGGTGGGAACATCTGCAGTTGGATAGAGAAAGGAAAGGCAAAGACAAAATCAAGGTATGGATTAAAATGGTGAATAATTTGAAAGGAAATTTTTTTCCTTGTGATTATCAGATTAACCTAGTTCAGTAAATGCAAAGTCTGAGGTAGAAGATAGCTCGGTAAAGGAATATATTGAGGAATTCTATAGATTAGATATCAAATCTGGACATGATGAAGATGATATGGAAAGAATTGGTAGATACCTGAATGGTTTGAGAATTTCCATTCAAGAGGAAATTAGTATGGTCAAGTTGGAAAACATTGAAGAGGCTTATCAATTTGCATTGAAGGCTGAGGAGAAATTGAACAAAAGACATGAATAGAGACAAAGATGAAGAGGTAGTAGATTCCCTAGAGGAAGAGGTAGATCCAATGGTGAAAATGGTAGATCTGAACCTAAAAAGACAAATCTGGATAAAGGCAAGACCAAGTGGAAAGGTGAAAGTTCATCTAGAGGTAGAAGTAGTAACTACCAAGGTGGTTATAGTAGAGGAAGTTTCCAAGAAGCTTGTTACAATTATGGAGAAGAAGGACATAGCTCATTTGAAATTACACAAGTGAGTAAGAAGGTTGGTAGCAGTAGAAATGCTTTGGTCTAAGAAGGGTCACCAAATGAGCCTGAGAAAGAAAATAACTTGATGGTAAGGAGAGCACTGTGGAATGAAAGCAAAAAGGAAGATCTGGTAAGGAAAACTTTGTGTAAGACCAGATGCAGAGTTTTTGATAAAGTTTGGAAGGTAATCATTAACAGTGGTAGTGTGGAGAATATGGCATCTGAGGAAATGGTCACAAAATTGCAATTGAAAAGGCTAGAGCATTCGAAGCCCTATAAGATTTTATGGATCAAGGATGAGCATACACTCCTGGCAAGTGAATGATGTTATGTAAATTTGAATATTGGATAGTACTATGATAAGGTATTGTGTGATATCGTGCCTATGGATTGTTGTCATATTTTGTTGGATATACCTTGGAAATATGATAGACATGCCATATATGATGGGAGATTGCATAAATATACTATTGTGGCTGATGGAAAGAAACAAATCTTGTTACCATTGATGGAAGAACCTGTTAGTAATGTTTGTACATCTATGAAAATTTTCTTGATGGAAGGAAGGAATTTTGTTAAAGATTTGAAAAAGAATTATATATCTTTTGATGTGATTCCTAACAAACTATGTAAGAAAATAGAAGATAATGTTCTAGAGGAGATTGATAAGGTACTCACAGAGTATAGTGAAATTATTTTTGATAATGTACCTAATGGTTTTCCAGTGAAAAGAAGCATTGATCATTGTATGGATCTAATCCCTAGAGCTAGTTTACCAAATAAGGCACTTCATTGGTTAACACATACCAAGAATTAGTAATTAAACTAATAGATTCAAGAGTTGCTAGAGAAAGGTTTAATCAAATAAAGTTTGAATCCTTGTGTAGTACCTTCTATATTGGCACCCAAGAAGAATAGAGGATAGAGAATGTGTATTGATTCCAAAGAAATCAATAAGATAACAATGAAGTATAGGTTTTCTATACCAAGAATGGATGATATAATAGACAGTTTGACTGGCGCAAAGTATTTCACTAAAATTTATTTGAAAAGTGGATATCATTAGATCACAATCAGAGAAGGTGATGAATGGAAGACTTCTTTCAAGACAAAAGAAGGTTTGTATGAGTGGTTGGTTATGCCTTTTGGTTTAACTAATGCACCGAGTACTTTTATGAGGGCAATGAATGAAGTTTTGAAGAAATTATTGGATAAGCTTGTGATTGTATATCTCAATGCTATTCTGATATTCAGTAAGACCAAAGAATAACATTTGTTTCATGTTAGACAATTTTTGCAGAGATTGAAAGAATAAAATATGTTGATAAATCTGAAAAAGTGTTCATTCATGAAAGAGGAGATTGTGTATTTAGGATTTGTGATCTCAGCTGATGGTTTGAAGATGGATCCTGAAAAGGTTGAAGCTATTTTGAATTGGCCTACACATATGAATGCTAGTGAGGTAAGATCATTTCATGGTTTGGCAATTTTTTACCGAAAGTTCATAAGGAGTTTCAGTTTAATTTGTAATGCTATGACTGAGACTATGAGAGGAGACACAAGGGAATTCAAGTGGACACATGGAGATAATAGAAGTTTTGAGACTCTGAAGTAGAAGGTTACTGAATTACCTATTTTGGCATTACCTAATTTCAGTAAGGTATTTCAAGTAGAATGTGATGCAAGTGGTAGTGCAATTGGAGCTATGTTGAGTAAGAAAGTAAACCTATTGCTTTCTTTAGTGAAAACTTGAATGATGCTAGAAGGAAATATTCTATGTATGATAAAAAATTCTATGCTATTGTTCAAGCACTAAAGAATGGAGAAATTACTTGATACTGAGTGAATTTGTGTTGTATACCGATGATAAGGCTTTATAGTACTTGGGTAGTCAGAATAAGTTGAATCAGAGACATATGAAATGGGTTGAGTATTTTTAGAGTTATACATTTGTGATAAATCATAAGAGTGGAGTCACTAACCAAGTTGCTGATGCATTGAGTAGAAGAAAATCTTTGATGAACGAGATGAAAATTGCAGTTCTTGGTTTTGATGAGATGAAGGATTCTTATGAGTTTGACCCTAATTTTTCTAAGCCATGGAGAAAGTGCAAAGCACCCATTCAAGATCAACAAGACACTAAATGGGATAACTATTTTATTTAGGAAGGTATATTGTTTAAAGGTATTCGGTTATATATATTGAGAGGAGTAATGAGAATCAATCTAATAAAAGAGAAGCATAGTAGTGGTTTGGCTGGACATTTTGGTATTGATAAAATATGGAATTTTCTTAAGGAGAAGTAGTTTTGGTTGTAGTTGTATAAATATGTTTAGAAATTTGTGAAAAGTTATGAAATTTGTCAAGTTGCAAAAGGAATAAGTTAGAATACTAGTTTGTATACACCAATTGTTGTACCTAAGAAACTTTAGATTAACATTAGTATGGACTTTGTTCTTGGCTTACCAAAGATAGTAAGAGGTAATGATTCTATATTTTTTGTTGTGGATAGATTTTCTAAGATGGCACATTTTATACCTTGTAGAAAGACATCAGATGTAGTATATTTAGCAGATCTTTTCTTTAAGGAAATTGTCAGATTGCATGGATTACCAAGGAGTATTATCTCTGACTAAGACAGTAAATTTGTTGGATACTTTTGGAAGACCCTTTGGAAGAAATTTGGCACTGATTTGAAATATAGTTCTACATTTCACCCACAAACCGATGGATAGATTGAGGTTGTGAACAAAAGTTTTGGAAATCTTTTGAGATGTTTAGCTAGAGATGCACCGAGTAATTGGGATTCTGTGTTTGCACAAGCAGTGTTTTTATACAATAATTCAATTACTAGGAGTACTTGAAAAAGACCATTTGAGATTGTGAATGGCATACAACTGAGAGGTATATCTGATTTGAGAGACATTGCTGATGAAAATAAGAAAACTATTGAAGGAGTTAACTTTGCTGAGTACATGAAGACATTGCTTGAAGATGTGAAGTTGAAGCTAGAAGAGAGTAATACGAAATACAAAGATAGAGCTGATAGATCAAGAAGACATAAAAATTTTGATGTTGGTGATGAAGTGATGGTTTATTTGAAGAAAGATTGATTTCCTATTGGAACATATTGGAAGTTGAAGATGAAGAAGTTTGGACCTTGCAAGATTTTGAGGAAATTTGATAGTGGAAATGCATATGAAATTGAGTTACTTGATGACATGGACATATCATCAATTTTTAACATTGCTGATTTGTATAAATATCATGAACCTACTGAAGAAATGAAAGTACCAATAGAACATCCTAAGAAGAAGAATGAAGAGATTGAATTGTTAGGAATGGGAACACTAAGAGGAGGGGGGGTGAATCAATGTTCACTATATTTAATCTTTTTACTTTAATCTTTAAACTAAACTTGAATGCTTAAGAACTAAAATAAACATTTACATAAACATGAAACATGAAATCAACACATGATACCAATAGGGTTATAGGGAAACCTAAATAGGTAAAAAACCCAATGGGAATTGACACCCACTAATATTTTGTACTAGTGTTTTGTGATCCTTGTTAGAAGATCCTTAACCCTATTAGGAGTTGCTTTACAATCTATTAAGTACAGTAGACCTTGTTAAGGGATGGACCCTGTTAGGAGTCTTTTAGAATAGTCCCTATTAGGGGAGTGGATGCACTATCCTAGATCTCACTTCTCAAGTGGTGAAGGCTACAACCTTCTAATCTTAGATAGACACTATATCTGCTAGATGAATTGTCACTATGACACTACTTGTCAGATGAGTTCCTTTGATGTGTTGATGCTTTGACCTCTAGAAAAGCCCTAATACATCTTATAGTGTCTTCACATACTTCTCTTTTTCTTAACACAACTCTCTATCAACTTCCATACAAATTACAATGGGCACATCTTATATTTATATGCTCATACAAAATAAATAACTAGGTTCGCCTTTAAACCTATTACATACAATGCTTCCAAATGAATTGGCTTAAGCATGTTTACAATAAAACATATATACATGTTGGAAAAATAATTACAATAGGTGCATATCCTTTACATCATTAGAATATAGTAGCAACTTAAAATGATAACTGTGAGTTGCTTACTCTGTTCTTCATTGGCGCACACTGACTGTGCAACTTGAATTGCTTGTATCTTTCTCATACTTGCATATCTGATCATGTGCTCATAGACTAAGCATGAATATAGTCCAACCAAGTTAAATTCTAGGGGGCACACCATAGTTCAACCATATTCATGTGGACTAATGCTCTGAGCTGGAGGAACTCTATACACTATCCAGTCTTCAACACTTAACCAATTTTGTATCTTCTCATGAAGTGTGCTGACTCCAAACTACTATATGACTTTGTTTCCATAATGAAAACACTGTATTAATTCATATACATCAGTATATCCAAATTTTCAACAATCTCCCCCTTTTTCATTGATGGCAACAAATGAATATGGCCAAGTTGCTAACTGTCCTTAATACAAAAAACTTTTTGTCTTCTATACATACACTTATATCTCCCTATACATATTATGATCCATATTCTATACACAAATCCCCCTTTGACATTAATGACAAAGGTGTTTCAAAAAAATGTATTTACACATACTGAGGGAAAATATCTGGATATGCTATCTTTAGGTTTTGGATCTCTTTCTTCCAAAATGTGATCAAAGAGTTTACTATCTAGAGATGGGCGCATAGTGCATACTATAGATTCTCCATCTTCTTCAAGTATGTGGTATGACCTTGATCATATGTCACCATGGTGGCATCAATCTCCTTGATGTTTTGATTTATAATGTATAATGAGGGTGCAAGAGCATTCCTCAACTGAGTCTGTCTAGCCCTTATCTTTGTCATCTCTTTTTCTGCCTTCTCAATTTTGTCTAACTATCCTTGGTAGAAATTATTGCACATATTTACATCTATGGATGTTTCTTTCACTAACATCTTCACTTTCTCAATCATAGCTTTTGCCTCTTTGATTTTCTTGAAATGAGCATCAGTAAGCTTATCCTGATCCATTCATTCTATAATTCTTCTTCTTCCTTGATCTGCAAACTCCTTTAAGGATGCTTGACTAGTCTTGAGTGAGCTTAGATCAAGTGAAAAGTTTCTAATTAATTCAATCAACCTCTTCTCCAGGTACATTTCTTCTACAGCTAGGGATACAGATTCTTCAAGGCTTGAGAAATTACTTTTGAAATGTGAGATGACTGTACTCACATCATCAACTGAGTGTATCTTTGACACTTTCTTGTCCTCTAGAAACAAATTGTTTAGAATTTTTACTAATTCTACTAGGAGGGGATTCATCATCACCTATTTTTCTTTGGCCTTTTCCATGGCTAGGATGCTGAATTTTATCAAATCTTCTCCTCTCCATGAGTCCAAACTAGATGTGTTCGGTGTCAAACTTGACAAAAATGCTGCTGAGGGAGAGATGGGAGTGCTATCCATCACTTTTTGTTTTACCTTAACTAGTTCAATTGATGGTTCATTACTCTCTTCTTTTTATATTTCTTTCTTTTCTTCTTCTTTTTCTTATTCTTTTTCTTCCATCTTTTCTTATTCTTTCTCATTTGTTATATTTTCAATCAATACTTCTTCTTGATGAATGGGAGGTGTGTCACTGTATAAAATTTTAGCTTCTTCTGTACTCACAAAAGCTTCCTCAAACTTGTCCAACTCAGTGTCAGTGGCTGTCATGGCTATCTCTACATTATCAATGATAATGGTGCTATCCTTGAGTGACTCTGTCATGGGCACAGATTTATCTAGCTTTGATTGTGTTTCCACTATAGGCATTGAATCCTAAGGACCTCTTATTGATGTAGTAGTGGGCTCTGCCACCTTGACTTCATTTATGGATACTTGTGCTTTGGGTGTAGTAGGTGGATACATGTGCATGTTCATAAAGACCTTCTCAAAGGCTTTCTCTATTTCTTTGGCAACTAATTCATAGTTTTTATCCATTCTATTCAACATTTTTGTCTTGGTCCTGAGGTGAAGCTTCACCAGATCTAACAACATCTTCTTCTCTTAAAGCTCACATACAAGAAGGGTTTCATCTAAGATCTTCTCCCTTATCCATAGATCTTCTTCAATAGTCTATCTCTTTTGGAATTCTAGGATTTTCCACACATTGTTAGGGATCATTGTTTTTAGTTCCAAGACTATCCTTTTGAATGTGATCATATGCTTTATGATCATGATATGAATCTCTGACTTGTAAATTTTATTGAATTTATCAAAGAACTTCCCTACCTAATCAATTCTTCCTTCATCAATTTTTCTTGCACTTAACACTTTTAAACTAGGTTTGAAGTCTACCTTAGGAGGAGCTTGAGAGTTATTTTTACTTCTTTTTGCTCGCAAGGATGGATGACTGGTGCCAACCTCTTTCTACCTCTTCTCTATTGTCTTATACTCAGGAGGAGTAGTAGGGTCAATGGTTTCCTTGGGCATAAAGGGAGTAACATCAATTTTATCCTTTTGTTCATCAGATTTCTATATCTTTACCTTCTTCAACTTAGGATCACGTGATTCTTCCTTTATTACATTTGTGCTCTCTACTTCCAAAGCAATATTTTGTTCTTTTCCTTTTTCTATATTTTCTTGGGATACTCCATGTATTCTCAAGATCTCTAAGGTGACTTTAGCAACCTTTCTTTTTGTTGCATTGTTGTTAAGTTTAGCATCTATTTCTCTAGTATTTTCCTCATAAGTTCCCCACCTTGGCTCATTAGGGTCAGTAGGAGATGATAGAAATACTTGAGCATATGCTTCTAAAACTTGTTCCTCTACTTCATATCCAATTGGATGAATCCACTTTGTTCTAGTTGCAACTGCTTCCATACATGTTGTATCTGTTTCAACCATAAAACATATAGTATCCTTGTATTTCTCAACAATGTTTTATGAAATTTTGTACCTCATTTTGATCTTGGCCCTGAAGGTCTTTAACTCCAATGTTATGTAATCTCTCAATGTACTATTAGTGGATGCCTTGTAAGATATCTATGGCATAGTTGGAATGGACTTTTCCAAATACAAATCTGATACTTTCCCAACTATATGAAGGTACATGTAGATGATCAAAGACCCAAACCTAAATATATTTTCCTTATCATGCTTGATTGCCTTGATGTTATCAATAAATTATGCATGCAAGATCTCACATAGATTGAACTCTCCATTTTCCTTCACAAGTCTGATGGCAGCTAGAATTGTGGCCGCAAACACACTATTCACCCTACTACTGTGTTGAAACCTGCATCCAAGAATCATGGACATCTATTTGATGTCAGCTTGCTCAATAGGCTCTGTGCCTATCACTTCTTGACAAACATGTTTGCTCCACAATTTTCCTCACATCCTTTCCCATAGGAAGGAAGGCACCAGTCTTAGATAGACTCGTGACCTCATATATTAGGGCACTAGTGATTCTTACTAGTACATCACCTATGCCTCATAGAACTCATATGTCATAGCATACTCCACTATAGGGTGATCATTCCACTTCATATATTCATCCAAGTAGGTTTTGACTAGTTTTAGCATGGTTTCCATGTGCACCATTAATCTTTCCAATCCTACTGGTTCCTTCTTATAGTAAATGTATGACCTGATGTCTTCAACATGGAGAACGCCCATAGGTGTGTGTGAGAATTGTCCCTCTAAATCATCTAGGGTAGACTTAAATGAATATTGCTTATACACACATATCTTTTCTTTTCTACAACATCAAATACTATGGGAGTGGCCATCACTTACTTTTTTTATCACTTTCCAAATGTTCTCTAAGATAATCTAAAGACTTCTAAACTAGCACAACAAACAAGGGTTTCTACAACTGACCAAATGTACTGCTAATCACTGATAGATAAAACTAAAAATCTTCACAATAGCTTCTAAGGCTCTTTTTGCTCTCCAATTGCTCTGAATTTGAATGTAATGAGTAATCAAAATCTTTCTATGTACTTAAACTAAAAATTCTACCATTAATGCTTGCCACGTAAACCAGGTTGTCACTTAAAAATTTCCAACTTTTTTTCTACGAACAATCAGTATGTGTGTTGTTGCACAAAGGTTCCTTTATTATTCAAAAGCTTATGTTCAAAGGTGCATACTCAGAGAGTGAGTATACCAGCCACACAAGGGACTAGAGCTAAATTAGCTCCCCCTATGACCCTGAGGGCCATTCATCTAGATGTAGAGGGTGTGTCCACTATGGATGCATCCAATATATTCAAGCATCAACTTTTACCTTCTTTCCTTCTGACCAAATCAAGCTTGCATTATCTGAGGGTTTTACAAAATTAACTTCTCCTTCAGGATCCAATAAAGGTTCTTTAGTCTTTTTAGTGCTTTCCTGACCTTGCATCCTTGATCTACAAAATTTTAAAATATGTCCAGCCTTGTTACAAGAGTGACAAATGACTAGAGGCCTTATATTCCTCAACGCATTGACATGAGTCACCATTTTACATTGTCTAGCTGAGTGACTATTATAGTTACATATCTGACATGTAACATTCTAAGAATTTCTTATATTTGTCTAATTTTGATTTTTCTAATCATGCTAAATCCTATTCTTTTTACTAGTCTTCCAATTCATACTTCTATGACCAAATTTATTGCATGAATAACAGTAACCATTAAAAGGTCTTACCTTTGTATAGTTCCTTGCCATGTGTCCATGCCTGTTACATGCAAAATAGGCATGGTCTACTAGCTTGCACTCATTCTTAGGTGGTTCACCATTGTCTTTGGTTTGATCTTCAGTCTTCTTAGTATCAGTAGAGTCTTCTATTGCATTATTTCTTGCTCACATTTTTTCAATCTGATTCTTTGCTTCATAGTATCTGATGCAGCTAGAATCTCCCTTAGCTCTTCTTGCATATAACTAAGATTATATCAGATCAAAACTTGCGTGTAATTTGTCAATGTCCTTCTTTGCTTCCTTTAATTCAAACTCCAAGATTTCTCTTATGTTCCTTAGCTCCAAGATTTCCATGTTTTCTTTCCTTAATTCCTTATTGAGTTGAAGGTTATCTTTGACTTGATCATTATAGAATTCTTTATTGTTGATTAGTTTCTTATCACACTCTTCAAGTTGATCTTTTTAAGGATCCATTTTCTTCATTCAACTTCTTGACCATTATTCCCAATTCATTAGTGGAAATTTCTTTCAGATCCCTTCTTAGCTTTTTGATAACTAAATGAGCATCACTAAATTTTTCTTTTAGTTATTCAACTTCTCTTTTAGATGTGTCCAGGCCTTCAAGAGAATCTTCCAAACTTCTTTTTAGATGTTTCATTTCTACTTTTTCCATGATCTCCTCAAGTGGTTAAACTTCTTTGCTAAGGACCAGAACTCTGATACCAATTTTTAGGAATGGGAACACTAAGAGGGGGGGGTGAATTAGTGTTCACTATATTTTATTTTTTTACTTTAATCTTTAAACTGAACTTAAATGCTTAAGAACTCAAATAAACATTCACATAAACATGAAAGATGAAATCAACACATGACACCAATATGATTATGGGGAAACCCAAATAGGTAAAAACCCCGGTGGAAATTGACACCCACTAATATTCGGTACTAGTGTTTTGTGATCCTCGTTAGAAAATCCTTAACCCTGTAAAGAGTTTCTTTACAATGTATTAAGTATAGTAGACCTTGTTAAGCTTTAGACCCTATTAGGAGTCTTTTGCAATAGTCCCTATTAGGGGAGTGGATGCACTGTCCTAGAGCTCACTACTCAAGTGGTGAAGGCTACAACCTTCTAATCTTAGATATACACTATATCTATTGGATGAACTGTTACTGTGACACTTCTTGTCATATCAAATCCTTTGATGCACTAATGCTTTGACCTGTAGCAAAGCTCTAATACATCTTATAGTGTCTTCGGCATACTTCTCTTTTTCTTAACACAACTCTCTATCAACTTCCATACAAATTTCAATGGCCACATCTTATATTTATATGCACATACAAAATAAATAGCTAGGTCGGCCCTTAAATCTATTACATAGAACGCTTCCAAATGAATTGGCTTAAGCGTGTTTACAATAAAACATATATATATGTAGGAAACCTAATTAAAATAGGCGTGTAGCCTTTACATCATTAGAATATAGTCGTGAATCAAAATGATAACTGTCAGTTGCTTACTCTATTCTTCACCGGCACACACTGGCTGTGCAACTTGAACTGCTTGTATCTTTCTCATACTTGCATATCTGATCATGCGCTCATAGACTAAGCATGAATATAGTCCAACCAACTTAAATTATAGGGTGCACACCATAATTTGGCTATACGCACATTCTTTGATGCTCTGAGCTACAAGAACTCTCTACACTATCCAATCTTCAACACTTAACCAATTTTGGATCTTCTCATCAAGTGCACTAACTCCAAACTACTATATGACTTTGTTGCCATAATGATAACACTATATTAAGTCATATAAATTAGTATAGCCAACTTGCCAATATCAATAGATTCTGAAACAAAGAGTTGGTAAGAGCACAAGAGGAAAATAGTATATGGAATATCTGGTAAAGTGGAAGAATATATCGATGGACGATAGTTCATGGATTTCATAGTCTGAGTTGGATGTAGCTTGAATCATACCTACCAAATGATTCAAAGAATCATTTCAAAGTAACCCTAGGTGTCTGATGTAGGAGCATCTCGTGTCCTTGGCAAACCTGTGTCACCAAAAACATTTTGGAGTTTGTCTGTGTTGCTCAATTCCTACTTTGACCAAATTGGTCGGTAGTTAGATAGTTTCCTTTGGTTACTGAGTGTGGTCAGTTATCTCCTAGGCAGTTAGTTGTTTTACTGGTGCTCATCATTGCTTGTCTGTTGCTCGGTTATCTTTTCCCACTGGTGGGTTTAGTTTTGGTTTCTATTATGGTCAACTTATTTATTTATATTGGGTCATAGATTTAATGTTGATATCAATCATTGCAAAGCATGTGGTCCCAGATCTGACCATTTCTTCCATGGATTGTGAATCTGAAGGCTGACTCAATTCAGTAGCCTCTTGTATAGATGTAGTTGTTTGGTTGTAGTTTAGGGAGTTAGTTTTAGAAAGAAGATAGTAGAGATTAGAATTGAGATTTGTTACAGATCCTCACATGTTTGACGACCTCTGTAATTCATTGTAATATTAGGCCATAACCAGGAAGGCCTTACAACCTATCATGTATGATTCCATTTGATGAAAATATATGAAAGATGTTGCATTCTCTCTCCCACTATTGTTGTATTTGCTTCCATGTGTGTTGAGTAGGCTTTGTTTATTAGGGTGAGCTATCATTTGGCCCCTCTTGACCTCTACCTTGCATGACATGTCTAGATGTCATTTAAAACATAGGGATTTTTTAGGCGGTGTTTTACACATAGCTTGATTAAATTTCCCTAGTTTTAGGCAGCTTCAAATCAATCATAGGTGAGTTTTAAACTATCTTAAGTGGCATTTCAATGCATAGATGTGTCACTTCACTATCCTAGGAGTGATTTAATCTATCCTAAGAAAATTTTTGTCAAACCACAACTAAAAATCATGAAAATTAAGGCAGTAAATGCTAAAAAGGTTGTCATAAATGCATTAGGAAGATTCGACTCACTTACCGGAGCTCTGTAATCCAAAGTTCTCTGATATCATTGACCTCTCTCGAACCGATGCTCTTGAATAGGCACAACCACCATAATCATCTATCTCAAGATCAAAGCAAAATCTCAATAATAAAAAGTGCAAATGAATAGTAAATTTTGGGTTTTCAACCTATTTATGCTATTTGACCTAATTTTGTGGTAAATTTTGACCTAGTGACCTATATCTGCATATCAATCAAACTGAGGCATTTGTTGCTACCTTCATCATCATCAAAGTTTTTTAGAAATGAAAACAAATTGGATCTATTATCAATCAATTTCACCATTTTTTCTATCTGGCAATCAATTTGTTTCATTTCTGAGGGGACATCATAAGAGTATCAAATTGGCATCAATATCAAATATGGGGCATTAAAATTTTGAACTATTATAAGTGGGACATGTTGCATCATCTTTCAAATCAGTTTTTTATCAATCGAATCAAGTTTCAAATCGGGTTTCAAATCAATCAATCAAGAATCAAATCAATGATCAAGACAGACAATTTTTCTTTGAATCAATGTGGCACGCACATTAATCCAAAGAGGGGCATTTGTAGACATCAAATCAATTTTAAATAGACATTTATTAATCAAAATTGGACAAAATCATTTAAATCAAAGGAAAAATCAAATCATGACATTAAATAATTAAATACAAGCTTAAAGGGGCCTAGACCACTATATAATTGATTTTAATCAATTAATTGTATAGTTTTAAATCAAAAATCAAATTTAACCTATTTCCTTGCATGGCTAATTTAATTAATTGATTGAATTTAATTAATCCTAATATATTTCAACATAATTTGAGCAACCAATGAAAATTGAGAACAAAAGAACATGGATCACTTGAAAATAGTTGAATCTCAATCACACATTTCAACTTTGAATCCCAACCACTCATATTTGTCTATTTGTCCAAACCTTTGAGACAATCATTTAAATTGTCGCCCAATTTAAAAACATTTCAATGTTTTTGACTGAACGAAGGCTAAATCATGATTGAATAACTCTACCCCCTACCCTTGATATTTTATTATAAATAGGAGTCATTTTGAGAGCATAAGATATCTTAGAAATTCATTTGCAAACCATCATCACTATAGGAAATTTCATAGCAATTGAGCAATATTGTGAGCTTTTGAGAGAATATAGTGAGAGTTGAAATCATTTTATCATGACCATTTGAATATCTTTGTATCAATTTGGAGAATTGAGAGGTAGATTAGGCATTGTATCATCATAATTTCTCATTCTAGGATTGTCACTAGTAGAGAATAGGCTGAGAGAACTACTTACCAAGCTTGGATAGAGAACCATGAGATGTCATGGATGCTAATTTTAATTCTTAGTTTAAATTTACTTTGTATTTTCATAGAATTGTAGTTGATTATCCTAATTTTATGGAGGTTTTAAATATTCACACACAAAAATAACATTTTTGAAATCTAAAATATTCATCACATTCTATGCTTCACCTAATATAATAATAATAAACAATTCTTTCAATTTGATGAAGTTTAGATTAACTTACAGTGGTCAAACATGAGAGTTTTTATATTTAGGAAAATTTATAGCAGAAAAATTGTAATTAATTATTTACTTAGAAAATAAATATAAAAAGATATGCATCACATCCAGACATGAGTCTACTACATTTATCTAGAATCTTATTAAAAAATGTTATCATTTGATTTTGTTTAATGTGATCAAACGTACACCTACTTGTTATCTTTGTAGTCTTGATTGATAGACTTGTTGAAAAATAGCTATAACTTTCTAACTATGTAACATTTTTTAAATCAAAAACATGTGTCAGATTCTATAATTTTCCTACTACAATAAAAATAAAAATAAAATTCAATTTGATAAAGTTTAGACTACATTAACATGGTCAGACACGAGAGTTTTTGTATTCTAGAAAAGTTGTAGAAGAAAAATCATAATTATTTATTTACTTGGAAATAAATTACAAAAAATATGTGTCATATCCAGACATCAGTCTAGTACTTATATCTAGAATCTTGTGAAAAAAAATTATCATTTCATTGTGTTTAAGGTGGTCAGACATACACCTACTTATTTTTTCTTGAAATTTTCGTACTACTACATTGAAATTTGAAATTTTTAACATATAGAATAAATATTCTTCAAAAAAACCCTAGTATCTTAGAAACTAAATTCAAATTTCTACAGATTCTCTTGTTACATGTTTTCGATATAATATTTATAACTTGTTCAATTTTTTATGTTAACTTTCCTAAACCTGATTTTCTAAATTTTCATTGCCACTTAACGACCTAGTTTGGCATACCATGATCCTGCACATACCCTTAGATTAGTTAAGATAGTTGTTGATTTTAGAATACTATAATTTGGTTTATTTAAAGAATGTAATTTAAGGTTTGTTAGAAATAAATTATATAACATTTTATGCATAAAGTTCATACAATGATATATATGGATGCTATTTTAGGTTGCTTTTAAATTAGATATTTAAAAGTTTTAATTAGTATATATGGAATAATTATAGTTAAATTAGTCTCTTTTATTATTTATTTTAGTTAAGTTATATATGTTTCAAAATTGTATTTACTAGGTTTATTGTACTAAGTTCAATTTGAAGATTAAAATTAGATGCAATGTTAAGGCTTAGATGATCATTTAAATTATGCATTAAATACTATAGTGTTTAATCTATATTAATAAACATGGTAAATCTAAATAAATCAGATTGTACTTTATTTAGATTATCTCATTTTCAATTGAGTAGATTTATTTTATTAAGGGTTTATTAATAGTTTACCCTATATATGTTCTCTGATAGCGATTAATCTGTTATCGTCCTTGGGCCTTGTCTATGGTCTTTATGACCTCTTTAGACTTAGAGGCCAACTTTCATGCACATTTGACTTTTGGTCAACTCTAGTAAAACCTAAGACAAGTTTCTTGGTTTTCATGCACAAACCCCTCCAGCTAGATCTTACATCTTCATTGAGTTTTGGAAAGCTATTTTGCATAGTTGACTTTTTGGTCAAACTTAGTCAAACCTTGGACATCACCTCAATTTGCATGCCCAAGTATTCCTAAAAGCTTTTTATATCCTTTTAGCTTAGTTGCATGTACTTCGTCATACAATTGACTTTTGGTCAAACTCTGGTTGACTTTTAGTCAAGCATCTCATTTTGCGTGCCGATCGAAGCTAGTAGTCTTAGGAACCCTATAGAATAGCTTGAAGTTGTTTCAATGAAGTTTGACTTATGGTCAAACTTGGTCAACCATCCATGGTTTGACCCTGGAGTGTTTTTTAGACACTATGATACTTCCAGTCAACTATTTTCTATTTGCATCATTTTGCACGCATGTAGAGACTTGTGCCAGTTAGTATTTAACTTCTTGATTGTGAGAGTGTGATTTGTAGCAGTTGGATAGTAGGTTTTAGAAAAAAATATGTAGTTGTGTGTTGCCCAAATTTTGGGCATGACATTTTCGTATTAGAGCACAATTTAGGTAACTTTGGGAACCTAATGTCGCTTCTTAGTTGCTAAAATTTTTTCTTGTTACATGTGTAGGATGCCTCCACTCACCTGATTAGCTCATAGGCATGGACAAGGACATGTATTTGGCCATAGCTATGTTTCTTTATCCTGAGAAGAGGTACAACCAAAGGTAGAGGTTCAAGAAGAGAATAGGGCTCCACCTCCTGAGCCACCTCTCAATGTGAATGCAAAATTACTTTAGGCCTTTCAAAATCTTACAGGACTCATCCTTGATCGTATGTCTCTAGTTATACACTAGAATGTACAATAGGGTATGGAAGGACGTGGATCCTCAGCTAGGGAATGCAGTAGGAGTCCCTCTTCTAGATTTGCAGAGGTTCAGGTCGAGCTAGAGGTTGGTTCCATCAGGGGACTAGAGCCGCCACCCACAGATGAGGTTCATATATATGAGAGACCACCTCCTGATGCAGGTGATCTGATTAGAGAGTTGCTTCGACTTAACTCTCCACCTTTTACAAGATCTACTTAGGGTACTAAGGTAGAAGCTTGTCTTATAAGCCTTGGAAGATGCTTTGGATTGTGCCCTTATGGGATTAATCTTAAGGCACGTATGGTAGTTCATATGTTAAGAGGGACAACCTCCACATGGTGGAGACAAGAGGAGTTCAAAGGTCACATTGTTATGGACACTCTCACTTGGGAAACCTTCTTGGAAAGGTTTAGGGCTAGATATTTGTTAGAGCAGTTTCAATAATGTTGTATAGACAAATTTCATGGTCTACAACAACAAGGACTTTTAGTGGCTCAATATGAGAGAAAATCCCTTGAGCTCCTCCCTTATGTAGAGTACATGAAGGATGAGAAACTTTAGGTCAATCCTTTTATCAAGGGATTGAACCATATGCTAACTAGCATGGTACGCATGACTCCACCAGGAGACTTACACTACAGAGTAGAGAGAGTAGTCATAACTGAGGAGATTCAGAGGGGATCTCATGATATATCTCAGAACCGTAACTCAACACCTCAAAATTTTGGCTAGCAGATGCCCCCTTGGAAAGGGAATCATAGGAATAATTCAAGAAATTTTAAGACTCCATAGCCTCAGTAATAGCAATCTCAGTAGAGCCAGGCACCGAAGCCACCACAGGGATAGAAAGGTTCAAATCCCAAGCAGTTGAACTCTCAGGGTCCTAAGAAGGGACAAAAATCATAGGCCCCTTATACACCCCCAGCTCAATCACATTGCCCTATAAAGGGGGATATAGTGGGTCTACTTAGACAAGAGGATAACAACAATTGAGACCTCAGAGCATTCAGGTTCATAATCATCTACCATGTTATACTTGTGGTGCCATGTGGCACATATCCAATGAATGTCCTTAGAAGGGCAGTCAGCAGGCAGAAATTTCCAAACATAAAGTTGGAGACATAGGCGAGTCCCACAAAGTGTTTGCAGCGGTTGACAACTGCCAGGCTAAGATCTGGGCTACAATCATCGAGGCATCATGTATGATCAGAGGAAGTGTAATTTCTATCCTTTTTGATACTAGAGCTATTGACTCCTTTATTTCTCCATTGGTCATGGAGCATTATGAGCTAGTGGTAGTTAGGTAAGATGTTAGATGGGAAGTTGAGTTAGCTTCAAGAGCTAAGGTTTTGGTTACATCTTTGGTTAGGGAGTGCCCGATTCAGATTGGTGGTTTGACCACCTCAACAGACCTTAGAGTTACACCTCTTGGATCTTACAAAGTAGTTCTTGGAATGGATTGGCTTTATACTCACATGGTCAAACTAGATTATTGTAAGAAGTTGATTGAATGTTTGGATGATGATGGTAACACTACTATGCTATTTGGGGTCTAGAGGCATGTATCCCTTCATATGATCTCTACTATGAAACTTAAGTGAAGCATGCAGAAGGGATGTTAGATTTTTTCTATCACCATCAATGATATGAAAGATAAGGTAGAATAGGAAACCTCAATGGATGATTATCCCATATTGCAAGAGTTTGCAAATGTGTTTCCTTCAGAGCTACCCAGTATGCCACCCCAAAGGGCAATAGACTTTCATATAGATCTTGTACTAGGAGCATATCTACTTTGTAGAGCACCTTACAGGATGACCACTAATGATCTTAATAAGCTCAAGTCACAGCATGAAAAACTTTTAGAGAAAGGACACATTTGTCCTAGTGTTTCTCCTTGGGGTGCACCTGTGATCTTTGTGAAGAAGGATAGATCTCTTAGGTTGTGTATGGATTATCAAGAGTTGAACAAGGTAACCATCAAGAATCAGTATCCATTTCCTAGGATTGATGACCTGTTTGATCAGCTTTAGGGCACCAGAGTGTTCTCCAAGATCGACCTTAAGTTGGGGTACCACTAGTTGAGGATAGTGGATAGTGATATCCACAAGACCACATTCCACACTAGATATGGCCACTATGAGTTTACAGTGGTTCCATTAGGTCTTACAAATGCTCCAGCTATATTTGTGAGTATTATGAATGTAGTATTTTGTACCTTCCTTGACAATTTTGTAGTGGTATTCCTTGACGATTCTTGATCTATTCAAAGGATGAGAGAGAGCACAAAGAGTACTTGAAAGAATTTTTGCAGTGCCTTAGAGATAGTCATCTTTATGGCAGCTTGTCAAAATGTGCCTTCTTCAGATCAGAGGTCAAGGATCTGGGCCATGTAATATCTGGTGATGGGATCTTAGTATACCCATCAAAGATTGAGGGCATTATGAATTGTCCAACACCTACCTCAGTGACTAAAGTGAGAAGTTTCATGGGTTTAGCTAGTTATTACAGACGGTTTGTTTAAGGGTTCTCTTGAGTAGCACACCCTAATACTTCTCTTCAGTGAAAGGGAAATAAGTTTGAATTGACTAAGAAGTGTGAACAAGCTTTCCAGGATCTCAATAGAGCATTGACCAGTGCATCCATTCTTCATGTGCTAGAGCCTTCAATAGAATTTTTAGTTTGCACAGATGCTTCCTTAGATGGTTTAGGGGAAGTTCTTATGCAGGATGAGAGAGCTATAGCCTATGAGTCTAGGAAGTTGAAGACTTAGGAGCTCAACTATCCTACCCATGATATCAAACTTGCAATAGTGGTGCATGCTTTAGTTAGATGGTGACACTTCCTTTTAGGATATTGATTCAAACTTCATTCAAACCATCAGAGTCTACAAGACATCTTCACTCAGCTAAACCTCAATGCTAGGCAACAAAGATGGATGGAGTTCTTGTGTGAATACTATTTTGATGTTCACTACATCAAAGGGAAATAGAATGTTGTTGTAGATGCTTTGAGTAGGAGATGGCACAAGCTTTCTTCTATGACCACATTCACAGATTTGAGAGATCACATTCCTCATCACTTCCATGATGTTGAGTTATATGCAGAAGTGAGTCAGTTGATTCGGTGTCAGAGACCCCTTGAGGGGAAGTATACAAATTATTCCTTGGAGTCAAGTGGACTCTTATGTTAGAGAGGACATATCTACATACCTTCTTTCGAAGGATTGCGAGAGTTTTTCATGCTAGAGGCCCATAGAGCCCCTTAGGCAATGCATCCCAGAGTGAAGAAGATGCATGCCAATTTGAGGTAGTTATATCATTGGTCGAGCATGAGGATGTAGATTGCTGAGTTGGTAGCTAGGTGCCTAGAATGCTAGAGAGTGAAGGATGAACACCGACATCCAGGTGGTCTACTTTAACCTCATGACATACTAGTTTGGAAGTGGGACACCATATTTGGGTATGTGCAGGATCATGGTATGCCAAACTAGGCCATTAACTAGCAATAAAAATTCAGAAAATCAGGTTTAGGCAAGTTGACATAAAAAATTGAATAAGTTATAAATATTATATCAAAAATATGTAAGAAGAGAATCTATAGAAAATTTAATTTAGTTTCTAAGATACTAGACTTTTTTTGAAAAATAATTACTGTATATGTTGAAAATTTTAAATTTCAATGTAGTAGTATGGAAATTTTAGGAAAAAAATAAGAAGTGGGTGTATGTCTAACAACCTTAAACATAATCAAATGATAATTTTTTTTAACAAGATTCTATATATAAGTAGTAGAATCATGTCTAGATGTGACACATATTTTTTTGTAATTTATTTTCAAGTAAATAATTAATTATGAGTTTTCTTCTACAACTTTTCCAAAATACAAAAACTCTCATGTTTGACCATGTTAACTTAGTCTAAACTTCATCAAATTGAATTTTTTTCTTTTATTTTTCTTGTAGTAAGAAAATCATAGAATGTGAAACACATTTTAGATTTAAAAAATGTTATACAGTTTGAAAGTTATAGCTATTTTTCAACAAGTCTATCAATCAGGACTAGAAAGATAACAAGTATGTGTATGTCTGGGCACAGTAAACAAAATGAAATGAAAATATTTTATTATAAGATTGTAAATAAAAGTAGTAGACTCATGTCTAAATGTGATGTATATTTTTTTGTATTATTTTTCCAAGTAAATAATTAATTATGATTTTTCTGGTATAAATTTTTCTTAATATAAAAACTCTCGTGTCTAACTACCTTAACAGAGTCTAAACTTCATCAAATTGAAATAATTTATTATTATTATATTAGGTGAAGAATAGAATGTGATGAGTATTTTAGATTTTAAAAATGTTATATTGTTTGAAATTTATAGTTATTTTTCAAAGAGTTTATCAATCGGGACTTATTTTTCACATCACCACTTTTTGGCATACCATGATCCTACACATACCCATCTATCGACTTTATTGTTGGTCTTACTATGTCATCTCACCATCATGATTTCATCATGTTCATAGTTGACAAGTTGACCAAGGTGGCTCATTTTTCACCAGTGTTTACTACTTTTACCACACCATCAATAGAATAGGTGTTCTTGCGAGACATTCTCAGACTGCATGGCATACCTTGTCAGATCATCATAGACAGAGATTCTCTCTTCACTTCATCCTTTTGGAGAGAACTGCAACATTCTTTGGGTACTAGGCTCAATTTCAGTATAGCCTATCATTCTGAGACCCATGGGAAAACTGAGAGGGTCAATCAGGTGTTAGAAGACATGCTTCACATGTATGTTATGGACCATTAGACTCAGTGGGAGGAATACCTACACTTAGTGGAGTTTGCCTATAACAATGGGCATCATACGTCCTTAGGTATGCCTCCATACTAGGCTCTTTATGGTAGACCTTGCAGGACACCACACAATTGGGATAGGATCGAGGACATAGTTTTCATTTGTACCGATTTAGTCATAGATATGGAGTAGTAGGTGACCTTGATTAGGCAGCATCTTGGAGAGGCTCGGGATAAAAAAATGAAGTATGCCATTGCGAAGAGGATCAATCAAGATTACTTAGTAGGAGATGGGGTCTTTTAGAGAGTGTGATTGCATAAGATTCCAATCCATTTTGGAAAGGGCTCTAAGCTAGCACCTCATTTTGATGGACCTTTTGAGGCCCTTGAGAGGATAGGACCAATTGCTTACCATTTAGCTTCTCTACCTAGCCTGTCATGCATCCATGATGTGTTCTATGTTTTAGTCTTGCAGAAGTATGTTTATGATGAGTCTCATGTGATAGATTGGGATGCTTTGCAGGTAGAGTCAAATAGGCAACTAGCACTGGAACTCATTTTTATTTTGGCCTGATGAATGCTAGCATGATGAGATAGGGCATTGGACCAAGTTAGGGTCCAGTGAGATTGTTTTGACAAGGTCACAACTTAATGGGAGGATGTAGCACAGATGAGATCACAGTACTCTCACCTCTTTGATGAACTCTAGGAGGAGGTTCATGCCTAGAGGGGGTGGATGTGAGACCTACGAGATAGTCATATTTACACTTTCTTATTTTTCATGCTTTAAGTACTTATTTCACACACACTTGACTATTTGAGGCACCTATGTATTTAACGATCTATTGAATCCTATGTTATATGTTCAACAACTGATTATGTATTTAGGGTACACTCGAGATACTAAATGTTTTAGATCTAGTTTAAGTTATGATTATGTTACATATGATGTTATATGATGTTTAAAACTACTGCGATAGAAAGTTGGTTTAGGAAACTGATGTTTTGCTAGTTATCTCATTCACAAACATAGTTTTGTACCATCTAGTATTGATGATGTATCATGTTTTATATCATTTTGATTGGACCTACTGATGTGTGCAATGAGTGTGCAGAATAAGTTGACCATGAATCTAAATGGGGGATCTAGTATTGGAACCTATGTTTATACCATGCATTCCAAGGTCCTCTTTATATAAAGAAAAGTGGACCTTGTTGTATAGTTTTTTATTCGTCAATGTGGTTTGCATGTGTGTATTTAATTTAGTTAATGTTTATGAGAATTAGCCTTGTCATTTATTTTATTAAATGTGCCAAATTTTGCAAATTGTGTCTTATGTGTTGGCATGGTTAGTATTTTATATTTGATTGGGTCAAGGGCTTGTCTAGGGTGTAACCTTAGGGTAGGATCAACTAACCTTAGGTTGGGAAGTTTCTAGAAGTCAACCAAGACTTGAAATCCATGGGTAAACTTTAGATGGAGTTTAGGAAGGTCATTTGGGATCCCATTGGTTAACTAGAGTCAATTGTAGCTACCCAGGTTGGTACCGTAGGGGTTAGGGGTAATTTTCAGCCCATTAAGAGCCTTAAAACTCATTTATGTCTCCCGTAAAGTCAAGATTTTGAAGTTGGTCGAATTTGAAGAGTTGTGAGGTTTTGGTTAACCTCTCTCTTCTTCCCAAACATGCATTCAACTCTATTTATGGTGAAGGAAGGAAAGTGGGAAGAAAGGAATGGAAGTTTCTTTCTCTCTTCTAATTGGCTCCTAGATTTTAGGAGGTTTGCCTATTTAGGGGAAAGCTTGGAGAAGGGTTGAGTTGTTCACCCACTCTCTAGATTTGGAGACTTTTTCAACTTTGAAGGAGCTTAGGAAAATTTAGCTTGGAAGGGGTTACATTTTCAGTTTTCATCATTTGCTTGGATCAAGGTAGGATCTTGTGATATTTTTGTTCTTTCACGCTTGTGTTTGAGCTTGGAGCTCCATTAATGGAGTCGATGGATTTTCAAGGTTTTTTTTTTAGTTTGAAAATTTAAGTTTTTGTAAATCTTGTTTTGAATTCGTGATTTCAATTTGGAATGAGATTTTTCAAGGTTTACTCACCTTAGGGAGGGTGGAGTAACCTTGAAGGGGGTAGTAGGAAGTACACCCAAGATCTGTAGAATCTCCCATGTATGGGGGGATAATACATGGGGTTCCATGATACCCATGATGCCAAGTATGGCCTACAGGCACTTGGGTACATAAGGAGAGTTAGACCGAATCTTGTTGAAAATGGTCTTCCCAAGTCCATGTGTGGCTTGAGAAATTTGAATTTGTACTTCGGCTTCTCCACCTAGTATTCCACCTCTACCCGATTTTTGGGAAGGTCTCTTGGAGGCCTTCCTCTTGTAAACACGTAGTTGGAAATATCATTTTATTGTCTTTGTGTCTTGATTGTTTCCTTCATGTTGTGGTTGTCTGTTTTGAACCTCATTCCAACTTGTATCCCCTAGCTCGGGGGTGGCCATGAAAAGGCCTAGGTTGGGAGGTGAGCCTTTATGGTCAACCTCACAATATCAGGCACCCAGTTGTTGCAGAACTTAACAGATGGTGGATTCAAAAGACTAACATTTTGAAATTTATTGTATAAATAAGTTTATAGTTTATGTTTGAAATAGAATTAGGGATTCTTTGTAATTTTAAATGTTGGGATTTTGTAATAGATTTGAGAAATTGTTTTAAGGAAAAACCACGATTTTCCTCGTAATCTCTTCATAGTTGTAGACCTTTTATTTATTTTGGTGTTGAATGTAAATGTGGGTATTACAAAAAAAAATTATTTATTGAAGCATTGTTATGTTTGTGAAATAGATAACTTGGTTTATTCTTGTATTATTGGATTAAATTAAATTTTAATACCCGTTAGTTTTCAATTAAATTTTTAAATGAATGACTAATGAAAATAATAAAAAGTAAAAAAGTTTAAGAGTTTGAATGGCACCATCTTATTTCAAATTTAATTTTATGTATTTGAAATTTAAATTTTTTAAAAAAATTGTTATTAAATTTATTTGAAAAATTTAAGATTATTTTATACTTAGAAAATTTTTGAAATATTTTATAAAAAAAAAGTTGCTTGAAATAAATTTTTATCTCATACGTGTGTTTAACTTGATTCATTGATTCCATTTATGTAACTTTAAATCTAAAAATATATATGCTAATACCCACTGTTTTCAAATTCAGGAACTCGTTATTTACACCAGCACTTAAAATATCTTATTTTATATATGTTTTAGGTTATATAATTAATAAACTTTATTATATATTTAACAACAAAAAAACACTAACTATCTTCGCTCAGAGCGCACATACCCTAAACAAAAAAAATGAAATGAAATTCATTTTTGGGCGAGCCAATAACCCAAACCCCCCACCCATTTTTCTTTACCCTACGATGGTGGTGGATAGGCGACGCTACCTCCCGCCCCACAACTATTGTTGCAGTGGCAAGCGGAATGGCACTCGCGCCATGGCGTCCTCCCTCCCCACTCTGCTTGTCTCCCTGCCCTTCCTTCTTCGCGCAGGCTGCTACTTCCTCCTTCCCTCCGCTTTGCTATTTTCCTTCGCTCCGCACGCGTGAGATCTGCGGTAGTGATCATAGGGGTTTGTAGTTTTATTCAAACATATCAAAGAAAATAATGTTCGAGGTATATTATTTTATGCTATAAGGATTTAGATAGTATTTAAATATGCTAGTTAAGATTTTTTAGTACTTGCTGGTAGGCTAAGTATTATTGTATTAGTTTTTGAATTTTTTATCTTAACTAGTGATTAAATGAAATGTTCTACCCTAATGAAAATAAATTCTATTTTATATTTCATTATAAGTTTTTTCATTTGTAAAATATAGATGCAAATTATTTAACTTTATAATATCTATAAATTAATTTTTGATAAATACTTAGGTAAATAAATATGTGATATATACTTACGTAAATAAATGTGTTAATTATGCATTAATAAATACTTAGGTAGATAAATGTGTGATATGTTTTCCCTTACAAAATATTATAATTTAAATTAAACATAGTAAATAAATATTTTATTTTATAATAATAAATTATTTCTAAAAAACTTAAAATGTTAAACATATCCTACTTGGCTCCACCAAACCAATAATATTAAAATAGAATTTTTAATAATAAATATTTATTTTAATATAAATTATTTTATATATATATTTATTATAGATTATAAAATTTTACAAATTTATATTTAATAATTATATTTTTCATTTCTACAAATATGACTATTGAAATAAAATTTTGAAAAAAATTATCACTTTTTTATTAATTGAAAAAAGAAAAAAGAAAAAAATACTCTAACAAGTATAAAATACTTTTTTAAAAACTAAATAACACTAAAATGCTAATTTTATTATAAATTATTTAATATATTACATATTACACTTATTAATAATATTATTATATAACTATAACTATAATAAAATCTTAATATTGTACATCATATATATTTTCATTATTAAGTATTCAACATATAAAAATAAATTATGATTATTATTTTATTTTCAAAAAAAATTTAATGATAAATTATAATTATAATTAATTATAAAATTAAAGGCAAGTACTTAGCCACTACATGGCACTTGTTTGTTTATGTTTCTTTTAGCTTCATTTTATGTTTATACGTTTGATTTTTGTAGAGTTTAGCGAGCCTAGGATATTTAAAAGAATTTGTAGAATGATCTTTCATTCGTATAGTTTTTAGTAAAACTTCAAAACGAAATTGTTGTTCGATGGTTGCTTTTTATAAAGTTTTAAAATGATTTATTTCACTCAAAAATTTCTTTGGGTAAGTTCAATATGTTTTATGTATCAAACTTTCGAAAACTTATAAGTATAGTTTTTAGAATTTTATCTTTCTAATTTAATTCCATTTATTTTATGGCAAGTTTTTAATATTTAATAAATTTGTTATTGTTTAAACTAATTTAGTTTTTACTAAAAATAAATTGGTTTAAATTGATTAACGTAGGTGTTTGGAATAGATATGAGTACATCTTGGTTTATGCTAGAATTTGGAATAGTTATAATAAATGTATTTTATAAATTGTTTATAATATTATAAGTTGATATAATTCTTTAATTGGAATATAATATCACTATTTGTTTTTAGATCATATTATCTAATTTGGATGTAAAAATGATTAAATGATTCATCTAATAGATTGTTTCAAATAAATTAATTAAAATTGTTTTAGTTGTATTTAGATTAGTTAAGATAGTTGTTAAGTTTAGAATAATTTAATTTGGTTTGTTTAACGAATGTAATTTAAGGGTTGTTAAAAATAAATTATATAACGTTTTACGTATAAAGTTCATATAACGATATATATGGATGCTATTTTAAGTTGCTTTGAAATTAGATATTTAAAATTTATAATTAGCATATATGGGATTCTTATAGTTACATTAGTCTCTTTTATTATTTATTTTAGTTAAGTTATATATGTTTCAAAATTGCATTTAGTAGGTTAATTGTACTAAGTTCAATTTGAAGATTAAAATTAGATGCGATGTTAAGGCTAATATGATCATTTAAATTTTGCATTAAATACTATAGTGTTTAATCTATATTAATAAACATGGTAAATTCAAAATGAATCATATTGTACTTTATTTAGATTATCTCGTTTTAAATTGAGTATATTTATTTTATTACTGGTTTATTAATAGTTTACCCTATATATATTCTCTCATAGCGATTAATCTTTTATCATCCTTGGGCCTCATCTATGGTCTTTATGACCTCTTTAGACTTGGAGGCCAACTTTCATGCACGTTTGACTTTCGGTCAACTCTAGTCAAACCTAAGACAAGTGTCTCATTTTGTGTGCACAATCCCCTCCAGCTAGATCTTACATCTTCATTGGGTTTTGGAAAGCTATTTTACATAGTTGACTTTTTCGTGAAACTTAGTCAAACCTTGGACATTCCCTCAGTTTGTGTGCCCAAGTATTCTTGAAAGCTTTTTGTATCCTTTTAGCTCAATTCCATGTACTTTAGTGGATGGTTGACTTTTGGTCAAACTTTGGTTGACTTTTAGTCAACCATCTCTTTTTGCTTGCTAGTTGGAGCTAGTAGTCTTAGGAACCCTATAGAATAGCTCTAAAATGTTTCAATGAAGTTTGACTTATGGTCAAACTTGGTCAACCATCCATGGTTTGACCCTTGGAGTGTTTTTTAGACACTACAATACTTCCAGTCAACTATTTTCTCTCTGCACCATTTTGTATGCATGTAGAGACTTATGACAGTTAGTGTTTCACTTCTTGGTTGTGAGAGTGTGATTTGTAGTAGTTGGATAGTAGGTTTTAGAAAAAAATTATAGTTGTGTTTTGCCCAACTTTGGGCATGACACAAAATCATTAGGTAACACCTAAGACTATAAGGTATGTAAAATTAAACCATGATAAGAATAAAATTATTGGTGATAGAAACAAAGGTTTTTACACTAGGAGAAGGATTGCTAAATATCAGGTTTTCTTAATCGCAAAGATTGAACCTAAGGATGTAAGTGAAGATTGACAATATTATTGTTGGGTTGATCCTATGGAAGATGAATTTTCAGAGATCTAGAAGAACAATAATCGATTCTTTTTTCAATTCTTAAGGAAAAGAATGTAATTGCTACCAAATAGGTTTTGAGAAATAAATCAAATGAAGATGGGGAATTTTTGAAGAAAAAAGCAAGATAGCTGTGCAAAGGATATAATTAGATAGAAGGAATTAATTATCATGAAAAAAATTCTCAAGTGACAAGATTGGAAGAAATGATACCATTTATTACTTATGCTTCCTATAAAGATTTCAATGTCTACCTAATAGATATCAATTCTACATTTTTTAATGAAGAAGTATACATAGAGAAACCAAATTTTATTTAGTTGAATAATCAACCAAACATAATTTGTTAGTTGAAGAACATATTATATGGGTTAAAGCAAGTTCCTAGAGCTTGGTATTCCATATTCGACAAATATCTACTAAAGCTTGGTTTTAATAGTGGTACTACAGATAGTAATGTTTTTTTCAAGGTAGCTCACTAGAACATTCTGATTGTAGAAGTTTTTCTAGATAACATTATCTTTGGTGGTAATGATAATGTTAGAAAATATTTTGCAATCGAAATTAAAAGTTGAGTTTGAGATCTTCATGATAGGAGATATGATCTATTTCTTGGGAGTGAAAATTACACATTCATAGGATGGTAAAATTATATCTCAATCCAAGTATGTGAAGGAACTATTGAATAAATTTGGGTTTGATGAATCCAAACCACTGGGTAGTCCTATGGTGATAGGATGTCAATGGACAATGAGTCCTCTACATTTATTCAGTCTAGATATAGCTCGATGCTTGGTGGATTACTCTATTTAACTAATAGAATAACAAATATCATTAATGTTATGTGTCTTGTGTTGATATTTAAAAAAAATTTGAGGAAAAATCATGAGGTAGCTGTGAAGAGGATATTTAGATATCTAAAAGGGATAGTGGACTTTGGGATGCGGTATCCTAAAGGAAATGATTTTAGCTTGTGTGTATATACTAATATTGATTGGGAAGGTGATTTTGATGATTGAAAGAGTACAAGTGGTGGAACATTTTTTGGGAGAAGTAGACTTGTCACTTGGATGAGCAACAAGAAGAAATCCATCTCCTTTTCTACTAGAGAGGTAGAATACATTCCTACTACTAGAAATTATACACAAATTGTTTGGATGAAGTAGATTTTATCAGATATCAAATTTATCTTTGATGGGCCTATTTTAATATACTATGATAAATCAAGTTCCATAAACATATCTAAGAATCTTTTATATAACTCAAGGACAGAGAACATAACAATCAAGTACCACTTTATGAGAGATAAAGTAAATGAGAAAGAGGTGAGATTGGATTATGTTCCTACCTAAGAACAAATAGTTTTTTTCTTACCAAGCCTTTTCCTAAGCTGATATATATTTGTATCCCAGAGGAAATTTGGGAGGTGATATAACCTCTGAAGTAGAACTAAGAGGCAGAGGTATGTATCATTTTGGTGGATTCAAAGTATTATTTTGTGATCTAGATTAGTGTGTGGATGCTATAGCTTCGGAGGACTAGTCATCTTGGTGAGATGGTTGATCATATTTTTGGCTTCTATGGTTAATAGAACATATTTTTTCTTTTCCACTGATGTCAAAGTTAGAGAGATACTCATGTGAAAAGAAGTGGGAAAAATTTCCAATATGAGAAGAATTATACAGAGACATTCAAAGATAACGAAAGACCTATTTTGGATATTGTTGGAGCATCTTTATTGTTGACCTTAGGGGGAGATTGTTGGTTTCCTTGTGCATTGATTATTTTTCACATCATACATTTTCATCAATGGCAAAGGGGGACATTGTTAGCTTGTTGAAAAGTTGGATGTTTTGTCATTGATGTCAACATATCTATTGGATAGTTTTGTAGGAAGTACAATATGCTCATAGGTTCAATGAAATTAGTTCATTATGCTTAGAATTATGGTGAGGTTAGTGTAGTATGCTTAGAGATTTTGTGAGGTCTAGTTATTAGAGATAAGTTGTCATGGAAATTAGGATATATTTTATACGGTATTTACTTTGTTTATGTAAAGTTATAAAGGTGGACATGATGATTTGGATATGTTATGAGGTTAGAAATGGTCTCTAGTTCCTACACTATCTATTAGTGTTGAAAATGTGACTAAAAATAGGTACAATGGGCACTTCAAGATTGGGACATTATGATGTGTCCTCAATTCAAATGGTTCATGAGCCAAAGATCCACAAGGAATTTTTTAGGTGTATTAGTGGATCTGCATACTGTTGTTAAGTTTCAATATGAGAGATTCTATTTAATATATTGATTTGGGTGGATTTTATTATAATTTGTGTGTTCTTCATGATACCTATATATCTTATCAGGTTGTGTTCATGCTAATTAGGTGGTCTACATCAATTATAGTGATTAATACTGGAGGTTTTTTTAGTCTATGGTTATTTTTCTAATATTTTTGGCCAACTTGGTCAATAAAACATTTTTTGGAGGTTCAATGCACGATTTGTAGATGCATTAGATGTTCAATCTTCTTGATAAGGATACTTTTTATGTTTTGTTTGTCAAACAATGGTTTAAATTATTATTCTTGGTGCATGGATTTTATTTTTGAAATTGGGGTTTGGTAGACCTCGGTTATCCCTCAAGGTTTATGAATGATGTCAAAATATAGGGGAAAATATTGTTCTGCAAATGTGTGTTGGATTGTTGGAAGAGAAAGTGTGCATATCTATTTAGGTTTTAATCGCTTATCTATAGGTGGTAGAGAGGATTTGAAAAAAGATCTGATTGTGCTTCACCAAAACTAACCTATGCATAGGGTAGATTCCATTAAAGAATTCATAAAATTTAAAATTGTAGTTTGATTAATCATTGTAGTGATCTTGTAAGGTAGTGATCCTTCTTTTGGATTATATCCCTTTCTATTTCAGTAGTGAGATCTAAGTAGTGTACATGAATATATATGCATTCCCAATATTTAATATATTATACCTATAACAAGGTATAGTCAAGTTGCGGGTTTCATCCGCACCATGGATTTTCTCTTAATAGGGTTTCCATGATAAAAACATTGGTGTTATATATTGCGGATGTCTTGAGATAATTATTTCTTTAAATTTTAATTTACTATATATTAGATAAGGTTTTTTAGGTTTAAAATTTGAGATGACTGATTCACCCCCCTCTTAGTTGTGTTCTTTCATATTTCTAATAATGTTGTGCTTAATGGATGAATGTTATAATATCTCTTTCAAAGTTCATGTATTTATAGAATATCTCTTCTACATCCATACTTTTTATACTTAGGAAATTTGAACTTTTGAGGAAGAGGAGCTATGTATAGATCTTTGTCAAAAGGAAATGAGCATATACCCTCAAGAGAAAAAGATGTGGTTGATTGTTCCTTTTACAATAGAATTTTATTCATCATATATTTCATTTTTTTCTTCATGATTTCCATTTCATATGGTTCCTCTTTCTTTATTAGCTTGTCAACATCAAAGTGCTGAGATATTTTGACTCCTTGTGAGGCCAAGTGCCAGAAGTATTGGTATTTGTTTTGACTCAAGGTAAATTTCATGAGTCTTTGTAGTCATTCATCTTGTTGAAATTGAAAGATATATCTATTTTTTATTTCATTATCTGAATCACCATCTTTTGAACCATGTGATCCAGGTCTAGTATGTTGAGAGCCCTTTTATGAGTCATGTCTAGAGTTGTGATGCTCTTGGTTTTCTTCTCCAAAATGCTTGTCACCCAATTATTTTAGAAATTCCTCTATCCTTTTGTTTGATTCTTCCATGATTTGATTATAAGAAACACTATGTGCTAGCCTAGGAGGGGATAAGGTAGATTCACCAAAGATAATAGAAAAGTGCTTAAAACCCCAAGTTACATGATCTTATTTAGATGATTTGTTAAAGGTGGCTTCGTGTTGTCTTCATTCGTAGATCTGAGATCTAGTTGTGACTGACATGAAATAAGATTGTCAAAATCCAAATAGGATGACTTAGAATGACTTTATGTTCAAGCTAGGTAAGACAAAGTGTTCACTTTTCCAAAGTTTAAAATTGTAAAAGAGATAGAAAAGATAACTTGCCACAAGATGTCTAACATATGGGTAGATCCTTATGTACGACACTTGTGAACAAGTAAAGATATGATAGAGAATCCAAGAGAGATGATCAAGAGGGTGATGGACAAGTGAACATTCTACTATCCAAGAGTGTAGTTAAGAGACCAAAGTAATATTTTTTCAGCTAGAGGCAATTCATAACATGCTGGAATGTAGCAAATAACAAGATGAGCTAAGGATGACAATGGAAAAGTAATTTTGACAACATTTGAGTTTGGTCCAAAATCTTGATTTCAAAGGATTGCAAAGGTTGATTGATAAGTTTGGAGTACATCGTAGAGAAAGTTAGATTTGAAAGAAATTAGTGTGAGTAAGAAATAGTCATCAAACAATCCAACATGGAACAAAGTAACCTTGTGGATACAAGCATATGTAAGGTCCTGCAAGGTAGAAATTTTTTTCAAGTATATCAGGTGTATGTTCCAAAAATGTTTTCACAGGTCTTAGTACATTAAATAACATCAAGAAAAACTACCTAAGGTCAAGAGGGAATTTCTTTAACCTTTTTCCAAAACATGATGTCATTATCCTAGTAATTAAGTAGTTGAATGGATTTTCCAATGAATATGCAAGTTGTGGATCAATTAGAAGAGAAAAATGCTCAAATTTCATGTATTTCTAGAATTCCATATTCAAGATTTTCATCCAAGGGAACACATATGGTGAGCATCTTGGGGTGATCAAGGTAAATTCCACTTGTGTCAATCCTTAGAAAAAGGAAGTCACATGGCCAAAGGTTATCCTCTAAGTCTTAAACTATTTAATAAGGTTCTTTGTTCATGACTACCCCTTGTAGTTTTGCAAGCAAAACATTAAGGCTTGTAGCCCTATACTCTCACCAAACATATCTAGACCTCTTATCCTTATAAAAAGGGAATATACTCCCCTGTAGTCTTGTAAACAAGATTGAGACCATGAAGGCCCTATAAGCGCACAATAAAGTGTATTCTTCCTTAGATAGATTGAGGCAACTAGGCCCTACACATGAAGAAGCATGAGAAGTAGAAAATAGCCAGGTCTTACCTCTCTTTAGATTGAAGGAATATTTTTATCATAGTGGGATTTATTAGGTTGGGTTCTCTTGTTCCCCACTTGGGTCATTCCCAAAATATTTCTCTCTTGGCGGGCCCTCTAAAGGTAAATGCAAGAAAGCCAATAGATAGCTAGTGGAGGCCTAGATTTCTAATTTTCCAAAAGGAAGAGAAAATATTATTTACTCCATAGTTTCTCTCAAACACATCAAGAACATGTTCATTTACCCAAGACTAATTATAAATGATCAACTAAGTAGGTCAAGATTTTTTATTTTCCAAAAGGGAAATAGCATACTCTCCTACTACTCAACTAATCATAAGACAAGAAGCCCTTTAATTAAGCTAGCTCCATAGAAAATGAAATGTAAGAAAAAAAATATTGATTTGTATCTCCAAGGTAAGGGACAAGATAAATAACATTAGTAATAAATCAAGATTGAGTCTTTGACATGTGTCCTACATCACAAAGAATTAGTAGTCATGAAAATATTGATCTTTTTGAAAAGTGAATCCTACAAAACCACAAGCTAGGGAACAAAAGGTATTAAAAATGAATGAAATATCCCTACAAGATTACTTGTTAGTTGTTGTTAGGAAAATAGTAAACCTAAAAATGAATGAAAAAAATAAGAAAAATTATTTTTTGATAGAAATTAAATTTGGATGACACTTCATAGTCTGTTTTAAATCCATATGATATACTATAAAGATGCTAGATGATATTCCAGTGCACAAAAATATACCTCAAACAAGAAGAACTATATATTTCTAAAAAAAGAGATGATATTTATCAAACAAGCAAGACAATATTCTTGAGACTGAGAAATTTTTTCTAATAGTATAATGGAATGTTACCTAGAAATGATATAGAATGTGTTATGATTCTTTGACCTGAAAAACCAAAATGACGAACCTATGACATGAAAAAACCAAAAATGGAAGAAATAGAGCTAAAAATAAATGTGCACCCCTACAGTGGACGCCAACGATGTGTGATCAAAAGTATGACACACTTGTATGAACCAGTACACTTGGAAGAATCCATGGAAGAGGAAGTCTCAAGAAGCGGCTCATAACTTCCTAGTTGAAGTGATTTTAATCCTTTCAATGGTTCTCATCAAATTAGCATTGAGGATTAGTGACTTGAATACTCAAAAATTGACGATTCAAAGTTGGGAATAAAGCTTAAATATAAAATTTAAGCTCTAGGATGAGAGATTAAGATAGGATGAATGAAAGAAAATAATACTCCAGAATGAAGATGCACATAATATAGTATTGAAAAAATGCAAGAAAGGAAACTAGATTAACAATACAAGATTAAGCTAGAAATGAAGTAAACTATGAACAACTAAGAATTCAAATTATCAAAAGAAGTCTAAGTATCAAAGAGGATGCAAGAATGTAAAATGATCAAGATTGCAAGATTTGGACCCTTGAGCAAGGGAAGAGCTTTCCTTTAAAGGAAGTGCCTCAAGAATGAAGGGTGAGGATTAACAGGTAAAAGGGAAATGTTAGGTAGAATAAGACAAAATAAAAAAAATTAGAGAAACAAATCCCTTTTAATTTATTATTAATCAAGATTATGTTTGTGCACACATGTGAATGTGTTTTTTTAATAAAAGTGTAAGAACTTTATATTAAAAGTAATGTTTTAGCAATTAAAATATGAAAGCTCTAGAAATTAGACCATGCTATAAGCTTTATATAAGATTTTTCATTTAATTAAATGCAAAGGGGATTTTAAAGTTTACTCTACATAATTATGCCTTTGAGATTTAGGATTTTATTTCAAGCAATTTTGGTCGAAAGGGGGGCTCAAATTCTACTAGACCAATTTTAGGTGATTATACCAAGCTATGACACCACTTAATACAAGTGTGGTTTCTGTTGAACCAAAACATCAACCTATCAATTCCCTAGACAACTACTAGGCTTATAGAATCTGTAGGAGGCGGTTAGTCCCTTTTCACAAATCTTACACGAAGTTTTGACTATTTGTTGAATAGAAGATAGATCAACTATGTCTGAAGGTCCAACAATTTTTTTCAAAAAATTTGAGGGATTGAATTATGATAACTTTGAGTTTAGTTTATTGAAAAAAATTTATTTCTTAAAAATACGTTATTTTATTTTAGTTATCGTAAATCTATTAGGGCATGGTGTGATCATTTTTTCTTATATTGGATGTCCTAGTAGTAAAATGATTTATTAGTTTTTACTCATTAATTTATATGATATAATGACATGCAAAAATTATCTTAGGATTAAATATGATGTATTAGTCAATGTATACACCATAAGACTCTTGATAGAATTTAGACTAGGAAACTGAATATTATGTTTACGTGTAATAATGGTGGTGATTCGATTTGAACAAGGGATGCAAGCATCAAAGTTCCTACCTATTGTAATGTGGCTTTTAGGGTAAGATGTGATGAATTCAAAATATGCGTAATGAACATTGATTTTGTTGAGTTTTTGTTTTGGTAGAGAGAGAAAATCTAAGTGTAATGAGGAGCATGAAATCTATTATTGCGCAGAGATCTAATTTTGAGCGGAGATATTAAAGTCACTAACTTTTTGATCCAAATTTAGTAGTCAAAGTTAATTGAAGCGTTGAACATAATAAACACAACAAATAATTACTTCAACAAAGATTAACAACTGATTTTATTTACTGCTATGAAGTTAAGAAGGCTTCACTTTTATATTTCCAAAGTTAAAATAACAACAAATCTTAGTAAGTATATCCTAAAAAATATATTAAATTATTCCCTTTATATAAAAAATGAGAGGAGACATGATGAGAGAGTTAACACGGATATAAAGATATGCCCTAAAATGTGTAAATATAAAAATGTCCATTCATACAATGAGTTGCATCAATTTTGTGTAGATTGAAAAGCCCCATGAGACATGTACTAAGTGGCCATGTCTTTTGTGGAAATGTAATTTCTATATACAGATAGAAATGAGCATGATTTGATTCGTTTGACTAAGACTAAGACTTCGAATGTAGAAGATAAAGACTTTTAGAATTAATTAATTTCAACTCACTATAAAAGTGGCCGAAAGGAAAAATTAAATAAATAGATATATATTCATTTTACATTTTTATTTACTTTTTGAAAAAAAAAAAAAAAACTAGAGTGAATTAATATTTAGTTGAAGTGAACATTAAAAAACAAAATGATTCTATAATTTTAAACTAGAATCATGATTTGACAAATAATAATAAATAATAGATTTATTAATAAAAAAAATCTACAAATTCAATCTTATAGAATAGAGATTAAATTCAAACAAAACAATAATTAGTTTATATACTGTGAATGAATCATGTAAATAAACCTTACAAATTTAATATCCAAACCAGTTCAAGTTTACTTTCCTCACAACTTAGAAACACAATAGCTAATTTCCACACGCAAATGTACAACTCTGAATATTCAGCAATCCCAAATGAAGAAACATAATATTTAATATGGAAGATACGAATTGAAGTTCTACTATTCGTAATGTAAGTATATCTGAACTTTGGAGTTGCTAATCATCTTGGATCAATAGAAAAAGAAAATATCAATAAAAAACAATCAATAATGAGATCGCTTACCTTAAAATAAAATTAAGGCATTTAAAAAAAAAATTAAAGTTTTAATTTTTAAATTTAATTGTTTAAGTATGTTATTCAGTGGGAGAGTTTTCTATATTTACGTTATAATTCTTATTTTAAAATCTTCTTGTTTTATGCATTGGGAGGATTTCTCCATATTTATAGGGCTTAAAAATAAGACTTTTTTAAGGTTTAGTTATTTAATTATTTTTATTAGAAGAATATTTCTAAACATTGAATGATTTTTAGGCTATTTGATTTTAGTTGTTTTTAGCAATTAGTTTTTTTATATTCAATTTTTAACAAGTAATTTTGGGGGAAGATTTTTAAAACTATTAAAAGGATTTCTCCAAATTTATAGGGCTTTTTTAAAGTTTAGTTATTTATTTTATTGCAACTTGAGTTGTTGCCAATTAGAAGCTATAACTATTTTACAATATGTCCTAAATTTTTCCTTTAAAAGTTGTAATTTAATCACTTTATATTTGATAGTGTTTTTATGTAATGCATTAGATTGCAATGTTTTCTAGTAGCAGATAAGTAGTTAAATTGGGGTGGTGAAGTTGAATGCCTGGCATTCCACATGCTGATAGTTTTTGGGCAAACATGTTATTGGAAATGCTAATTTTTATCAAGATTTCTGTCACAATGTTTTATAATTGATATATATTTTTCATGCTGAGAGAAAAGTTAGTTACCTTATGGTAGGTTGTAGAAACCATGAGGGATTTGTTCAAACCTGAGGTCCTCAATGTTCTAAAGAAGGTTTTGTGGTTGTTGTCTACATATTTGAGAATATTTTCACTTGTAGGAAGCCATTCTTTATGTATAGAGCTACCATATGTTCAGAGGTTTGGGAATTTGGCTATTGACAAATGAGACAAAGTACTTATTGATCGGTCTACCAGTTCACTCCAATCCCTTAAGCCATACTAAGGTTGATATGCTAACAATCACTAATGCTGGCTCTATAACACGTTGAAAATTTGTACATGATATTATTCAAAGTCAAACTAAAATATTCACCTGGCCTTGCTGGTGAGTTGTTCTTCTATGATAGTGTTTCCCATTTTATGATGGAATTTTTAGGCTTTCTTAAGAAGGGTGAAATTGAAATTTCTAACATTGTTGTGTCTTATCTATGAGTAGCTTTGTCTATTTCCCTATTTTAGATAGGACTTTTTTGTTCCCTATAGACTTATGTTCTGCAATTTCCAACAATTTCAATGGCTATTATATGCATTTATAATTTTATTCTTTAGCTTCTCTTGGAAGAAATAATATTTGCTGTTGTGATTTTGGTATGAGTAGGATATTTTCACTTGTAAGTGATGGGCTATGGATTCTTTTGCCAACATGGATTTATATATGTTCAGCTAAATTCTAGAATTTGTAAGCTGCCCATTAGGAGAATTGTTCTTCGGTATTCAAATGGGCAAGACAATTCATATATTAAATGATCTGTCAATAGAAATGGAAAGGTGTGTACTAATATATACTTCAAAATAAATGATAACTTGCATTTATTTGGCTAGATTTTGTGCCTAGTCTAGATAATTTATATGGCTAGAAGGATTTTCATTTCATAAATTCATTATCTACTTGCAGGACAATTCTGTATTTGAGGGCCCAATAATTTAGGAAAACTTTCCTCACCCAAAGATAAAAGTATAGAACATTCCAGGGTATCTTAGTGATGCAAGGTTGAACATGTCAAGAACTCTGACTGGATCTCCTCTATCTAAGATGTTGGATGATCCCTCTGAAGAAGAAGAAATCATATAAAAAATTTTAAAAGTTGCACAGGCATCACATAATTGTAACCCTCATCTGGGACGTTCATTCTTAGTTGATGGTTTTGTTGATAACCTAATTATGGAATCTGTACTTGAGAATCATATACCCCGTATGCGGAATAATTATTAAATTTTTAAGCTAGAGGAGCTGGATGGATCACCTTGTGAGGACAACTATCTTCAGGAGGGTTCTTTATCTTTAACTTGGAACACTTACCCAAAGATTTTATCTGGGCAAGTTCAAGCAGAGCTAGAAGATAATGGGTCAATAGCTTCTCAAAGGGAAATGATCAATTTATGCAGATGGGAGTATAAAAATTCATGGGCATTATCAAATTCATTGGAATTTTTAGAGATGGTAGGCTCTTTCTAAGGCTTGTCAACATTTCTTGTTTGTTTTAGTATTGTAATGGTCTATTTTCAAAGTTTTATGATAGATATTATAAGAAACCAGTTTCTGCTAACAACTAATCAGAAGCTTACAATTCTAATTTTCTTCTATATTTTTTACTACATGCAGGATGACTACTTGAATATCACAGAGCTTTATTCACGAGCAGAGTTTTTGGCCTGGTTAACATGTGACCCCTTTAGTTTGGTTGAACAACAGTGGATACATCAGATTTTATAAATTAACATATAGCCATTAAGATATAAATATACTTATTCATGGTACTATAATTTTGCAAAGTGTGAAAGAGAACTAGGTACAACTAGTACCTCAATATTATTACAAGATAAAGAGCTAGGAGCAAAAGCAGTTTTAGTCTAGTGTAATAAGCTTTGTCCTCCCTTGCATACAATTTTTCAAACCTGCAAGAGAATGGAGCTATAAGTAAGATCTAAATGCTTCACAAGCTGCAGTTTTTTGTTTCTTCTCAGTTCTGAAGGTTTTGTAGTCAAAGAATGGCATTAGTTCAAACCCATCTAAAGGAATATTGGGTTATGTGAGTCTTTTATATAAGAGGAAGTGTTAAAGATATTTATTGGTTTCTAAGCTACGGGCTACAGGCCACAGGCTATAGGTTGTTTAGGCTTAATTCATGTTGTACCCATTAGAACTTTTTGTTTAAGCTCTCTCATCCTCAACTGCTTAGAAAATTAAGTTACCCAGTACAAAATCAAATATGATCCATGCATATTGAATATAGATGCGGCAAAACAGAGGAAAAATTCTTCATTATGGAATACCCAGCTAATACTGAAATTTGATTCAAAAATTTGACACAGGTTTATCCAACAAAAGCTTAACAAATCAAACCATTTTTAATTGTGATTTCAGAAAAATTTAAAGAAAAATGAAGAAATAAAAAGAACCCTAAATTTTCAAAAATTCATAATTTTCCTTTGAGTCTTGCCCAAAAGGAGGCCCGCTTATAAAGCAAAGAAAGCTTATTTACCTCACATGGACAAACTCTCAAGCTAAAGGTAAGAATTTGCAGACAGAAAACCCTCACGATGGTAAAGTTATATTGCTGCAAAATTACAAAGATCCTAATTTCTCAAATAGAACTTTCTAGTTTCTCAGCCTCTGAATAACCTCTTTTAGTCTCACCTTCATCCTTTGCCAATTTCAAGTCCGAAACTGCACTTCAGAAAGCCGAAGAGATCAATTTCTCTAATACTAGCAATAATGTGCAAAAACATAAAGACAATGGAGAAGAAAAGATTTAGCGAGACTTAAAATGTGTGCAGAAAGATTATTTAAGACACATTAATAATACATATTTAATTGCATTAAAAAATGCAGTTGTTCGCTACCTGTGATATGTACTTTGGCCACTGGGCAAACTTACATGTAGTCTATGCTATTTTTTATTTATTTGAAATAAATTTTATTTTTCTCATTGCCTTTTCTATTCATAGCCAATAGAATTCTAAATAAATAGTATTATTCAAAATTTTAAAATATAGTGAAATTACCAAACTTTAACAAACATGAATAGACTTAAAATATCTTGAAATCTGATTGATGCATTTAAATAAACTAAAAATCTAATGAAAGTAATAGTTACCTGCCTATGGCAGGAACTAATAAATTGTGATAGGTTATATACTAATCATGCAATAAAAATACATATATTTGTACAACATCAATTTAGTGGAGTTAAAAAATTAAATTACTAGGAAATTCGTTGCTTTGTGTTATGAGTATTCTAAATGGAACCAATTATGAGTGATTTGTTTTAGGTATAAGTTATTTTGATGTCTCGCAACATGCTTACCTCTTATCCATAAGATAACCATAGAGTTTTACTTAGCAAATAAATATTCATTAAGACATCTAAGAGTTTTTAGTTGTAAGGGATATTATCATGAGCCTGGGAAAAACGAGTCAAAGTTTAAGAACAAATCTATAAAATATAGCTTCCCCACTTATAGTATTAGTGTGAAAGGGTAAAATACTTGTGGCCCTATACATATGAAACTTTCATATAGTGAATATGATGTATCTATAAATTTTAAATCCTTCCTCACCTATATTGCAAACAAAAGGTGATGAAAATAAATATGCATGGTTCAACTATCCCCAAAGACAAATAATTTTTAAATTGAAAGACCATGAACGATATAAAGATGGGAGGAGATCACATATAGACCGTAAACTTTGACTCTTAAATAGGTCCAATCTATATAAATAGAAATCAAGAACATGTATAATAATCTTAATTAGAGGTTTTTTACTTTGGTTATTATTATTGACTAGTGTACGAATACAAAGGAGATTATGAATATGAATGATGTTAAGTCCTAGGAATCATAAATTAGTGACGAGATAGTTTCATTAATAAAAGTAACATGTGAGATCTAATCAATTTGACTAAGGGACATTAAACCTTTGGAACTACTTACTTGGTTTTATTTGGAGTATGGGATTTTTGTTGCAATATTTTTCTATGCATACACCCTTTTTTTTAATATAATTTGATGTATGATCAGTTTGTCTCCTTTCTATAAATTTTAATAAGATTTAGGATTTTCCTTTCTCCTCTTTTTTATTAATTTATGACTCATTTTCATGTATGTTCTATTAAAGTTGAACCTTATTCTAGAATAAGAGGACCAAGGTACCACACAACAGATTATTACAAATTCATTGAAAATCGACTTGCATCAATTAGTTTTGCGACATTTAAAGATTGATATTTTGTAGACTTAAGATTATTATGTAAAAATAGGGGAAGGGGATAGCTAATGCGAAGGAGAGGAGATGCTATAAAATATGATTAATTACATTATAAAAACATAACTAAATACATAGAATATTTTTTTAACAATATCATCTAAGATCATGACTCTTTCTTATACTTATAAACTCACTTATAGATTAATAGTTGTCAGAATTGCTATTAACACTAAATAGTTTGTAATCTACTAGAATTCCTTGGAATTGTTACTAATTGTACTTGTAGAAATTCTATCATCTAGTCAAAGTTTAAAATTATTCATTAAGCTAACATGTCATAGCATGAAATAGTTTAAAATTATCTATAGTGTTTAACATTTGTTGCCAATGTATAGAGTTCTATCAACGGACATTTGGCATAGAATATCAGAATGTAGGATGTTGTTGATAATTGCACAAGCAACATTTCTATAGGTAGATAGATACAAAAGCTACTTGTTTATTTCCCTTTTAAGTAAATTTAATTAAATTTAAGATTGTTTATAATCTATTAGATCTCTAAATATGATTACATATTAAGATTTAATAAAAATGACATACATTCACATAAGAAAAGATAAATTTCAATTATATAACACTTTTATACAATATAATGTAAAGATAAATAATTTTTAAAAAAATATATAAAATCTTATATAATGCTTATACTTAACCTATTTTATATAATTTTTTGTTAAGAAATTTTTTAAAATGATAGTTAAGAAACTTTTGAGATATTAATAAACTAAATAGTAACCTAAAATATATCCATTTAAAATTTCGATTCCTGTACTAATATGCCCCACTAAGTTTTTTTACGAAAAGACATTTAACATTAATTTATAAAAGATAAAGCACATATTCACAAACAAAAGACTGGGGGATACAAGATCACCATGCGAGATTCAAATGGTCAGTGGCCAGAAATCATAACAATTATTCATCAAAAAGAGCATAGCCCATATAAAACCACCTCAAGCTACCAAAGAAGTTGCAGCCAAGGAGGGAGGATCTTGGTCATCCTTTTTGCCCCATATATCAGCAAGGAGAGGGGTTGGGTTCGGAATGGACAACCCATCTCCATCAATTTTTTTGTATTATCCTTCCTCCCTCTTGGGAGGTAAAATAGTCATATCCAGGTGAAGAAACTTAGATGAAGTGGTAGAAGACCAAGAAGCATCACCTCTGGTATCAGGCCAAACGGAACCACCAGGAAGAAAAGGGATAGGAGTAGTTGTAGGCCAACTTGAGGTTGAAACAATGTGGTGGTGAAGTTGAGTGGTGCCTCGAACTGTCATCTCCTCCACTATAAGAGTAGCAAGGAGCCTGAGAGCCTGGGGTCTTGGGAAAGATGAGTGAAGGAACTATGGCCACGACAACGACCACATGTAACAATGTAATTAGTAGAAGTATAATCCAATAGAACTTTGGAAATATTACAAGGGGCATTTCCCCAAGAATGCAAATGATCCTAAAGGTGGGCCACCTCTAAAGCCACCTTATCATCTTGAACTTGGATCTACATTATGGCATTAGTAAAATATATATACATGCTTTATTGTACATCTAAACATTAATATTCAGAAAGTTATGGGTGATTGTTACAACATGTCTATCCTTCCAAAGTATGAATAATATCTCAATCCTGAAAGCATGCCATATCTAAGAAAAATATAAATGCAATTCTAGGTGAATCGCCCAGAAATTCCATGTGCTAAGAGAAAGATTAAGGTCTAAAAGGATTGAAAAAATTATGAGTCTAGCCCCAATATTGTTTCCCTCTTCTACATAACCATAAAATATAGGGTATGTGCAAGATCATGAGGGGCCAAACTATGCCCTTAAGTGGCAATGAAAAATCAACAAATCAGGGTTAGTCAACTTGACATGAAAATTTCAACTAGCTATGAACCTAATATCAAAAAGTTGTAAGAATAGAATCTATAGAAAATTGAATTTAGTTTCTAAAATACTAGGCCTTTTTTGAGAAAAAGTTAGTATGATTGGTGAAAACTATAGATTTCAATGCAGTAATACAAAAATTTCAGGAAAAAAAATAAGAAGTAGGTGTATGTCTGACCACCTTAATCATAATCAAATGATAATATTTTATTATAAGATTTTATATATAAGTAGTAGACTCATGCCCAGATGTGACACATATTTTTTTGTAATTTTATTCCAAAAAAATAATTAATTATCAATTTTTTGCTACAACATTTTTAGAATAAAAAAACTCCTGTGTCTAACCACCTTAGCTCATTCAAAACTTTACAAAATTCAATTTTTTTTTCCTTATAGTAAGCGAAGCATAGAATGTGACGCATTTTTCGGATTTCAAAATGTTATACTGTCTGAAAATTATAGTCATTTTTCAATCAGTATATAAATCAACACTTTAGAGTTAGCTCAATTAGAAAATAACTAATAATTACTTACCGAATTCAAAATTTGACAACAATTATATTGATAGAAAGCTGATAATTTCGTTAAGATACCTTTTTTGTTTTATCAAATTTGGGTGAAAAAAAAGTCGTCAGCTACATTGTCAAAGTTTTGAATTGACATTGCGACTTTTTGGCCCCTCATGATCTTGCACATACCCTATAGACAAAATTTTTTGGGTGTTGACAAAAAGAGCATCTATGATCATGAACCCAAATTTTTTTGTGTCTTGAACCCATAGGTAGATCTTGAAAAATAAAACATGAAGAAAAGTGTGTAATCTTGGGTTGTGTGGTGGTGGACCAAACAATGAGAAATCAAAGTCTCCAGGTTTCTTGAGAATGATGACCATCAACAAATGGGGCATTGGTCAATGATAACCCATATTGGGTTTGTAAATGGAGAGAGGAGTCCAAGGATACCATTTCTATCACTTCCACCAACGCCTAAGAGATTAAGTGCCAAGCTTATGCAATATACTTGAAGGAAAAAGATGAGAGCATCACATCAAAAGTTTGTTGATAGGGGCTATATAGAAGAAAATGGACTTGTAAGTCATCCCATGACTAGAGGCTCATAGTAGCTTTAGAAAGAAAATCCTTAGCTTTTCTAATGCCACTTTTTTTAAAACATAAAGCACTAACTCCTTGGATCTTAGTAAGAGGAATCCCTTGCAGATAAAAAGGTAGTAATAACCAAAGATTATGATGATTCATGGAAAGGCCATCCAAAAATCCACCTCTAGCACAATAGAGCCAAGGCTTGACAACCTCTAAAGCTCTCCAAATGCTTAAGGAAATAAATGTTCCCTGGATCTAAGCTAGGTCTCTTGATTCAAAATTTTTAACAAAGGCAATATCTGAGAGGAATTCAATAATTCTCATCACTAGTTAAGGATCATAGGACCCATTTGTCACAAAGGGATAATATCTTCTTCTGATTGGAGAGCAGGCTAATGCCTCCAAATTCCTTGAGAAGGTAGCAGTACTCATAAAAACCTCTATGAAATCTATGGTGGTCCGCTCAAGAATCCCAAAGAAAATATCATAATAATTTTTTAAGTTTCATGTAAGAGGCCATGCAAGGAGTCCAACAAGAATAATAATAAACATGGGTGGCCATGAGAACCTTAGAGAAAATATAGAATTTTCCAGCCAAATAGAGTGGCTTATTGATCCAATAGGCTAACTTCTTCTCAATTCAGGCTAAAAAAAATTCTAGAGATCTACAGAGGAAGCTTGAAAGGGAAAAGGAATGCCTAAAATGTAGAAGTTTTCACTATGTTATATCCACTTCTAGTCAAACTGGAGCTAGAATAAAGGAGTGCCTATAACATTAGGTCTTGTGCCATTGGATAGAAGAAGCAAAGGAAAAATAAAAGGTGTCAAGAAACAGAAGCATAGCCTTAGTATTGTCTTCCTCTTCAATGAGAGAGAAAAAGGAATTATTAGAAAAGTGATTATGGACAAGTTGAGAAGATGAATTAAGTAGGGTCATTCCTCTGACAAGGGTAGCATAGATTGCTTGTTAAAGAAGGTAACCAAATCTATCGATAAAAATAACATACAAGGAAGGGGCTAGAGGATAACCCTGGCGAATAGACTTAAAAAGTTCAAAGGCATAAGATTGAAAAGAAATAATGGTGATGAAAGAAGCGTCCCCAAAAAGCATCTGAACAAAGTGAATGAGTCTGGGACAAAAGAGAAGGGATTTACGCTTGGAAAGAATGAAAGGTCATTCAATGTGATAGTAAGCTTTAGAAAAATCAATCCTTAAAAGGATTTAACTTTATTTGGACTACCTAGCCCATTCCATTCCTTCTCATACAATAATATATTTTTCTAGGATGAGCCTATACTTGATAAATATTGTCTTCTCTAGTCAGACAATCAATGGCATAATATGATAAAATTTGAGAGCCAAGGCTTTGGAAATGATCTTCTCCGAGACATAAACAAAAGAAATAGGACTCTGATTGAAAATATTGTCAGGGTACCCTACCTTAGGAATTAACTTAATGTTACCTCTCTTGATAATTTTTCAAAGTGATTGGTAATAAAAGCCTTCAAGGTACACCTTAGGAAGGCCAAGACTAGAAGAATCCAAAAAATCCTTGTAGATTTCACAAGGAAAATCATCACACCTAGGGGCTTTGTCATCTACCATGAAAAAAGATAGCTTCCTTGAGGTCATCAATGGTAAGAATATAATCAAAGAAAGTTTGTTGGGCCTAAGAATGTCATGAAGGGACCCTTGCGAACCATTGCTAAGGGGTGAACCCACAATAGTGGGTTACATATTTTTTTGCTTGAATGAACACTGAACTCTATATTTTGAAAAAAATATTCAAATTTGGATGCATATTACAATTAAAAATTTTCAAATCAAAAGATGAAGAAAATTAGAGTATTTTATTATTTTTTGTCTATATTCTAAATATATTTTTTATTTTTATTTTTGAATTGATTTGAGTGGTTTTTTCTCTCCAACGAAAACTGGTATGTTATTGAAAACATCATTTACAAAGAGTTGCATTATTTTCATAGAGCATAACTTTTTTTCTAAAATAGATATCAATGTGCTTCTTTCAAATTTTGTCTCATGTAACATCCATAAGCAGGGAATGTAATAAGTTTTATTCCATTATCATGATTATTACATATTTTATCAATGTTTGAAGTTGACTAAACTATAATTTTGACATCCCTTGACTATATAGCTTATAACTTTTCATGTATTTCTCCACTTTTAATCTTTTTTTTTTTTTATATATATAGAAAGAGAAATTCAATACCTACGACATAGATATTTTTTAGAATTTTTTTCTCTCATTTACTATTTTTCTATAAGCATCAAACATAGAGGTAGACATACGGTGAAATATCAATGTTTAGTAAAACTAGAAATATAAAGTCATAATAAACTTAATATATATTAACATTATGATCACTGTGAAAGATTTTTCTTAGTAGTACCTTACTACATAGATAGGTCTGTCAAATGGATTCATTTGATCTACCAATAGATAAAGTCAAAGTGATTTTTTATCTACATTTTAATAGCTGCAAAGGAGAATCCATTGTAGGTATGAATGAGCAGTATGGATGTTATATCAATGGTATTTTTTTAATCTAAGAGGCTCTGAGCTAACCATTTGTAATTAATTCTTTCAAATGGAACCTCTCAAGGCTTAAATCATCACATTTTCTTAAAAATGTGTTATTTCAGCAAAAATTAGCATGTCTAAAAAAGTGCAACCCACTATTGTGGGGTCACCCTAAGAAGTTTTTCAAAGCTCAGTCATTGAAAAGAGAGTTTCCTTGCACTGTAAACACATTTTCATATTGTTAGATGAAAGTTTGAAAAATGTCTAGAAGCTTAGTGAGAATAGAATGACCTTCCTTGATTTTCATAATACCCACCGAGGAATGATGAGCTCTTAAAGCAAGAAAAAATTCCTTAGAATATTTGTCACCCACTTTAAGCCACTCTATTTTGGCTTTGATCAGAGCACCTTGAGTAGAATAATTATCTTCAATTTGCTTCTAGTGTTGAATCTAAGAAAGCTAAACTTGCAGATCCACATTGAAGGTATTCAAGGCCAAAGATTTTGTGGTAGCACAAATATTTGTGGTAGTTGTTTCATAAGAATGCCTATGGTACATAATAATTTTCCCACCATAAATGCGCAAAAACCTCACAGTGCAAGTAACGACATCATTCACCATCTAATCTATACTATAGTTTGACATAACCTAGGCTACAAATTCCAAATCCTTTGAATGTGGGGCATAGTGGGTTGATTATTCAATAGTGATGTGTTAAGGTAGAACTGAATCATAGAAGGACGGATCCTAGTTGTTTTTCATTCAATATAAAAATTAATAGGAAAGTGATCTGACAACATCACATCAACAAGTAGAATGACAAGTAATTCTTGAGCTTCATAAAAGAGAAAAAATATTGCGATGTGATAATGGAACGATCAATCCTTTTCAAAATTTTATTAGTGAAAGCTATAAAATTACACCAAATGTGTCAAACCCCACTAGGACAAAGACAACTAGAATTAGGATAAAAAAGAATAAATTTATTGCACATGTAGTACTAGGCTTCTCTCTCTCCAGTTTTCCATCAATATGACGAAATCCCATCTTTGTCTGATGCCACCTCAACCATATTGAAGTCCCAACACAAAACCCAAGTTGCATGTGACAGGAAATCCACAAGCCATCTCCAATGATGAGATCATTCAACAACATCATTGTGAGAAAAACGTTAACTATACCCCAGGAATGATTGTTTATTGAAGAAATCACATGGATCCAACTATGCCTCTACAGAAACAAAGAAGAATCATTTTAACTTATTTTATAAATTAGTTGAAAGCGTACAACATGAACTGTCTAGGATTCACCATAGAAAACATTATTATTTCTGTCAAACCAATTCATATGGAAATTTCCCAATTTATTTTCTTCGATTATGTGAGTACTCGTCTAAAATTTTCTAGGTTTGAAAACATATCCTTTTTTTCGTGAACAGTGCAGATCATCTTCACTCACGCACAACCCATTTACACCATATCCATCTCGTCACACTTGTACTCCCTCTTGAATCACTAGTAGCCGATTAATCCCCTAGCTATAAAAATATTCCTTCAGATCAAACTGTTGTTTCACATTCAAAAAGTCTCCTACATTATATTGCTCCCAGAAGCTCAACCGAATGTATCAACCATGTTGGCATAATTTTCTATGCAACTTGAAGATTCATCAATAAATAATGGTTGTCCACCTTACTTTCCTTATCAAGTTGAAGTTTCCTTCGTAAGGAATGGTGATTAGCTTTTATCTTTCATAGTCCTCTATGAATGTAAAAATTTCAAGCATGAGAACCGGCAATAGCGAGAAACTTCCATATGTAGGCAAAAACCATAATTTAGGATACTAGATATTTTTTCCATAATCTAAAGAGTGCCGAATGTTTTGGATTAACATTATTGTCATTTTTTTCTAAGTTGTAAGTGTTATTATATGCCTACAATGTTAGTTCACTTTCATTTCAATATTCTATTGCTAGAAATAATAAATTTTCAAGTCTATCGGCTTGGGAACTTGTTTTAAGGTAGGGAACACTATTGGTGCTATTCCATTTATTTAATTTTTAAACATTTCATCTTATTCAAAGGCTAGTACCATCAATAGTAGTCTTTAGTTGTTAATTTACTATTCAAAATATTGTTATTGATAGAATCAATAAATAATAATGTTAATTATCGCTATTAGAGTATGATAAACTAAATATTTTTTATCTTATTTTTTCTGTTGTTGATTAATTGATGGTTTACATAGGATAACTATAAATATAGCTATAAATAATTATTCTAATTTAGTTTTTTCCCAACCAACCACTCCTAATCTTCTAAATAGGTCTTCTATGGTTGGTTTAAGTCAATGATTTTGTGATAGTTCCTAGTATATTAAGAAAACAATTTACTTAACAAATGGATATACAATAAAAAACATTAATAGATATGTCATCAACATATTTTTGATTTCCAATCATTTCCTATTCTATTAAGTCTATGGGTGGGTTGTTTGAATTATTATATTAATAGTTCTAGCATTGTTTCCTTTATGTACTTGCATAATTTTTTGTTGATAGGAAGTAAATATTATTGACAATTACTAATGGTGGCTTTCCATGGTCTCATTAATAGAGAGATTGTGAAACTTAAACAAGGAGAATTTATTTGAAAACCAAAGCTAAATCCAAAGATTATGCTAGGCTATTTAACCTGTTCATAAGAAATATTTTAAAAATTCAAAAAAAAAAACCTACAAGAAAAAATGATGAAATGAGAACACACCTTACTAGAGTAGGTCTCCCCATAAATACTATGGTTTTAAAACTTAGATAGGGGTCATGTGAAAAGAAAGAAAGATTAAGATAACCTTCAAACAAGGTCAGTGAAACCCTATAACAACTCAAGGAAATGCACATATTTAAAAATTCTAAATTCATCAAGCATACCCATAATACCTTTTAATTTAACAATAATACTTTCTTTAGAGATTAAGATGCGTACACTTTATTTTAACTTCATATCAATTATATTTCCCTATCCTCTTATTTATAATATCAATTTAGACATGTTTGTATAATATCAGCGCAAAAATCACAATAAGAGTTTCTATTCAATGAATTATCCATAACTTATAATTGTATATATTGAGAAGAAAAATGCTACTGAGAAACCCATAATAATTAGATTTTCTGAATACAAACCCAACCCATTTAATTTATAAGAAAATACATATTAAATACTATGCCAATTATTCGTCAGAGTTAGCTATAGTATTAATTATGGTAGGTCATGGGTGACTAGTTTGTGATGTGTAGCTAGATGTATTGGGTGGCTAGATTTCTCTTATATGTGCCAACCACATTAATTAATTTATCTTCTAATATCACCTAATAAATTATTTATTAAAGTTTCTTACATATCCCTCCATAATATAGAAGTAATGGTTCACAAGTTAAAGCCTTGTTAGGTATCCATTTACAATTGCTTATCAGAATTTATATTTAATATTTCTCCCCCTCAAATTAATCACTTTGGATTTTTTCTACTCACAATTAACGAATACAAATTTGAAGTGGTTTGAATCTCATAAAAAATGTTGCATTCATGTGGTTTTGTCTAACAACAAACCTCACACACAAGTAGTTTTGGGTGAACATAAACTTTCTATTATTTAATTTAAATTACCAAATACACAACACACACATAGTTTTCAATTACAATGAACCTATTAAACATGTGGTTCCAATCACCACAAATCATCATGACAAGAAATCCATTATCACTTTGGGATTTTATCCTTTTGTACCTTAATCCAAATTATTTATTAAGTATATATAACAATATATTCCTCTACTAAGATATATGGGCACTCATTCACTGTACTTAGTAGTTCTATGGGAATCCTTTTTATATATATAGTTCATCAATATGTTAAATCAAAAACTTGGGGTTTTGGTTAAAATAAATCATTATAGAGGACTCTGAGAATATGATGATCTAGTATTATAGAAGATTATCATAACAATAAAAAGAATTGTATCCATTAATTACTCCAAGATTTGATAACAAGTTGATTTGATCTTCTAGTCTTTACAACAACTTATCCCTATTGGTATTCTTCTCAACCTCCACACCTCCTTTTTCTAGGGTGGGGACTTAAGAGGATGACTTCAAATATGTCTTATTTGAAGAAAAGGGGAAAAAGAAGAAAAAAATAGATGTTGGTTTTGAATCAAAGAGAGGCATGCCAAAAAAAAGGTGTAGAGAAATTGAAATAGAGAATGATGTATTAAATTAAAAATAAAGGTCTATTAATTGGCTCTTTCATGTTAAAAAGAGGAAGAAATAAGATGACCACTCTAGTTTAGAGTAGCAGAGAAATCCATGGCTGGGTTGTTATGAAATGCTACTTTATATAGATTTTAACTAAAATTTTACAGGCCTAAAAATCTATATCAACCATCACATGTTGAAATATGCAATACAAGAAAATAAAGTGAATATTCTAATTTTACAAGAAACTAAAATGAAAAAGATGGTTTCAAGAGAATAGTGAACAATATTTCACCTACTACTAATTGGGAGACTACATATCTAGATAGTACTTCTATTTAAATAGATACCTTTTAGAATTCTAATAAAGTGGTAGGTACCCCATTTCATTCCCCAAAATTTGTAGCTTGATTATTACTTTCAAAATTCTAAACACTAGAATATCCTAATCCTTGATTAATGTCTATGTCCCAATGTTAGACTCCTTAGGAGAGCCTTATTTGATATGTTAGGAATAGTCCCAAGAGATAATTGACAGGGGGGGAAGATGAATTACTTATCTACAAGATTCAATTCTTTAACCAATTAAGTATAATTAAACATAAAGTATAAACATAGTGAAAGAACACATGAACACAACACCAATATTTTGGTTACAGGGAAATCTCGATGGGAATTGACACCCACTAATAGTCTATACTAGTGTATTATGATCCTTGTTAGAAGATCCTTAAGCCTGTTATGAGTTGCTTTACAATATATTTAGTATAGTAGACTTGGTCAAGGGTCGAACCCTATTAGGAGTCTTTTACAATAGTCCCTGTTAGGGGAGATGACACACTGTCCAAGAGCTCACTGCTCAAAGGGGTGAAGGCTATAACCTTCTGAATAATAAATACACACTATATATGGATCTTGGTGAACTACACTTAGACCTGCTATCTAGATCAGTTCCAATGAATAGAAAAAATACCTTACTTGGTCACACAAACCTTCCTCTAATGGTTCAATACTTTGCACACTTTGCTCTGCTCTCCTTCATCAACTATGAACCACTCTCAAGAAATGACAAATGGCTACCTATAAACATCTATCCTCTAAATGATATAATAAAGTCATCTTATTAGAACCACCTTGAAATCATATTAGAGAAACCATAACAAAATCCAATAATAATTCAGTCAGCTCTACTAAGCATGCAACACATTCTGGGACCTGTCCAATAAGATAATTGTAGACGCACACTACACACTGCCAGCTCTACCAAAACAATTGTATCTTTTTCCTTAAGCTGAATTACTTCATCTAGTCTTAACTAAACATCAATAACTCTCCTCTAAGCTTAACTCCAAGGGCGCATACCCAAAAGATAGGTGCAACTCCAGAACCAATAAAATCTCTGTCGGATCTTCTAAATAGACACAAGAAACTGCTATTGGTGAATAGCGACTGCATAAATTCACTTCTATTGATCATAAAACTCTACATCCATGAATTTATAATCACTAAGATACCATCAACATATATCCAAGTGTGCAAGGCTCCATGATAACTGTACAGACAATCATACACAGAACACTGCCTATTACTCTATTAGGAACACTACTAACACAAGCTTCTATACAACTCTCTGTACTAACAGTTAACCTCTACGCCCATGATATCATGATGATATCATGTCCATGCTACATATAATGAAATATTACTGCATAAGACTTCCATGCATGCTACTTTCCATATGTTATCATTACTGACAAACATACAGCAGTATTAGCCTACTGGCAAATCTCCAACAATCTCCCCCTTCGGTATTGATGGCAACATATGGAATGAAAAACTCCACCAATTCAAATGAACATTTATTTTATAACATTCTCCATTTCCACTTCAAAACTCCCCCAAAGATGAGTCCTCCATCTGCTGTAATATTTTCCAACATTCTCCATTTCCTCAACTAAACTATTGTCATAACTGAATACTACTCCCCCTTAGTCTATTACTCCTTTTTAATTCTATTTTTCATGACTATATATTACTCCCCCTTTGACATCAATGGAAAAGGATGCCAATTAGTTTAAGCACCAGTACTACTCTAGAAGTAGAGTAGTCAACCATCCATCAATCCTGAGGATGGATGCATTTCCTTCTTTGTTCTAACCAGAATCAAGGAAGGGAATTACTCCCAACTTCTCCCTAAGATACTCAAAAGTATCCTTTGGAAAGGGCTTTATGAATATGTCTGCCAACTGATCTTTAGTACTCACATAGTCCAACTTGAATTCTTTCTCTACCACTTTCTCTCTTAGGAAGTGATACTTGATCTCAATGTGCTTTGTTTTCATATGCACCATAGGGTTCTTCAAAATATTGATTGTGCTAGTGTTATCACACTAAATAACAATAGGATAATCAATCTAAATTCAAAAACCCTTTATCATCTACTTGATCCAAACAATTGTAGAACAATTCAAGGCTGCTTCAAGATACTCCACTTTTGTTGTTGACTAAGAAATACAATTTTGTTTCTTGCTTGTCCAAGTGACAAGTCTATCACCAAGAAACACTGCTACACCTAATGTACTATTTCTATCATCAATGCATCCTACCCAATCTGCATTAGTGTACACATGAAGCTCAACATTTTCTGAATTAGGATACCATAGACCATAATCTATAGTGCCTTGTGAGTATTTGAATATCATTTTTACTACCATGAGGTGACTTTTTTTAGGCCCTGTTGAAAATCTTCCAACGATGCAAACTATATTAGAAATACCAAGTCTAGTTTGAGTAAGATAAATAAGTTTTTCAATCATAGACTTGTACACTATTATATCTACTGTAGGTGAGTCATCTTCTTTTGTAAGCTTGCATCCAGTAATCATAGGAGTCCCTATTGGCTTGCAATCATCCATCTTGAATTTCTTTAATATTTCTTTCACATACTTGGACTAATTAATGAAAATATCTTTCTCTATCTGCTGCACATTGAATCCCAAAAAGTATTTGATAGGTCCAATCATACTCATCACAAATTCATTTTGCATCTCCTTAGAAAATTCAACACTAAGTTTGTCATTACCTCCAAAGATAATGTCATCAACAAATATGGCTACAAGTAGTAAACCTTTAGATGTCTCTCTTATGAATAGATTACAGTGTACTGCTCCTTTCTTGAAACCAACCTTTGTTAGATATCCATCTAGTCTCTCATACCATGCTCTAGGGGCTTTCTTAAGTCCATAGAGGGCCTTCTTCAATCTGCATACCATATCATGTCTGTTTGATAAGTTGAATCCTTGTGGCTTCTCAATGTATACTTCTTCTTTTAAATCTCCATTTAAGAATGTTGACTTGACATCCATCTGATAAACTTTGAAGCTTTTTACTATAGCATAAGCTAGAAACAACTTAATAGCTTCTAATTTGCTCACAGGTGAAAATGTGTCTGAATAATCAATACCCGCTCTTTGTGCATACCCTTTACATGCTAACCTTTCTTTGTTTCTTACTACTATACCATCTTCATTCATCTTGTTTCTGAATATCCACTTTCTTCCAATCACATTCTTATCACTAGGTCTTGGGACTAGTTCCCAAATATCATTCTTAATAATCTGATCAAGTTCTTCTTTCATAGCATCATGCCAATCTGAATCATTACAAGCATCTTCAACACTTAAAGGTTCAATCTAAGATAGTAAACATATCGCTTTGCTACTAGCTGAGTTCTTTGCTTGTAATCTTGTTAAGACTTTGCCACTCTGATATCCAATGATGTCTTTCTTGGAATGGTTTCTAGATGTAAACTTTGGAACTTTAGGTGATGTTGACTCATCAGCCTTAGGATTTTCTTCTTCACTTGTCTCAGGGTCATTGAATAACACATCAATACTATCAAACATTTCTTCAATAACTGTCTCACTAGTGGAAGGTCTGGCTTCTTCTTCAATCATAGGTGAATAATCATGACATCTTTCTTGAACCATGAACTTTTTGTCAATCTTAACAAGAGCACTTTAAATGATCTTTTTCAATCTTAAATTGAAAGATCTATAAGCTTTACTTTTAGTAGAGTAACCAAGGAAAACACCTTCATCACTTCTTGCATCAAACTTTCCCACTGCTTCATCCCTCTTGATGTAGCACTTGCTTCCCAAGATTTTGAAGAATTTTACTGTGGGAACATTACCAAATCATAGCTCATATGATTTTTTGTTATTGTCAGGCCTCAATTGGATTCTATTGATGGTGTAAACTACTGTATTGACCACATCTCTCCAATAGGTGTGTGAAACTTTTCCTTCAATCATGAATGTGTGCGCTATATCAAGGATGATCCTATTCCTTCTCTCTACAATCCCATTCTGCTGAGGGGTTCTAGCTGCACTTAACTATCTCTTTATGCCATGTTCTTCATAGTACTCATAGAATCTATTAGAGGTGAATTCTCCTCCTCTATCTAATCTCAGACATTTTATCTATAGTCCAGATTCATTCTCAACCTTAGCTTTGAATATTTTGAACTTCTCAAATGCTTCTAACTTATCTTTTAAGAATGCAACCCACATCATCCTAGTATAATCATCAAAAAAAAATGAAATACCTTTCATCATAGTATGATCATGTTTGAGTTGGACCACATAGGTCTATATAAATTTGATCCAACTTGTTCTCTGTTGAATTGTGGTTGCTCCTGAATAAATTTCTCACATGCTTTCCCATCACACATTCCCTGCCTATAGTATCAAATGGCTTTGCTATGATAGGAAGATCTCTTACTTCCTTTACATTGCTTATCTTTACTATGTTATCAAAATTGATATGACATAGTCTTTTATGCCACAACCAACTATTATCAACTTTAGAAACAAAATAACTTGCTTCTAAATTGAGTTGGAAAACATTACCTTTGGTCTTTGAGCCTGATGCAATCATAACACCATCCTTGTTTTTAATGATGCATTTTCCATCTTTAAATTCCAACTGATAGCCTTTTCTAGGTAACTGTCAAACACTAAGAAGGTTATGTTTTAGACCATCAACACAAAGAACATCATTAGTACTATTCTTTCCATCCAAGGTGATGGCTCCTTTACCAACTATGGTTTTAGGATTATTGTCTCCAAATATAACCATGCCACCATTGTATTTGTCTAGATGAACAAATATGTTTTTATCACCTATCATGTGATGTGAGCAACCACTATCTATAATCCAGTATGTCCTTATGTTAGCTTCTGAAATCAATGCTAGCTCTTGTTCCTTTTTATCATCTTTATGATTTGTCTTATTATTCATTTTTTCTATAATAGCAATGAATCCAATTTCTTCTTCACCTGATCTTATTTTGAATTTTCTAGCTCTAGTAGGACACTTAGATGCAAAGTGACCGATCTTATTACATGCAAAGCACTTAAATGGCAATTGACCTTCATATTTTCCTTTTCCTTTCTTTTCTCTTTTGGAAATCATAGAAATGAAATCATCTAGTGTTTTTCCTTCATCATTATCATCATCAAAATTAACAGAAGTGTTTGCAGATTTCTTAACATGAACTATTGCTTTGAAGGCTGTCTCACTTTTAGGTTCTGTCTTCAATCTTGAAATCTCAAAAGCTGAGATTTTGTTTATCAAGGTCTCTCTCTTGAAATTAGATGTAAGCTGCATGGTCTCATCAAGGATGTTGATCTTGTTTTTATATTCTAGAGTAAGAGTAGTCATCAATTTGTCCATAATATCTTCCTCTGAGATCTCTCCACCATTGTTCTTGATTCTAGCAACTGCTTCATTGATCATTTGATTATAAGCTTTGATGTTTTCTTTAGGTAGCATCTCTAATGCATTATATCTTTTCTTCCATGTTTTTTTGCATGCATCCTTTTCTTGTTTGTCACCTTCAAACATGTCTTCTAGGTACTTCCATATCTTGTGGGCAGTGTCTACATTCTTTATCTCTCAAAAATTCACTATCAGATAGGGCGTTGATAAGGGCTTCTTTAGCTATAGCATTCCGATGAAACAATTCCTTTTGCCTTTCAGTAGCATCATCCTTTGCAAGGTCTTCTAAGGTAGGGATCTTGGATGCTTTGATAGTTACATCAAAAAATTCAAAAGAAATGCACTGCAAATGAGTCACCAATTTGTTCTTCCAATCAAGATAATTCTCTCCATCAAACTTAGGACTTTCTTTTCTGAATTATTCCATCTGATCAACCTCAAGCTGTTAAAATTTCTCTATGAGTCACTTGGCTCTGATACCAATTATCAGGAATAGTCCCAAGAGATAACTAAGGGAGGGGGGTGAATCAGTTATCTACAAGATTCAATGCTTTAACCAATTAAGTATACTTAAACATAAAGCATAAACATAGTGAAAGAACAAATGAATGTTAGGAATGAATGCTAAATGTTTGGAAGCCATTTTGTAGTAGTTGTTGTTGCATTCATGACTATGATTTTCATTGATGTCAACACAGTGATCTTTTGGAGACTTGCAGAGAAGTAAATAGTGTTTGGATTAGTGCACGTCGGATATTGAAGTTGGGGCTATGCGATGTTAAGGATATATTCTTTGATATGTTATATGTTTATGGTTAAGAGTACACATAGTAATTCATTTATTTATGGAAGATATGAGCATTTTGGTGGAAGCAGTATTCAGGCAGTGTTCATGAGTAGCGGTTTGTGGAAATCAAATGATATCTCCTAATCAGGATGGAATCTGGTTTTGCACAGTTAAAGGGAAGTTGAAGACATATTGATAGTGGTGTGGATGATAGCACAAACTTTGAGGTCACATGAGTGAAGAATTATTGTAATTGAAAGCTGACATTTTTGTGTAATTTTGATGTAGCGTGTGGAAACTCTTATTTTGTAATTGGATGCCAACTCATTTGTAATTACTTTAGTGTGGTATAAAGGAATGAATGTTTTTCCTTATTTTAATATGGTTGGATGTGATGATGTATGCATGAAGTGAAGAGAAGAGCTAGTGAATAGTGAAAGGGAAATTGTAAAAGAAGACATGCGAGGTACAAAGATCTAAAATTGAGATTTGGTGTAGCAGATAGTATGGTTTGGCATAGTAAGAGAGGAGGTAATATATTTGAAATTATTCTATTGAATAATCTACATATCATTTGTACAGTGTGTTTAGTGATTTTTCCATTGAAGCTATTTGGGTAGTGGGTCCTTCTATCTTCCATAACTCTTAACAGGGTTAGAATCTTTTAACAAGGATTCAAAATTTCCTAAAAAGGATTCATATGTACTGAATGTATTTCATAAGACTCCTAACAAAGTCCATACTTTCACAAGGAATATTCATATTAGTGCATCTTTTGTGGGCATCATTACCACCAGGGTTTACTCTTTGATCAAGAGGTTCCCTACTCAACATATCTTGTGTCATTTTGTGATTGTGTATGAATATCTTTCTATGGTTGTTAATTATATTGCTTACATGGTTAAATGTTGTTGAAGTTGATAAAAGTTATAATTGTCAGATAGTTGATTCACCCCCCCCTTCTTAGTTATCTTGGTGGACTTTACTTTCTAACAATTGGCATTAGAGCAAGAGGTCCTTGAAAGAGAAGTTTAACAACTTAAGGAGATCCATGGAAAATTTCAAGAAAGAAAGCCCTAAGTTTGATGGAGTAAATTTTGACAGATGGAAAGAAAAGATGAAGACACATCTACTATGTTTAGGAGCAGGTTATTGGTTGATTACAAAGAATGATAAGACTATCATTGAAGAAGACAATCTTGAGACATGTACTAGCAATGAGAGAGATCTATTCATGTGTAACATACTTGCAAGAGAAGCACTTTTGATAGCCCTTTTGGAGAATGAGTACAGTCAGGTCAAATGTTTGAAAAAATATTATAAAATTTGGAAAGCTTTACACTCTACTTTTGAAGGTGATGAACATGAAAATAAAGTTAGATTACATAATTGGATATGTGCATTTGAAGATATAAGAATGATGGAAGATGAATCTGTTAGAAGCTATATTGGTAGAATGTCAAAATTTGTTGTAGGCATAAAATCTTATGGAGGAACAAAGATAGAGAATGAAGTGATATGGAAAAATTTGAGGACATTGAATCATGCATTTAGGTAGACAACACAGATGATTGAAAAAGTTATACCTTGTAATTCAAACATTACAAGAGAGACTCTTCTTGGAAGATTGGAAGTAGTAGAAATGAACCTGAGGTTATCAGGAGACTTGCCTAGAATGGAGACATCATTCAGTGCCCTTAGTGTGAGCAGAGATTATGCTGGAAATAATAGATCTAGAAATGAAGAAGATAGGAAGATTGAAGAAGGTATTTCCTTGCTTGTCAAGAGAGAACCAGACTGTAAGAAAATTTTTAAATGTTGGACTTGTCAAGAATATGGTCATTTTGCATCTAAGTGTCCTAAGAGAGTTAAAAAGTACAGAAACAATTTCAAGCCTAGAAGATCTAAGGAATGTTATTATGCTAATGATGAAGATCTTGAAACTAGTATAAAAATAACTCTAAGTGAAAGTGATACTGAGAAAAATGATGACATAAGATTTGTAGCAATTAAAGAAGAAAATCCTAAAACTAATGTTAAGGAAGAAAAATCCCTCATTTCTCAAGTTTAAAAGAAAGTTGATTGCATTATAGACAGTGGTTGTTCACATCATATGACCAGAGACATGAAAAATTTCATAAAGTTTAACAATTATGATGGATGAGTTGTTAGAGTTTGAATTAATGCACCTTGTTTGATTAAAGGTACAAGATCTATTACTCTTGATGGAAAGACTAATACCAATGATGTTTATTTTTTTGATGGATTGAAACATAATATTTTAAGTGTTTGATAGTTAGTTGATAAGGAGTTTGGTTTACTAAGAAAACTTGTGTGATAAAGGATAAAGATGAAAATCTGATTGGAACTAGATCTAGAACTAGAGCTAATGTATTTTAGTTGAATCCTACTAAGATGACATGTTTGATTACTAAGATTGATGATAGTTTTTTATAGCATAGAAGGTTTTGTCATATAAACTTTGATAACATTGTGAAAGTCAGCACTACACTTGCAGTAAGGGATTTTCCTAAAATTATGAAGCCTACTAACATGATTTGTCAAGAATGTATGATGGCTAAATAGAAGAGAAGTTATTTTCCTAGTAAGAAGTTTACATCTATAGATAAGTTGGAAATTGTTCATACAGACTTGAGTGGTCCTATCAAGACTAGAGGATTCTATAGAGAAAGGTATTTTATGATTCTTGTTGATCATTTTACAAGAATGATGTGGATTGCATTTCTTAAAGAAAACTCTGAAGCATTTGATAAGTTTAAGATCATTAAGAATAAAGTTGAGAATGAATCTAGAATGAAGATTAAATGTTTGAGATCTGATAGAGGTGGATAATTTACTTCTAGAGAGTTTAACACCTTTTGTGAAGTAAATGGAATTAAAAGACAGTTTTCAGCCCCTAGGACACCTGAACAAAATGGTATTAGAGAAAGAAGAAATAGATCAGTGACTGAAGCAGCAAGAGCTATGTTATTTGGGAATGATTTGGTGAAGATATTCTGGAGAGAAGTAGTAAAAACAATAGTGTACACAATGAACATAGTACAAATTAGAGCAGCCACAGACAAGACACCCTATGAATTATGGTTTGGACATGCACCCTTAGTTAAGTATTTTAGAATTTTTGGAAGAAAATGTTATATAAAGAGAGATGATGATATTGGAATGTTTGACCCTAGAAGTGATGAAGGTATTTTTCTTGGATATTATCAGAAGAGAAAAGCCTATAGATATTACAATAAGAGAACTAAGACTATTGTTGAGAGCGTAAATGTTAAAGTTGATGAAAAGTTCAAAATTCAAGAAAGAATGCTTGATTATGAATCAGATGAAGAAGCTCATCCTAAATGTAACACTAAAACTACTGAATTATTCTATGAGACTGATAGTGATTTTTTGAATGAAAGCCACAGTGAAGTCATTGAAGAACCAATACCTAAAGTGATATTGGAGACAGTGACACCTAACAAGAATTTATCAAGAAATTATCCTATTGAGCAAATTATTGGAAGCATTAAAAGAGGAGTTCTAACTCAGAATAAGGTACAAGAATAGTTATGTTTGATTTCTCAAAGTGAACCTAAAACTACTAGTGAAGCTTGTGGAGAAGAAAGCTAGATCAATGGTAAGAAAGAAGAACTAGATCAGATTGAAAAGAAGAAGACATGGGAGTCAGTTCCTAGACCTAAAGACAAGAATGTTATTGGAACTAAATGGGTATTCAAAAACAAGATGAATGAACAAGGAGAAGTAGTAAGAAACAGAGCAAGATTGGTATGTAAGGGATACTCATAGCAAGAAGGAATTGACTATGAAGAAACTTTTGCACCTGTAGAAAGAATTGAAGTAGTTAGAATGTTTTTGGCCTATGTAGCTCTTAAGAAATTTAAAGTATATTAGATGGATGTGAAGTTAGTATTTCTGACTGGAAAATTGGAAGAAGTATACATTGAGTAGCCTGAAGGTTTTCCTTTGACTGAAGAAGGAGACATGGTATGTAAACTAAAGAAAGCCTTATATGGACTAAAGCAAACACCTAAAAATTGGTATGCAAGATAGGAAAAGTATTTGTTAAAATTGGGATTTACAAAAGGAACAACTAATAGCAATCTGTGCACAAAAGAAATTGAAAATGGTTTGTTGATTATGGTTATTTTTGTTGATGAAATTATTTTTGGAGGAGAAGATGAAGCTACTGACAAATTTGTTGATGAAATGAAGACATAATTTGAAATGAGTATGATTGGTGAAATGAAATACTTTTTGGGATTACAGATAACACAAAACAATGATGGTATCTTTGTAATTTAGACAAAATACTTGAATGACTTTTAGAAAATATTTGGAATGGAGAACTGTAAACCAATTGGAACACCTATGGTAACTGGACATAAATTATCTAGCATAGATAAAACACCGGCAATTGAACAGAAAAAATATAGATCTATGATTGGAGGATTGTAGTACTTGACTCATACAAGACTTGATATAGCACATTCAGTTGGAATTATATCAAGATTTCAAGCATAAGCTAGAGAATCATATTATGCAGCAGTAAAGAGGATACTGAGATATTTAAGTGGCACAATGGACTATGGATTGTGGTATGAAAAATATGATGATTTTACCCTATGTGCATATACAGATGCTGATTGGGGAGGCAATGTTGATAATAAAAAGAGAACCAGTGGTGGAGCATTATTCCTTGGAGGAATATTGGTTTCTTGGCTAAGCAAGAAGTAGAATTGTATTTCACAGAGCATAGTAGAAGCAAAATATGTAGTAGCAGCAAACAATTGTAACTAGATAATTTGGATGAAGCAAATACTGAAAGATATTGGAATAAAGTTTGTTGAGCCTATTGCCATACATTGTGACAACACCGGCATAGTTAGTATGTCTAAGAATCATGTATTACATTCTATGACAAAGAATATAGAGATTAAGTATCATGTAGTAAGAGAGAAAGTTGCTAAGAAAGAAGTCAGACTAGAGTACATAAGCACAAAGGAATAGATAGCAGAAATATTTAAAACACCTTTTCCTAAGGATACATTTGAGTATTTGAGAGGTATTCTTGCGGTTATTCCCCAACCTAATTTTGAGTAGTGATATAGTTGGTTGCATCTGTCCAGTGGTATATAAGCTTAAACCTTCTTCTAGACTAGATGTTGGTACTTCCTCAATGGGGGAGTATATGTATCTGAGCTGAGTCATGAGGACTCTTGTGAATGTATTTTCTAAATAGTGTCTTTTAACATTGGAGTTGTTGTTGACATAATGATGAAATTTCTATCATTGATGTCAATAGGGGAGAAGTGTACATGAAAAACCATTTGTACCATTTGTTGGAGAGAACTGAATAGGAAAATGAAGAAAGATTTAATTGATGAAGAGGATTCAAAAATGTTTGTCAGTGCAACAATGTTCTAGTATTGGATTTTTGGAATAGTAGATGTTTTTCATATATGTTTCCATCAATGACAATGGGGGAGATTGTTAGGAATGAATCCTGAATGTTTGGCAGTCATTCTATAGTAGTTGTTGTTGCATTCATGACTATGACTGTCATCGATGTCAACACAGTGACCTTCTGGAGACTTGAAAAGAAGCAGATGGTGTTTTGATTAGCGCACGTGGTATATTGTAGTTGGAGCTATGAGATGTTGAGGATATAATCTTTAATATGTCATATGTTTATGGTTAAGAGTGGATATAGTAATTCATTTATTCATGGAAGTTATGAGCATTTTGGTGGAAGCAGTATTCAAGCAGTGTTCCTGACTAGCGGTTTGTGGAAATCAGATGATATCTCCTAGTTAGGATGGAATCTAGTTTTTCCTAGTTAAAGGGAAGTTAGAGACATATTGATAGTTACATGAATGATAGCATAGACTTTAAGGTCACATGAGTGAAGATTTATTGTATTTGGAAGCCAACAATTTTGTGTAATTTTGATGTAGCATGTGGAAACTTTCATTTTTTAATTGTGTGCCAACTCAATTGTAATTATTTGACTGTGGTATAAAGGAAGGAATTTTTTTCCTTGTTGACAAGTAGTATGAGCATGGTTGATTATGGTTGAATGAAAATGTATGCATGAAGTGAAGAAAAGAGCCAATGAAGTTGTGAAAGCGAAATTGTGAATGAAGACATGTGAAGTAAAGAGATCTAAAATTGAGATCTGGTGTAGTAGTGAGTGCGGTTTGGCACAGTGAGGAGGTAACATATTTGATATTATTTTGTTGAATAATCTTAAGGTCAGTTGGACATTGTGTTCAGTGATCTTTCCATTGAAGTTGTTTGGGCAGTGGGTCCTTTTGTCTTCCATAACTCCTAACAGGGTTAGAATCGTTTAACAAGGATTCAAAATCTCCTAACAAGGATTCATATGTACTGAATGTATTTTATAAGACTCCTAACAGAGTCCATCCTTTCACAAGGAATATTCATGTTAGTGCATCTTTTGTGGGCATCATTCTCACCGGGGTTTACTCTTTGATCAAGAGGTTCCCTAGTCAACATATCTTATGTTATTGTGTTATTGTGTATGAATATCTTTCTATGGTTGGTAATTATATTGCTTACATGGTTAAATGTTGTTGAAGTTGATAAAATTTATAACTATCTGATAACTGATTCACCCCCCCCTCTCAGTTATCTTGGTGGACTTTACTTTCTAAGAAACTTCTATAGGAGCCAACATTGGAGATTAAATTCCAATTAGGCCTTAATGATTTAGAAATGGGCTTAGGTTAAATATAATTTTATATTTAGTCATTATGAAATCTAAAATAGTCGACCCAAAAGTGAGAAATAAACTTTTTACAAAGCTTGACATCTTGAAAGCTCTGGAACATGAAATTTGGACCCAAGGTCAGGGTCGATGTCGACTCTTTCGTAAGTTAGAATCGATGTCAAATTTGACCTAGGTTAGAGTCAAGGTCGACCTTGACCCAGAAGGTCGACCTTGACCCTGAAGGTCGACCTTGACCCTGAGGTCATAGGTCTTAGGTTTACAGGACCATGTGCCAAAAATAGGATGGAAAATGATGGAGAAAGAAGCAGAACAGGGAAAAATTAGCCAGATCTATACAAAGACCCAGTCAAGAAACTTGACATGACCCTAGACCACTTACTGGGAGGGCTAAACCTATCCTAAATTGAAGTGCTTCCATTTTACGATGATACAAATATAAATGCTAATTAATGATTTTTCTTTACAAATTCAACTTCCATTATGCACTAATACTTGATTTAAATGGTGTGGGTACCTTGGGTGATTGGGATGGGGAGGTAACCATTGAAAAATTTTCATAAAATATGTCTCGCAAACCTATCCTATATGGATAGGATAAGGTCTTCCATTAATTGTAATAGGTAATATTTTGTGATTTGCAATATATTATGATGTGTAATGTAAAGGTGGATTAGAGTACTTTATGCAATCAAAATGTGTAATGTTATGTGTAATTGTGGTTTTTAAAGTGTGTCAATGTGATACCTTATTGAGAAAGATGTGATATCAAGTTCTTGAGAAGACATTTTTTATCCAAAATTAAATAAGTTTACTGATTAAATTTACCAATATTAGGTGTTCTCTAATGTCTAAGGAAATGGGGATATGAGGTGGGGTCCATTTCAAATCCCTAGGATTGGTTAAATATGAGTCTTGACCCTTTTTATAATGATATGTTTATAAGTTATGAGTCCAAAACCAATGAATAAAGTGTGAAAGGAAAGCATGAGAGATTGGATGAGGACACATGTAAAAAGCTATTTAGGGGAATTTCTCCCACTACTATTCTCACACATGCATGAGGGAAAAGGAAGGTGACACTTTAAAAAAAATAAAATTGGAAGAGGAAATCATTTAGGCTATTAGGATCTTCTATAATTTGAATTGGATATTCATATTTGAGAGGTTTAGAGAATATAAAGGAGAGAATCTCAAATTAAGAGAATAGAGATAGAAGTAGAGTGTGAATGAGTTGCAACTTCCTTCATATATGGTGGAGGTAAATCTAGGTAATTTCCCTTAAAAAATCATCCTTATATTATTAAATTTGAATTATTCTCTTGGTTTTTTGTTTCTTGTTATTATATTCTAAAGAACCTCCATCTTGCAGTATGTTATATATATGCTTTCTTTTAAGATAAATTTACATTTTGTATGTGTATGTAATATGTGTTGTTGGTTAGGGATTATGACTTGGGGTTTGAATCCCATAAAGAAGAGCTCATTGCATGTGTGGGCATTATGTGATTCATTGATTTTTGTGGGGCATCCTTTAAAAGGGTATGAGTACCCATTTAAATTATGGAAAGAGATATTTGTTGGGTATCGGTATTATCTTTTCTAGAACTGGGAATATGTGCATATGTCCCTATTGTGAAAATTGGTTATTTTTGGGAAATGTGGAGATGTTTTTCTTTTTGGGTTGTTTATAATGTTATATATGTGTATTATTGTTGAATGGGAGCTATTCCTTTCCCCTATAATTGTGTCATCCATTCCCCTTTGGTGGCTCTAGGAAGAGAATTAGTGTTATTACTTCCTTCAGCTATCATGGTGTAGTGTATACTTGCTTGTTTCCTATGTTTTATAAATATATGTCTATGTTGTTATTGTATAATTAGTCCTACCCAGTCAACAAGTTATTTCATAAATTTTGGTGTGGGGTGCACAGAAGCCCTATGGTTGGGAGGTGAGAAAACTCCAATTCATCATAAACAAGAAGAAGAACATTTTTCTATGTGTATGAAGCCGTAATAGTTATTCTTGGGAGATCCTTTTTGAAAAAGTTGAATAAGAGAATAAATAAAATTGTCACATGAATATTTTAGCAATGTGTTTCCATGGGTGTTGGAAGCATTGCATTGGTCTCATTTCCTTATTACATTACCATTATATGGAAACACTGAGAAATATTTTATTCTTGTATGAGATTAAGGAATGAAATAGTAAAGGAGTAGCCATTTGAATGTAAACTGATTGTTGTATGTTATTTCATTTTCCTAAATCTATTTCATTTGGTTGTTACGGTCACATATGGAATGACATGATGGAAAATTTATATGACTACAATATTAATGGGAATGCATCATAATTATTATGTAAAATGGTGTGTACATACTTTCTTTTATCATGCTAGTAAAACACAAGAAACATATTTCTTTACCACTTAAACATTCAACTCTTTAAGATGCAATAGATGCAATTTGTTTCCACATATATATAACTATCTTATGCTCTTCTACCATAAAAGAAGTAAACAATTTATATGTATATTCCTTTGTCAAATATTGAAGACACTGAGAGAGTGTGGCGGAGAATCAGTGTAGATAAGAAATGAACCAATTAAGCAAATAAACTAATTATGATTTTAAATAAGTTCAATACAGTCACACATGCAACTATAACTATTTAATAGAAATAGAAAATATAACCATCCAAAAAGAATAAGACATAGAACCACTATTTTGATCATGGAAGCCCTTCCAAGGTGGTGAAAACTAGGGTGGGGATGAATCCCACAAATATCTTCACTGAAGTTAAAATAGTTTCCCTATTAGGAGATTACAATATCCTATCAAGGGTTCACCCAGTTATAAGTGACTATTACCTTCTTATAAGTACCAAAAGATCTGTTAGGATCTACCTCGCAAGAGGATTTATAATTCCAATTAAGAAGTCACCATGTTAAAGGATATAAAAAAGACCTATTAAAGTGATGCATGAGCATCTTGGGTCCTTGGCAATCTTGTGTCACCAAAAATATGGTTGAATTTTTCTTTGTTGCTTAGTTTCTTCTTTGGTCGAGTTGGTTGGTAGTTGGTCAGTTTTCTTTGGCTACTGAGTGTGGTCAGTCATCTCCTGGGTGGTTGGTTGTTTCACTGGTGCTTAGTGTTGCTTGTCTATTGCTCGGTCATCCTTATTTCCCAAGTAGTTTATTTTGAGTTCCTGTTGGGCCAACATGTGCATTTATTGTGGGTCACAGATTTAATGATAGAATATTTCATTAGGAGGCATGTGGTCCTGGATCTAACCATTCCTTCCATTGATTGTGGATCTGAAGGCTGACTCAGTTCGATAGACTCTTGTATAAATGTAGTTGTTTGGTTGTAGTTTAGGCAATTCTAGAGGAGTTAGAAGGTAGATGGTAAAACATTAGAACTAAGATTGTAATAGATCCTTGCATGTTTGAGGACTTTTGAGTTTTATGGTAATATCTGGCTGAAACTAGGAAGGCCTTACACCCTGGCATCTATGATTCTATTTGATCAAAATATATGTAAGATCTAGCATTCTCTCTCTCACTATTGTGTTTTTTGGCTTCTACATTATGTTGAGTAGGCTTGGATCATTAGGTTGTGCCATTCCTTGGCCCCTCTTGACCCTTTCCTTGCATTAGGTGGTATCAAAGCAATGTGAGATCTTCATCTAGGTTTGCAGATCTAGGTTTGTTGGTTCCTCTTGAAGCCCTAGTTGATTGTTGTAGGGTAGCATATTGCGATCTAACCTAAAATTGTATAGGGTTGTCAAGATGTTTCCTAGGAGGTGAGATGTAGACCAGGATTAACAGATATGCTAAGACATATTGCTACTAGATTGGAAGCAGTGGAGATAGCCCAAAGAAGAGGCAGACATCTTGAAGATGTTGGTGATGATGAAGTGGAAGAAGAGGTGAATGTAGAACCTGCACCTTTTATGGATCAAGGTGAAGAAATATTTTTGAAGGCCTTGAATATTTTTAAGTCTACACCACATTTCAATCCTCCTGAATATGGTGGAAAATTGGATTTTGATGAATTGGTGGATTGGATCACTGAGATGGAAAAATATTCTAAATATGAGAACATTCATGAAGACAAGAAGGTGAAGATTGAAAGCACTAAGTTGAAGAGTCATGCATCCCTAGGGTGGGAACATTTGCAATTGGATAGGAAAAGGAAGGGAAAAGACAAAATCAAGGTATGGAATAAGATGGTAAATAAATTGAAAGGAAAATTCTTACCCTGTGATTATTAGATTAACCTAGTTTGGCGAATGCAAAGCTTGAAGTAGAAAGATAGCTTGGTAAAGGAGTATACTGAGGAATTATATAGATTGGATATGAGATCTAGAAATGATGAAGATGATGTGGAAAGAATTAGTAGATACCTGAATGGTTTGAGGGTTTCCATCCAAGAAGAAATCAACTTGGTTAAGTTGGAGAGCATTGAAGAAGCTTATCAATTTTCTTTGAAAGTTGAGGATAAATTGAACAAGAGACATGAGAAAAGATAGAGAGGTTGAGGTGCTAGATTCCCTAGAGGAAGAGGTAGATCTAATGGTGAAACTAGTAGATCTAAACCTGAAAGGACAAAATTGGACAAAGGCAAGATCGAGTGGAAAGGTGAAAGTTCATCTAGAGGTAGAGGCAGTAGCTACCGATGAGTTTATAGTAGAGGGAGTTTATGAGGAACTTGTTATAAATGTAGAGAAGAAAGACATAGATCATTTGAATGTACACAAATAACTAAGAAGGCTGGTAGTAGTAGAAATGCATTGGTACATGAAGAGCCATTGAATTCACCTAAGAAGGAAAGTAACCTAATGGTAAGGAGAGCACCATGGAATGAAAGAAAAAAGGAAGATCTGGTAAGGAAAATTTTGTTCAAGATGAGATGTAGAGTTTTTGATAGCTTGGAAGGTAATCATTGATAGTGGTAGCTCGAATAACCTAGCATATGAAAAAATGATCACAAAATTATAGTTGGAAAGATTGGGACATCCGAAACCCTATTAGATTTCATAGATCAAAGATGAGCATACACTCCTGGTAAGTGAAAAATGTTATGTGAATTTGAAGATTGGAAAATACTATGATAAGGTGTTGTGTGATATCATGCCTATGGATTGTTGTCAAATTTTGTTGGGTACACCTTGGCAATATGATAGACATGCTATATATGATGGGAGATTGCATAAGTATACTATTGTGGCTGATGGAAAGAAACAAATCTTATTACCATTGATAGAAGAACCTGTTAGTAATGTTTTCACATATGTGAAAGTTTTCTTGATGGAAGGAAGAAAGTTTGTGAAATATTTGAAAAGAAATGATGTATGTTTTGTTGTAATTCCTAATAATTCGAGTAAAAAAACATAAGATAGTGTTCCTAAGGAGATTGACAAGTTACTCACAAAGTATAGTGAAATCATTTTTGATAATGTATTTGATGGTTTGCCATTGAGAAGAAGTATTGATCACTATATGGATCTAATCACTAGAGCTAGTTTACTGAATAAGGCACCTCATCGGTTAACACCTACCGAGAATCAAGAATTGAACTGACAGATTGAAGAGCTACTGGAGAAAGGTTTGATCAGAGAAAGTTTGAGTCCTTGTGTAGTACCTATTGTATTAGGACCAAAGAAGAATGGGGAATGGATAATGTGCCTTGATTCTAGAGCAATCAACAAGATAACAATGAATTGTAGGTTTCCTATACTGAGAATGGATGACATAATGGATAGTTTGAATGGAGAAAAGTATTTCACCAAGATTGATTTTAAAAGTGGGTATCATCATATCAGAATCAAAGAAGGTGATGAGTGTAAGACTCCTTTCAAGATAAAAGAAGGTTTGTATGAGTGGTTGGTTATGCCTTTTGGTTTAACTAATGTACTGAGTACTTTTATGAGGCCGATGAATGAAGTTTTGAAGAAATTCTTGGGTAAATTTGTGATTGTATATCTTGGTGACATTATGATATTTAATAAGAATAGAGAAGAACATGTGTTGCATGTTAGACAAGTTTTGCAAAGATTGAAAGAGGAAAAGTTGTCGATAAATTTGAAAAAATGATCATTTATGCAAAAAAGAGATTGTGCATTTGGGATTTTTTATTTCTGGTGATGGTATGAAGATGGATCCTAAAAAAGGTTGAAGCTATTCTAAATTGTCCTACACCTAAAAATGCTAGTGAGGTAAGATTATTTCATGGATTGGCAAGTTTTTATAGGGAGTTCATTATAAATTTTAGTGCAATTTGTAATGCTATGACTGAGACTATGAGAGGAGACAAAAGAGTATTCAAGTGGACACATAGAGCTAATCAAAGTTTTGAGACTCTGAAGCAGAAAGTTGTTGAATTACATATTTTCACATTACCTAATTTCAATAAAGTATTTCAAGTAAAGTGTGATGCAAGAGGAAGTGCAATTGGAGCTATGGTGATTCAAGAAGGTAAACCTGTTGCCTTCTTTAGTGAAAATTTAAATGATGCTAGAAGGAAATATTTTGTGTATGATCAAGAGTTTTATGCTATTGTTCAAGCCGTAAAGAAATGGATGTTGGAGATTTTCCAACAGGCCAATATTGACTTTACATTTGTCATTGATGAAAACATATGGAAAGTAGCATGCATTGAATTCTTATACAATAATATTTCTATATATGTTGGATAGGCATGATATCATGGGTGCAGATGTTGATTGTTAGTGTAGACAGTTATATAGCAACTTGTGTCAGCAGTGTTCCTGACAGAGTTATAGACATTGTTCTCTGTATGGTTGTTTGTACAGTTGTCCTCTGGGCATGCACCCTTGGATATATTTTGTAGACATGTTAGTGATGTTAATTGCATGGATGCATGGTTCGATGATGAACACAAGTAAAGTTATGTAGTCATTATTTGCCAGTAGCAGTTTCCTATGTTTGTTCAGCAAAGATAACAAATATTTTATTTGTTCTGGAGTTGCACCTATCTTGAGGGTATGTGCCCTTGGAGTTAAGCTGAGAGATGATTTTTTTATGCTTAGTTAAGAGTGTATGAGTTAATTCATCTTATGGAGAAAGATTCAGTTATTTTGGTAGAGCCAACAGTGTGTAGCGTGCATCTACATTTATTTTATTTAGACAAGTCACAAAACATGTTACTTGCATAATGGAGCTAATAGAATGTTTATTGGAGTTTATTATGGTTTCTCTATTATTATTTCAAGGTGGTTCTAATAGGCTAACTTGATTATATCATTTAGAGGAAAGATATTTATGGGTAGTCATTTCTGATTGCTAAAGTGTGGTTCATGGTTGATTAAATGAAGAGCAGAGTGTACGAGCTGTGGAACTATTAAAAGAAGGTCAATGTGACCAAGTAGAGTATTTGTGCTATAAATTGGAACTAATCTAGATAGTAGGTCAAAGAAGAATTCACCAAGATCCAGATATAGTGTGTATCTATTATTTATAAGGTTTTAGCTCTCAGATAATAGGGACAATTGTAAATGACTCCTGATAGGATCCAACCCTTAACCTCATTTACTATACTTCATATATTTTAAAGTTACTCCTAATATGGTAAAGGATCTTCTAACAAGGATTATTATACACTAGTACATAATATTAGTGGGTATCAAGTTCCACCAAGGTTTTTACCTATTTGGGTTTGCCTATAGCCAAAATATTGGTGTTGTGTTCATATGCTCTTTCTTTGTGTTTATGCTTTATGTTTAAGTATACTAAATTGGATAAAGAATTGAAACTTGTAGATAACTAATTCACCCCCCCTCTCAGTTATCTCTTGGGACTATTCCTAACAATTGGTATCAGAGCCAAGTGCCTCGGAGAGAAAGTTTAACAACTTGAGGTTGATTAGATGGCATACTTTAGGAAAGAGAGTCCTAAGTTTGATGGAGAGAATTATCTTGATTGGAAGAATAAGATGATGAGCCAATTGTAGTGCATTGGTTTTGAAGTTTTTAATGTAACTATCAAAGTAGCCAAGATACCTACCCTAGAAGACCTTGGATAGGATGATGCTACTCATACACAAAGGAATTGTTTCATTAGAGTGCTATTGCCAAAGAATCCCTTACCAACGCACTATCAGATAGTGAGTTTTTCAGAGATAAAAAAGGTAGACACCACCCACAAGATATGGAAGTACCTTGCAGACATTTTTGAAGGAGACAAACAAGCAAAGGATGCACGTAGAAAGACTTGGAAGAAAAGATACACTGCATTAGAGATGCTACCTAAAGAAAACATCAAAGCTTATAATCAAAGGATAAATGAAGCAGTTGCTGGATTCAAGAACAATGGTGGAGAGATCTTAGAGGAAGATATTATGGACAAGTTGATGACTAGTCTCCCTCTAGAATATGAAAACAAGATTAACATCCTTGATGAGACCATGCAGCTTACAACCAATTTCAAGAGAGAGACCTTGATTAGTAAAATCTCAGCTTTTGAGATTTCAAGATTGAAGACTGAACCTAAAAGTGAGACAACCTTCAAAGCAATAGTTCATGGTAAGAAATCTACAAACACTTCTAGTAATTTTGATGATGATGATGAAGAAAGAAATTTAGATGATTTTATTGCTATGATAGCTAAAAGAGAAAAGAAAGGAAAAGGAAAATATGAAGGTCAATTGCCATTCAAGTGCTTTTCATGTAATAAGATAGCTCACATTACATCTAAGTGTCCTACTAGAGCTAGAAAATTCAAAAAGGATTACAAGCCTAAGTACTCTAAGAAATGTTACTTTGTTGGAGATGGAGTCTATGATTAAGAATCGGGTGAAGAAGAAATTGGGTTCATTGCTATTGTAGACAAAATTAATAATAAGACTGAACATAAATATGTGAAAGAGAAACAAGAGCTAGCATTGATTTCCCAAGCAGACATAAGGATAGACTAGATCATAGATAGTGGTTGTTCACATCACATGATAGGTGATAAAGGTAGATTTGTTCATCTAGACAAATACAATGGTGGTATGGTTAGATTTTGTGACAACACTCCTAAACCAATAGTTGGTAGAGGAGCCATCACCTTGGATGGTAAGAACAGTACTGATGATGTTCTCTATGTTGATGGTTTGAAACATAACCTTCTCAGTGTTGGTAAATTACTTGAAAAAGGATAATAGTTGGAGTTTAAAGATGACAAATGCATCATTAACAACAAGGATGGTGTTATGATTGCATCAGGCTCAAAGACAAGAGGTAATGTTTTTCAACTCAATTCAGAAGCAAGTTTCTTTTGTTTCTAAAGTTGATGACAGTTGGTTGTGGCATAAAAGATCAATTTTGATAACATAGTGAAGATAAGCAATGTTAAGGCAGTAAGATATCTACCTAGCATAGCAAAGCTAGTTGATACTATATGCAAGGAATGTGTGATGGGAAAGCTTGTGAGGAATACATTCAGGTGCAAGCATAATTCAGTATAGAATAAGTTGGATCTTATTCATATAGACCTATGTGGACCAACTCAAACAAGATCATACTATGGTGAAAGGTATTTTATTTTGTTTGTTGATGATTATACTAGGATGATGTGGGTTGTGTTTTTGAAAGATAAGTCAGAAACATTTGATAAAGATAAAATGTTTGAGATTGGATAGAGGAGGAGAATTCACCTCTGACAAATTTTATATGAGTACTGCGAAGAACATGGCATAAAGAGACAATTGAGTGCACCTAGAACACCTCATCATAATGGAATCATAGAGAGAAGGAATAGGATCATTCTAGATACAGCACACACCATCATGATAGAAGGTAAAGTTGCACACACCTATTGGAGAGATGTGGTTAGTACATCTATCTACACCATCAATAGAATTCAGTTAAGGCATTGTGCTAACAAAACAGCTTATGAGTTATGGTTTGGTAATGTTCCCATAGTAAAATACTTCAGAATCTTTGGAAGCAAGTGCTACATCAAGAGGGATGAAGCAATAGGCAAGTTTGATGCAAGAAGTGATGAAGGTATTTTCCTTGGTTATTCTACTAAAAGTAAACCTTACAGATGTTTCAATTTAAGATTGAAAAATATCATTGAAAGTGCTCATGTGAAGATCAATGAAAAGTTTATGATTCAAGAAAGATATCATGATTAATCACCATGATTGAGCAAGAACTTAGATCCTCTACTAGTGAGATAGTTATTGAAGAAATATTTGACAGCATTGATGTGTTATTCAATGACCTTGAGACAAGTGAAGAAGAGACTCCTAAGGTTGATGAGTTAGCAAAAGCTAAGATCCCAAAGTTTACATCTAGAAACCATTCCAAGAAAGACATCATTGGAGATCAGAGTGGGAAAATCTTAACAAGATCACAAGCAAAAAACTTAGCTAGCAATGATACAATATGTTTACTATCTCTGATTGAACCTTTAAGTGTTGAAGATGCTTGTAAAGATTTAGATGGGCATGATGCTATGAAAGAAGAGCTTGATCAAATTATCAAGAATGATACTTGTGAACTATTGTTACTAGAGATTGCACCCGAGTATGGCTAAGTGTAGAACCTAGCAATCCCATGAAACATGGGACTACTCTCAGGATGTGGGTAACCTATCTGAGAGTAGACCTCTAGATTAGGGGCCGGCTTCCCCATTGAATCACCTAAAACTTAACTAAAATTTAAAGGAAAAGGGAGAGAGAGTGCATTAAAATTGAAACTAACTTGGTGATTCACTAAACTTTGATAGATCCACAAACTAAAAATGAACTCACAATGTGATTTAGAACATAACCTGAGCATCACAACTTCTCCCTAATCTAATTTTTTACCTTACAAATAACCAGGTGCTGGTTGTAAATGAAAAGGGAAAATGAATTCCACAAACCCAAATACATTCAAATGCACACAGATTGGGACTTTAAGAAATAACAATACTTGTGAACATCAAAATGAACAAAATATCAAGTAAAGGACTAATTTTTATCACAATAAATGAAATCAAATCCACCAAAATCACTCACAAAGCTATAGGAAAAAGAAGGAAAATTTCTATGAATTGAATTGAAGTGAGCTGAAATACAGCTTGCTTCTCTAGAGCTACAAGCATTCATCTCCAAGAAAGAGAGAATGAAGAACTAATCTCAATCACAAAAGTGAGAGGTATATAAAATAAGGTCTAGGAATCTGCATTCATGACCCTCAACTTCACCAAAATTAGAAAAAATCTACATTTAGGCCCATGAATAAGCCTCTTAAATTCATATGCCATATTCTTGATATTCTAGGGTGGTGGAAAAAAATTGGGATGCCTAAAATAGGTAGTCAAAGAAATGACCCTACCCACTAAGTCATGCATCAAAAGAGAATTCTGACAATAGTTTATAAAACACCATTTGTTGGAATTTACAATAACATCCTTGCAATGACTTTACATTAAAACATTTTACCCCTCCTATGCCAAATAATGTGGATTTAATCATAATTTAAAATAATTTCAACCCAAAATGGGGAAATAAATTTTAAAATGTTTACAACTCTAAAAATAAAGAAACCCACCTAAAAAAAACACCTAAAATAAAAGATGAGATCACAAGAATCTCAACCCTAAAAGAGGGGAGATTCAAATAACCTATCAATTCATTAAGACACTTGGAAGATGGGGAAACCACTACAACAGGAACTCCTCCTTGATGGCATCTGGCAAGTTGCCATCTACACTAGCACTCCTCCTCGATGCTTGACCTAGATTTGGAAACATCAGTCTTCTTCCTCACGACATATTGATTGAGTCATGATTCAAACATGATACCTAAATAGTTTTGTAAACCTCCATTTGATTGCCATGTTAAGATTAGGGCATGGCTTTGTATTTCACTTCTCTATATTTTATTTTGAAATTGTTCTCTTTGTTATTTTCTATCTTTGTTATTTTTTGTATACATGTATTCAACTCTCTGTATTTCTGCTTGGCATCGTGGCATAACCAGGGCATCACTTATTGGTATTGGGTGGCTACTATTTTATGGTTTCTCTTATTGGATGTTGGAATGCTTGATGTATAATTCATTTCAGCCCATTAGCTTACTTTTTTATTTGCTAATGCTCACTACTTTATCCTCCCATGCCTGTTAATGCATTCTTTAATGGCCTGCAAATTGGGAGGCTAGGGCACAATGTATTTCACAACCTGTGACCTAGGGTATTGTGTTTGTTTTATGTTTAAGCACAACACCTCCTAGTTATAAAGGTTATGATCTAGCTAGGGTACCATATAATACAGACATCATTCATGTATTTTCTATGTTTGATATAGGGCACCAGCATTTAATTTCTCTATATCCATGAGGGCACAATGTATGCATTGTTTGTTTTACTTTGTATCTTCATGCCATAGGACTGGCCTACTAGCTATGTCTTGTTTGTATTGTCAGCATTTTGCATGTGCATTTATCTTAATGGTATGCTCACCGTTTCATAACCAGCATTGTTCTCATTGTATTTCTCACCTGTGAATGGCATTTGGTTTTGTCGCCTTCCTCTACATTGCTTGTTTTCATTATGAAAGCTAGTGGGTGTTGTTTGTATATCATCTTCTATGCTTAGAATGTATCTATGCTGGCGCTACTTGTGCAATGTGGTTCTATTGAACATTCAAAGCATCACAGCTCATTTAGAATACTTGTTGTTTAGATGGTGACTTTATTTGATATACACAGTATCTCCATTTGTTTTTTTCTTATATGCATAGGCTCGAGCTTGGTGGCTTGCTGTTGCTTTAGATGTTTGACTATTCTATACTACCTAGAGCCCATGAAAGATTTATTCTAATGTTTATTACTAAGTTTACTATTATGTTGGATTCTTCTAGGAGGCCTGTGAACCAAAAGCATTATGATAGATGCTTGGTTGTTGTTGGTGCTGCATTATCATTGCGCTTCAATAGACATGCTGTGATGTTTAAAAAATGTGGTCTATTGGCACACTCTATTGCTATTTTTCTAGTATTCATGCTACTGATTGGTGCCATGAATTAACTGATGTTTACCTCATCTCTGATATGCCGGGCCTGAGAGTTGATCATGCAGCACTATTTTTTTTATTTTATGCTTATTTGGTGCCAATATTTGATTTATCATGTCATGCTATATCACTCTTAGGTTCATCACATGTATTTTGATATGTCCATGCCATAATATTAATGTATTGGATGCATCCTTGAAACATATTCATGTTGTAGTGTACCCCTCCATAGTAAATAGATTTTGTGTACCTTTAATATGATAATGATGTATGATGTGCTCTGTTAGAAAATTACCAGCCCATAAATAGTCTCTATCATCTGATGTTGAAGGCCTGCAAGCTAGGCATCATGTATTTCTGGTGTTTACCCTTTATGCCTGATGAATGGCCTTATTAAAAAATGTGATTTGTTGTTGACATACCTTTATATTTTCATTACTATGGGAAAATTTGTTGACTATGTATGCACATTTTCCAGACTTTTATCTTCATTATCACTATTGATCCCCCATTTACCTGGCACCAATGCATTCATCATGTATATTTATGATCTATACCCCTTTGTTAACATTGCCATGTTAATAAGATGCATGAATTACTGCTCACTATTTCACATGATGGTATGCACATTGTGTCACTAATTTGAGAATTATAACACTTTTGTACTTGGTTCATTGTATAGATCTGAAACATACTTATGCTATGGTGTACTTCTCTAGAATGTTGATGATGTCCCCTCTTGAATATGCCAGTGCTCTATTTTCTAGTGTTTCAACCATGCCTTACTTGATTTGGCTCTATGGTTCCTGAGTGTCCCACTAATACTAAAAGTTTCCCTATTCATCACGGGTGTTCTTGCCTTGTGATGTAGCCACTGCCAAGGAAATTGAGGTTTTCCTGGCATCAACTACATCACAGGTCAAGGTTGTTCATCTACACATGGAGCAAACACATTAGTGAAAAAAAATGGTATTTCTTTTATTTCTAGAGCCTCCTTAATGCACATGTCCTAAGCACAACCCATGTCAAAGGTGTATGGATGGGTGCATGTATGCTTCTCTGTAAGTACTATGATACCAGGCACTACTTAGATCCATTGGATCTAACCCACTTCTCTGCTCTTATTTGCAGGTTCAAGATTACTGGAGCTCTCTAGATAGGATTAGATCCAAAAATTAGGAACACCATGGAGATATACTCATTATCAGGCAATGTCTAGTACCCTTATATTTATGTTCATTTTATATGTATATCTCCACTCATTCATGCAATTCTGGCAATGACTATGCTCATGGCATGTGTGAGCCTCAGAAAAATGTTCTTTTCAATTCTTTTCGATTTGTGCAGCATACATAACATTGATATATGTACATGTAATCTTAGATGTAGTTCATTTCCTTTCCCTTTCATGTATTTTGCAATGAAATGAACACACATATTAAGTAAGATCACCTAATAACACAAACTAGGGTAGTGTAACTTCATCTAGTAACTAGGCCTCCAAAAGAGTGAAAATAATGGCAACAAGAATTGGTTCCAAGACCTAGTGATAAGAATGTGATTAATACAAAGTGGATATTCATAAATAAGATTAATGATTATGGTACAATAGTAAGAAATAAAGCAAGGTTAGTATGTAAAAGATATGCACAAAGAGAAGGCATTGATTATTCAAACACATTTGCACCTGTGAGTAGATTGGAAGCTATTAAGTTATTTCTAGCTTATGCAATAGTTAAAAACTTCAAAGTTTATCAAATGGATGTCAAGTCAGCATTCCTAAATGGAGATCTGAAAAAGGAAGTATACATTGAGCAGCCAGAAGGATTCATCTTATTAGATAGACCTGATATGGTATGTAGACTAAAGAAGGCCCTCTATGGACTTAAGCAAGCCCCTAGAGCATGGTATGAGAGACTAGATGGATACTTAACAAAGATTGGATTCAAGAAAGGAGCAGAAGATTGTAATCTATTCATTAGAGAGACATCTAAAGGTTTGTTACTTGTAGCTATATTTGTTGATGACATTATCAATGGAGGTAATGAGAAACTTAGTGCTGAATTTTCTAGGGAAATGCAGAATGAATTTGAGATGAGTATGATTGGTCCTATCAAGTAATTTTTAGGATTGAATGTGCAACAGATAGAGAAAGGTATATTCATTAATCAGTCCAAGTATGTGAAAGAAATATTAAATAAATTCAAGATGATAATTGCAAGCTAGTAGGGACACCTATGATTAGTAGATGCAAGCTTACAAAGGAAGATGACACACCAATAGTTGATATAACATTATATAAGTCTATGATTAGCAAACTAATTTATCTTACTCAGACCAGACCTAATATTTCAAATGCAGTAGGCATAGTTGAAAGATTTACAACAGAGCTTAAGCAAAGTCATCTCACGGTAGTAAAGAGGATGTTTAGATACTTACAAGGAACTATAGACTATGGTCTATGGTATCCTAATTCAGAAAATGTTGAGCTTCATGTGTACACTGATGGAGATTGGGTAGGATGTGTAGATGATAGAAAGAGTACATCAGGAGGAGCAGTGTTTCTTGGTGATAGACTTGTCACTTGGACAAAAAAGAAACAAAATTGTATTTCTTAGTCAACAATAGAAGTAGAATATGTTGTTGTAGCCTTGAGTTGTTCTACAATTGTGTGGATCAAATAGATGATAAAATATTTTGGAATTTATATTGATTATCCTATTGTTATTTACTATGTTAACACTAGCACTTTCAATATGTCAAAGAACCCTGTGATGCATGCAAAGACAAAGCACATTGAGATCAAGTATTACTTCCTAAGAGAGAAATTGGTAGAGAAAGAAGTTAAGTTGGACTATGTAAATACTAAAGATTAGTTGGTAGATATATTCACAAAGCCCTTTCCTAAGGATGCTTTTGAGTATCTCGGGTAGAAGTTGTGAATAATTCCCTTCCCTGATTCTGCTTAGAAGAAAGAAGGAAAGGCATCAGTCTTGTGGGACTGATGGAAGGTTGACTAATCTACCTTAGGAGTAGTACTAGTGCTTAAAATGTATGGCACCCTTTTCCATTGATGTGAAAGGGGGAGTAGTACATAGAATCATAAAAAAAAGATGGAGTAATATACTTAGGGGGAGTAGTATTTAGTTGTGACAACAGTTCAGTTGAGGAAATGGAGAATGTTAGAAAATAATGTAACAGATGAAGGATTCATCTTTGGGGGAGTTTTGAAGAGGAAATGGAGAATGTTCATTTGGGTTGATGATGGTTTTTCATTCCACATGTTGCCATCAATGCCAAAGGGGGAGATTGTGGGAGATTTTCTAGTAGGCCAGTACTGACTGTATGTTTTTCATCGATGAAAACATATGGAAAGTAGCATGTGTGGAAGTCTTATATAGTAAGATTTCTATATATGTTTGACAGGAATGATATCAACATGATATCATGGGCACTGAGGTTGATTGTCAGCGCAAACAATTATATAGCAGCTTGTGTCAGCAGTGTTCTTGATAGAGTTATAGACAGTGTTCTCTGTATGGTTTTCCATACATTTGTCCTATGGGCATGCACCCTTGGATATATATTTTAGACATGTTAGTGATGTTAAGTTCATGGACACATGGTCTGATGATGAACATAAGTGAAGTTATGCAGTCTCTATTCTCCAGTAGTAGTTTCCTATGTTTGTTCAGTAGAGCCAACAAATATTTTATTGGTTCTGGAGTTGCACCTATCTTGAGGGTATGCACCCTTGGAGTTAAGCTTAGAGATGAGTTTTTGATGTTTTTTTAAGAGTGCATGAGTTAATTAATCTTGTGGAGAAAGATTCAATTATTTTGGTAGAGCTGACAGTGTGTAGCATGCGTCTACATTTATTTTATTTAGACAGGTCCTAGAATATGTTGAGTGCATAATGGAGCCAAAAAAAATTTTTTTGGAGTTTATTATGGTTTCTCTATTATGATTTCAAGGTGGCTCTAATAGGCTAACTTGATTATATCATTTAGAGGAAAGATATTTATAGGCAGTCATTTGTGATTACTGAAGTGTGGTTCATGGTTGATTAAGAGTAGAGCAGAGTGTGCAAGCTGTTGAACCATCAGAAGAAGGTCAATGTGACCAAGAAGAGTAATTGTGCTATACATTATAAGTGATCTAGATAGTAGGTCAAAGCATATTTCACCAAGATCTAGATATAGTGTGTATATATTATTTAGAAGGTTGTAGCCTTTCACCCATTTGAGCAGTGAGCTCTCGGACAATGCATCTTCTCCCCTAATAGGGAAAATTGTAAAAGACTCCTAACAAGGTCCAACCCTTAACCAGGTCTAATGTACTTCATATATTGTAAAGCTACTCCTAACAAGGTAAAGGATCTTCTAATAAGGATCATTATATACTAGTACAGAATATTAGTGGGTATCAAGTCTAACCAGGGTTTTTACCTATTTGGGTTTCCCCGTAACCAAAATATTGGTGTTGTGTTCTTATGTTCTTTCTTTGTGTTTATTCTTTATGTTTAAGTATACTTAATTGGATAAAGAATTGAAACTTGTAGATAACTGATTCACCCCCCCCCCCCCTCTTAGTTATCTCTTGGGACTATTCCTAACAATGGAGACATTATTTGATACTGTGTGAATTTCTGTTGTATACTGATCATAAGACTTTACAGTATTTGGGTAGTTAGAATAAGTTGAATCGGAGACATATGATGTGGGTTGAGTATCTATAGAGTTATACATTTGTGATAAAATAGAAGAGTGGAGTCACTAATCGAGTTGTTGATGCATTGAGTAGAATAAGATCTTTGATGACCGAGATGAAAATTCAAGTTTTTGGTTTTGATGAGATGAATGATTCTTATGAAAATGACCCTAATTTTTTTGAGCCATGGAGAAAGTGCAGAGCACCTATACAAGATCAACATGATACCAAATGGGATGAATATTTTATTCAGGAAGGTATGTTGTTCAAAGGTATTCAATTATGTATACTAAGAGGAGTGATGAGAAATAATTTGATAAAAGAAAAACATAATAGTGGTTTGGCTGGACATTTTGGAATTGACAAAACATGGAAATTGTTGAAGGAAAAGTACTTTTGGGAACTATTTTATAAATATGTTTAGAAATTTATGAAAAGTTGTGGAATTTGTCAAGTTGCAAAAGGAGTAAGTCATAATACTGGTTTGTATGTACCAATTGTTGTACTTGAGAAACATGGGATTGACATCAGTATGGATTTTGTTCTTGGCTTACCAAAGACAATAAGAGGTAATGATTCTATATTTGTTGTTGTGGATAGATTTTCTTAGATGGTACATTTTATACCTTGTAGAAAGACATCAGATGTAATACATGTAGCAGATCTTTTCTTCAAAGAAATTGTGAGATTGCATGGGTTACCGAGGAGTATTATCTTTGACCGAGATAGTAAATTTGGTGGATACTTTTAGAATACCCTTTGGAAAATTTTTAGCACTGAGTTGAAATAAAGTTCTATATTTCACCCACAAACTAATGGATACACTAAAGTTGTAAATAGAAGTCTAGGTAATCTTTTGAGTTTCTTAGTTGGAGATACACCAAGTAGTTGGGATTCTATGTTGGCAGAAGAAAAGTTTGCATACAATAATTTAGTGAATAGAAGTACTGGGAAAACACACTTTGAGATTTTGAATGGCACACAACTGAGAGGAATATCTGATTTGAAAGACATTGATGATGAGAACAAAAGAAGTGTTGAAGGAGTGAAATTTTCTGAATACATGAAGACATTGCATGAAGATGTGAAGCTGAAGCTGGAAGAGAGTAATTAGAAATACAAAGACAGAGCTGATAGATCAAGAAGATATAAGACTTTTGATGTTGGTGATGAAGTGATGGTTCATTTGAAGAAAGGCCGATTTCTTGTTGGCACATATGGAAAGCTAAAGATGAAGAAATTTGGACCTTGGAAGATTTTGAAGAAATTTGATAGTGGAAATGCTTATGGGGTTGACTTTCTTGATGATATGGATATATCACCTATTTTCAATATTTCTCATTTTTATGAGTATCATGGATCTGATGAAGAAATGACAATACCAATAGAATATCCTAAGAAGTAGAATGAAGAAGCAGAGTAGATTTTGAAAGAAAGAGTTGGCAAAAGCACAAGAGGAAAACAATATATGGAATATCTGGTAAAGTGGAAGAATAGACCGATGGAAGATAATTCATGGATTTCATAGTCTGAGTTAGATGCAACTCAGATCATACATGTTAAATGATTCTAACAATCATTTCAAAATAACCCTAGGTGTCTAATGCAGGAGTATCTTGAGTCCTTGGAAATCCTGTGTCACCAAAAATATGTTTGAAGTTTTATGTGTTGCTTGGTTTCTTCTTTGGCCGAGTTGGTCAGTAGTTGGTCAATTTCCTTTGGTTATCAATTGTGGTCGGTCATCGCTTGGGTGATCGGTTGTTTCACTGGTGCTCGATGTTGCTTGTCTATTGCTCGGTTGTCCTTGTTTGCCAAGTAGTTTATTTTGAGCTCCTCTTGGGCCAATGTGTGTATTTATTATGGTTCATAGATTTAATGATGGAATATTTCATTGGGAGGTGTGTGGGCCTAGATTTGACCATTCCTTCCATTGATTGTGGATCTTAAGGCCGACTCAGTTCAGTAGACTCTTGTATAAATGTAGTTGTTTGGTTCTAGTTTAGGAAGTTCTAGAGGAGTTAGAAGGTAGATGGTAAAATATTAGAATTGAGATTGTAACAAATCCTTGCATGTTTGAGGACTTCTAAGTTTCATTGTAATATCTGGTTGAAACTAGGAAGGTGTTACAACCCATCATGTATAATTCTATTTGATCAAAATATATGTAAGAATTGGCATTCTCTCTCTCACTATTGTGTTTGTTGGCTTCCGCATTGTGTTGAGAAAGCTTTGATCATTAGGGTGTGCCACTCCTTGGCCCCTCTTGACCACTTCCTCACATCATAAATTCTACCTATTAAAGTTATCCTTGAGCAATAAACTAAAAAAATTATTCTAAAAATGATACTACTTGCCTGGAAGATCCACTATAATCTATAATTTATAGTGCACTATACTATCTCTATCTTTGATCACAAAACCAAAAATTATGATCACAACCCTAAATCATGTGATTTAGTCCATCTTTATATTGATGTTCTTATGTCAACTAAGACTTAAAAAAAATAGTTTACTAGTTGGTCCAGAATATTGACCGAGCTTATGGAAAATCGTGCAAATAATACCTAACATGTCAACCCAAAATATATTAATCAAAGTATATTGACATGTTGGCCCAAAAATCAGTCATCTTGATCATGTGATCATCAATAACCAATCATTAGTACAACTAGTTCATAGTTATCATATCACCAAACTACTAACTCACCCAAATCATTGAGTTATCTATTACTGCTATAGAATTGTAGGTATTTTCCCTTCAAAAACTGTCAGGAATAATTAGACCTTACAAAATTTCAATCATCTTGATTTTCATGCAAAAAAATCCCTTTTATTTATTTCCTATTCACCAATCAAAACACTTCGCATAATCTTCCTTTTCCTATTCATCATGTTAATGGGTATGTGCAGGATCATGGTATGGCAAAAAGTGGTGATGTGAAAAAGAAGTCATGATTGGTAGACTCTTTGAAGAACAACTATAACTTTCAAACAATATAAGAATTTTGAAATCTGAAATATACATCATATTCTATGCTTCACCTAATATAATAATAGTAAATAATTCTTTCAATTTGATAAAGATTAGACTAAGTTAAGGTGGTTAGGCACAAGAGTTTTTATATTCAAGAAAAGTTATAGCAGAAAAATCATCATTAATTATTTACTTTGAAAACAAATACAAAAAACATACATCACATATGTACATGACTCTACTACTTTTATCTATAATCTTACAAAACAATCTTATCATTTTATTTTGTTTTAATATGGCCAGACATACACCTACTTGTTATCTTTCTAGTCCTGATTAATAAACTTATTTAAAATTAGCTATAACTTTCAAATTGATGGGATGGAGAGATAGGGTGCTCATCGGGGAGGGGTGAATCAGTGCCCTCAAAAACTTTTAACTCTCACAACTTAATCAGTAAATAGTAGTAACTTGCATCTATCTTATATCCTTGTATGCATCATTCATTCAATTCACTTTTCAAAAGTAAATAGCATGAAATCAACAAATAATCAATCACATAACACAAGTATTTTAGCTACCTAGAAACCCTTGTTAGAAGGTAAAAACTGTAGTGGGGATGACACCCACAAATTCTTCACTACTGCGGTAAATAAATTTTACCGGTTAGGGCTACAAGTTGTGATCACTTCTAATGATCTTGCCCTATTAGAAGTAACAATTTAGATCGACTAGATCTACCTAGTTATACGATTTCAACAACACTCCTTGAGTGTGCACTCGGTAAAGAGATTTACATAAAGAATGTTAGGTCTACTCTGTTAAGAGATTTTGGGTTTCTATGTTATAGTGATTAGAAAATAACAGATAGTATCTAGAGATTGACAACTCAACTTTGTTTGATATAGATCTATGAAATAATGAATAGATATCACCTTCTCATGTGTTGATCTTGACTCTGATCTACTCGATAGCCTTGTCTAATTCTACATAATCTGATTGTGTCAGTATTCTATTCTTCTTTGTCTAAAAATTAATATCTTGAAGTTTGATGATGCTTCAAGAAGTTCTTCGCTTGTTCTCTCCAATACATTACAAAATGATATAAATTACATTTATATAGAATATTGCTTATGCCACTCAACAAAATTAGGTTACAATATCTTAGAGAAAACCCTAAGATCTACAGTTTACAAAATTAACATAGATCTCATAATTACATAAATATAATCATTACATTTAATGATTCTATCAATGATAAATATTCCTTGATCCTGGTAAAACATTTTTTGATTCTGTTGTATGTATCTGCATAGATAAATATGTCATTCTTGATTAGTATGCCATTTTTTGTTTTCCTTGGTAAACACTATAAATACTACTTGGTGATTACACTAGTGCTCAGTGTCCACTCTGCTCGGTGTTTTCTCTCACTCGACGTCGGTGTATATTGGTGCTCAGTAAAACTACAATGTTGCTCAGTTAGAACTAGGACTTTGGTTTCTCAAGACTGCCTTGACATAACTTGATGTATAAGCTTGTGTAGCTAACTGACTAGCTTGAAAATCTTCAAGTACTTTCTTTTACCGACCGGTGTTCATAGATTACTGCCTAATTAACCTTGATACTAATGACAACCTTTAATGCTCAAAATATAGATAACAATCTCCCCCTTTGCCATTAGTATCAAAACTTTGAATGTATATAGACCTTGTGTCTCAAAATTTATTCTATCTCCGCTATATATACATAAGGACCTTTGTTCCATCAAAATTCTCTATTTATCTACAAGTTCTGCCCCTTTGTGCATGCTCTTGATAGTGTGTAGTATACTTAAAATTTATTTAGATATTTGGCATATACATGTTTTCCCCATTTTTGATATTAATGCCAAATGAAAGAATTGTATACTTACAACATATCAAAAATATGCTTGTGGGTTTTCTTCAATGAATCCAAGAGGTTTTCCCATTCTTCTTTCAACTTGGGGAGAGCAATGTGCTCAAGATTGACTTGTGCATGCATGTCAAAAATGTTATCCAAGACATAGATTTCTGGTGTTGCAACAAGTGTTTATGCCTTGACAATATGTTTCTCAAAAAATTTAGATAGGGTAGCAAATTGGTTTGCAATTCTATGACTTGGTCACTTATCCTTTCTTCTTTCTTCTTGGAGTCTTCTCTTAACCACCTGAGTTCTTGAACTTTCAAGATGTGTTTGTAAAATGCTTGAGGCTTGGTTAAGGCTTCTTGTACACTGGCTTGGATTTTGGTATCTAGATATTTTATCTTTTCACTAACCTCAATAGTGAATGTGTCCACAGTGCATAGCTTTATCAAAATTTGACTAATTAACTTAGTAATAGACTGAATGTCAGTTATTACCTCAGATAACTTTACCTTATTTAATGCCACTTCTTGGTAGATCTTTTCTACAAGTTTATTTTGTATTTTAGATTTTTCGCTTTCTTCTATTCTCTTTTTAGCTTCTATATCTGGGGTATTGATTTCCTCAACAAGTGTAGCAAGTTGGTCCATTATTAGAGTATCTTCATTTATGAGTACCTCTGGTATGATGTGTTGTAAGATGTCTCTTACATTTTTAAAAATTTCCTTTCTCTTGCACTCTAATTTTAGTTTTTCTTGTGCTTCTTTTCTTGTACACAGCTCCCCATATTTTCTTAATTACTTGGGGCTTAGGGTCCTTGGGTCACATTGTGGTATAACAATTATTTCATCTAGGGTGATAGACCATTTTCCTTGCTTCTTCTTCTTTCTCTTCTTTTTCAAGTTCTTGAGGTGAGCTCTTTATAAATGGTACAATAGCCTTTACCTCAGAACTTTGTGTAACCTACACGATTGACACTGTATCTTCCTTCTTCTGCTCCTTAGTAACCTATGTGTTAGTTGACTAAGATAGAGCTTCTATTGTAGTGTCTGGTGGAGTGGCCTCCATTACTTTGGGGTCATCTTGGCCCTTAGTTTCTCTCTTTTGCCTCCTTTTCTTTAGGCTTTTTTTGTTCAGTTGGTGTTCCTACTCCTTGTTCCCCTGATGTATTCATCAGTTTCTCAGGGTTTGAACCTTTAGGTTTTTCCTTTGAAAAAATCTCAACTATTTCCACAAGGATAGGAAGTTCACCTGGTAACGATGTGATTGCAGGCTCAGTAATAGGACATGTTTAGGTTTAGAATCATGACCCCAACTCAGGCATTAGGGATACATAGTATTTTTATCCTAATAATGGAAGCCTCCTCAAGTTATGTGTGGACTCTAATTAAGGAGGGGTCTCTGGATTCTAGGCCAGTTCCTATTTGATATGGGATATCCCCTCTTGATTTATAACTTAGTGGGAAAAGGGAAGAGGGAAACTTTAAAACTGAAGGGAAATAGGGGTGATACACCAAAAATGAAATCAAATTCTACTTGATAGGTAAAACAATAACTCCAACTCATATATCAAAGGTTTGACACTTTAAATCACTGTTCAACATATAGGCTAAAAGATCTCACTACTAGGGTTGAGCCACAAATAGCTTAACCAGTCAACAAACATACGTATTCCATACAAGGTTTGAATTATTTATCACCTTGAGAATTAATATTGATACATTCATGTCTCTTGGATAACAATAGAATGAACACTTGCAAAGAAAGATAAAAATAGGATCTTGAAAATTAGAACTCAAAATATATGGGATAGTGAACCATATGCTCTATTCTCCTCAAAATCTAACAAACTGGTTACAAATAAGAACTCCAAGGCATCAAGGAACAATAAGCTCACTTTTAGCCTTCTCTCCAAAAATTGCAACCCCTTAAACTGATAATGAAAATCAATTTTATATCAATCCCAAGCCTCAAATTCAAAAATATAAGCCTCACTTATTTTTCCTAATTCAGCTAAAAATCATGGCAAAAGCTTAGCCTATGAAGACTACTACAACAAAATGCCCTAAATGTTGACTTATAAAGGATATAAATCATTTTTACATTGTTTACTGATATTTAACTTATTTAAATTTTGAATAAAAATTCAAAAAAAAAAAGACCTACACTACCTAAAAACCTAAACCTTAGGAATAAATCCCTAAGTCTAAGAAATACAAAGTGGGAGAAGATCAACATGACCATTCTACCAACTTACACTTGATGCAAGATTTTAGGTAATGAAATAGTGAGATGGCACTATTACTCTTTTAGAGGTCTGTAGGATATTGACATATTCATTAATGGCATTCAAATTTTCTTGTTGTGGACTTCAAAATCCCAAAATCATCTGTCAATCTCGAACTTGGAAACATTATTCAGTTTCATAGGAGGAAACCCTAAAAGACCTCTGGCAAAATATTCAATCTATCTTGGCATGAACAACATGAAGGTCTCAGTTTGAATGATTTACACCCTAGCATTAGACCTATTAGAATAACTGAGAGGGGGGTGAATCAGTTATCCATAGTCCCAATACAAAATGTATATCCAAAAACAAATTACTTAAACTTTTGCAGCTTGGTAATAGAAAATACTATTATGTATGTGCTTTTACTAATTACCAGTTAACAACTTAGTATATTCACTAATCAAATAAAATATGCAACATATAAAGTGCGATAACAAACAATCATCACAGTGAACACATAACACAAAAGATTTAATGTGGAAACCATGTAAAGGGAAAAACCACTTGGGACCGGCAAACCAAAAATTGTTCTCTCTTTTGAAGTGAGGTCAGTGAAGACCCAACCCTGTTAAAGGTTACAAACACACTATGAGGTTTGACCTTCTTAGAGGATTTTAGAAAAACCATTATTGTCCAACTAGAATTTAGTATGGAGTTGACAGGATAACAAATGTACACTCTATGAATCACATTACAAGACTTTCTAGTCCACTCTGTTAAGATATTTATCTGTTTACAATGGGTAAAATGTAACAATAGTTGATTTGATTATAATAAAACTTTAATTGTAGATGTTTAGATCTATATTATGCTCATTCAAATCCTTTGATCAATATATATTTTATGTTTCAATCAATATTCAGTAACTTACTATCACCTCGATTATATCTTTCTGACACTCGGTAATCTCTGTAGTTTGGTTCTTCTTTAACTAGTCTAATCAAGAATGCATGAAGTTTGTTCACACAATATGTTTGTAGTCTCCTTCTTCTGACATATGTTTCATCGTGAAACCCTAGTCTCTTAAATAGAGAAGTAAATTGTTTTAATTCCATCCATCATATTTTACCACTTAATCTCCTTCGTTGATTTTTCTGCTTAAACCTTCCTCAGCTGATATGTCAGTAACACATTATTTTTCCATCCCTTCAATATTTCTTGAATTATGTTAGTTGTAGATATTCAATAAAAATATTATATCCTTCCTCAAACTCATACACTTTCTAGCTCATCAATCCTTATCAGCTAAACTGATCATTTAGTTCTTTTCTTCATGCTCGGTTAACAAATAAATGCATCAGTGAACACAAGCTTGGTTTATATTGTGCTCAGTATACACTACACTACTCAGTGTATACTAAAATGTTGCTTTAACTGACTGCACTACTTTGTGCATTTTTCTCTATTCTTCATAATAGATGAATGCAACATAATCAAGTCAATAACATAAGGTCATAGACTCATCCATAAGTTATGCAATGTATCCATTATCCTTATATATCATATCCATCTTCCTCACATAGATATATATGTTCTTCATCTCTTTTCTTCTTCTTTCTATAGATGTTTAGGTATTGTAACTTACAAGATAGGTGCTATCAAAACTAGTTGACATCAATGACAACATATTACTGATTTAATCATCTTACATATCTAATCAGCAACTCAGTGATCTTAAATCATAGGTCTTCAAGCCATACAATTTATTCAAATCAGTTGTAGTTCATCAATCTCTCCCTTTGGCATTGATGGCAACACAAGCAATATGAAATATGCCAAACACATACCAAACATATATTCTACAACTCTGTAAACAAATTCTCTCCCTAGCTTAATATGTTTAATCACTACACTACATAAAAGAATTTGCAAGTGTAGACTATCTTTCTGGAGATATGATCTTTGTAGCTCTTAGGTCTTCTTATGTTCTCAGTAACTGATCTTCAATGTTCTTTCTTACTTTTTGATCTCTCTCCTTGTGACATTCTCTCCATTTCTTTATATTTCACTATTTCATATTCAGATCTCTCTCCCTTTAAGAAAAATGCCAAAGAGCAATAGAAATATACAGTTCTATAGTAGAAATGTAACTCTCTGTTGTCTGGTGCATTCATTGTATCTCTGTATATCTGATGTGTAGATCTGTTCAAGCTCTTTAACATTTTACAACCTTAGATAGAAATCCAAAGTGTGAACTATGTTGCATCAACATGTATGATCTTCTGATAAGGTTAGGATGATGCAACCTCTAGATCACCTTAGTGACTGGTAGATAGGGGATGAACCCCAAGTCTAGTCCTCAAATATTCATATGTGTGCTTTGGTAGAGGCTTGGTAAATATGTTTGCAAGTTGTTCTTTTGATGTAAAAAATTCTAGCTTAACTTGCTTCTTCTATACTTGTTCTCTTAAGTAGTGATACTTAATAGATATGTGCTTTGTTTTAGAGTACATCACTAGATTCTTTGAATTATTAATAGCACTAGTGTTGTCACAATATATAATCACCAGATCAATGATTATCTCATTCATATCTCTCAACACTTTCTTGATATATGCAATATTTGAATAGTTAGTAGTAGCAGGAACATACGCTACTTTGGTTGTAGACTGAGAAATGCAAGACTATTTTTTACTTGTCCATGTAACAAGTCCCTCACCAAAGAAAAATTCTCATCTAGTGGTACTCTTTCTATCTTCAACATTTCCAGCCCAATCAGCATTGGTGTAGACTTTAATTTTAAACTTGTAAAAAATCTAGCAACTATCCCAACAACATGTGCTATATCGGGTCTACTATAAACTACATACATCAACTTACCAATCATGGATTAGTACAATGTCTGGTTTACCTATTTAGTTCAATCCTCTTTAGTTAGTTTACATCCAATAGACATTAGTGTTCCAATAGGTTTAGCATCTTTCATGCCAAATGTCTCTGATACTTCCTTTATGTATTTAGATTGTGTGATGAATATACCATCATTCTACTGAATCACTTGTAAGCCTAGAAAGAACTTAATCTCTCCAAACATAGACATTTCAAATTCACTTCTCATTTCATTAGCAAATGATTTACAGATGTAATCTTGTCCTCTAAATATTATGTCATCCACAAATATCTCAGCAATCAAGATAGTATCATTAGAATTTCCTTTCATGTACAGATTGCTATTCTCACTAGTTCTAACAAAACCAATACTCTGCAAATAATTATGTAGCCTTTTATACCAGGCTCTCAGTGGTTGCTTCAAGCCATATAAAGCTTTATGTAATCTACATACCATATCTTTGTTGTCTGGATCCAAAAACTCTTTAGGCTATTCTATGTAGACTTCTCCTTCAAGTATCCCATTCAGAAAAGTAGATTTAACATCCATTTGGTAAACTTTGAACTTTTTGTGTACAACATATGCAAGTAACATTCTGACTCCTTCCAATTTAGCAATAGGTGCAAAAGTTTCACCATAATCTATTCCTTCCTCCTATACATATCCCTTTCATACTAGCCTAGTTTTGTTTCTTGTTACCTCTCCATTCTCATTAAGCTTGTTTCTAAATATCCACTTAGTACCGATAACATTCGTTTCCTTAGCTTTGGGTACTAAACTCTAGGTTTTAATCTTCTCTATCTATTCTATTTCTTCTTTCATTGCTGTTGTCACCTAAAAATTCAGGTTAATATATATACAAAATGTCAAGGATATATGATTTTAATTTTTCAGTTTTATATAATTTCCTATGATAAAAAATTAAGATGTTAAAAAGGCACATTATGTTGGTCACTATTGTATTTTCATGAAAATAAGTATTTTTTCCTACCCCCTAACCAATTAATCTATTTATTTTCTTTGAGAGGGTTAGGAAAAAATACTTATTTATTTTTGTTTTATGTGCAAGTGAGAAGTAAAAACAACCTCCTACTTAGGGAGTTACCTCTTCCCTATTTATTTTTTACAATTTTTTAATATGATTATTATATATTTTGAGCATTTATATTTTTTCTAATTTTTAGGAAAAAGAATGGGGAGAGGGAGTTGAACACTCGACCTCTCGACCCATTCCTTTTTCCTACCTAACTACCCAAATCTACCCCCCTTACCAACTACTCTACAATATTCTTCAAGAGTATGTGTAGGAATAAATATATAAATATAAGATAATTGTATTTCTTTTAAAGTAAATTATTAAAATTAATATTATTTATCGGGGAGAATTTTTGCATATGGTAATTACTTATTCTTGGTTTGTATTTTACCTTAAAAATTTAAGTTATATAACATGGTAAGTTTGTTATTTGATTAATTTATTAACCATAACTTCTTTTCATCTCCTCATTCTCACATTTTCACCTATAGTTAATATTAATATTTTTAGGGTAATTATTTTGTAAGCTTAATGTGTTAACCCTCAAGTGAATGAATTTTATTTTTAGGGTTAATTTCATTAAGTGGAACACAATATGTTTTATTTTCAAAATAAAAGATAATTATGAGCATAAATTTTTATTTATCTCATTGTATAAACGTTTCATAATTTAATATTTTTTGTGGCTTAAGTATGATTTTATTTTATTTTTATTTTTATGATACTTGTTTTTAAAATAAGTATTAATAAATAATAAATATTTTATAAGATTAACACATCACATAATGTTTTTATTATAAACTAATATTGGTTATTTTGTGTGTGTAGGAGATTAAAGAATAAATTATTATGCATGACACTCATAAATTATGAGGGAAATTTATCCCATACCAACATTGTAATAATTTATTATGCATATTTAGGGTTAGTTGCATTATTAGGTCCTGTGAAAGGGCATGTCCTTTCACAGGGAACCATTGCAAACTATATTTATAATCAGTCAAATTGTAAATAGAAACACAATTCTATCATGACAAAAATAATACTTCTCACGGATTGAAACTTAATGTCTCAAGATCTTAGGGATGGATATCTGATAAGTACTTATACCTATTGATTTCACAATTTTTTATGCTCAGTCAGTTTCTTGGATTACTCTCTAACCAGGGTATCCTATTATGCTTTCTATTTTATACATTTATTTATGATCAATTTTTAAAATTTGAATAATAGTAGCATGGTTTGGGAACCTATCACTATTTCCTTTCGGATCTTAAGTTGAGTTAAAAATCTTAGGACCTATTGTATAAATTTTTGTAAATTTTGTTTTAATAGCAGCTTGTAGGGTGATGGTCTCATTTTGCAGAAATGAGTTATCTTAAAACCATCTCTAGTTACTTATTGTATTGAATGTATCTGACTCTATTTTCAAATTTGTATCAGGCACTAGTCTATCTGTTCTTTTGAAATTGTCCTTTATTTCTTTTTATGGGATATATTTCAAATCTGTTACTTTATCTACAAAAAATTAGATTAGGTTTAGTGTTAGTTCATAGCATTATTTTAACTGTCTACCTATTAGGATATTCAGTTACATTATCTTCCGTGAATCAGTAACCTCTTTGGAAGAAATTTTGTTGTTTACCCACATTTTTTGTGTAGTTAGACAGTATATTTAGTTTAGGCCTACCAGCCTTGGTTTGATTGAACCAGAATTGTAGAGGCATTTATTGTGCCTGTTAGTTGGCCTCAAAATGACCAGCATTTTTTAGCACCAACAATTGCATTAACCCATTCATCATATTAAATAATGAAACTTTTACATTCTTTGGTTCATATTCACAAACTAGACATGTACCTTGTCTCATTTTACTACTTGTCATCATGCTAGCTTATCTGTCTCCAATGATTTGTCTCAGGATGATGTCTCCTGAAAAATATTGTTAGTGCTTGATCTATTCTCTATTGTTCATCCTGTGAAGGTTCATTTTATTTCTCGGTAGGTCCTTCCTACTGATCAGTTTCTCTTTCCTATCCATCGGTATTGTTTTCTTGTTGACCAGTTGTCACTTTTTGCGGCTTTGGTAGGTACTCTAGTTTTTCAATGTAAGTGAATCTAGTATAGTCTTTCAGTTCCTTTGTAATTTCTTCTACATTCTTATCATTAAACTCATCAACCTGAACATTATCACTTTTAATGATTTTATTAGTTACTTTTTTAAGACACTTGTATGCGTTACATTTAATGAAATATCCCAAAAATATCCCTTCATCACCTTTTGAGTCAAACATTCCATTTCTTTCATCTTTCAAAATAAAGCATTTACTTCCAAAAATTCTGAAATAACTTACAGTGGGTTTGTGGCCAAACCATAACTCATAGGGTGTTTTATTAGTGTCTTTCTTTAGTTGAACTTGATTCAAAACATAAACAACTATTCTAACTGCTTCACTCCAGTATGTATGAGCAACATTCTTTTCTAACATCAATGTCCTTGCACATTCAACAATTGACCTATTCCTCCTTTAATAAATTCCAGTTTGTTGAGGTGTCCTCAATGTAGAGACCTATCTTTTTATGCCATGCTTATTACCAAAGTTAGTAAATTCATCAGAAATAAATTCACCACCTCTATCAGATCTCAAATGTTTTAACTCTTTACCAGTCTCTTTCTCAACTTTTGCTTTATACCACTTGAACATCATAAATGCCTTTGATTTTTCCTTCAAGAACATGAATGTCATTAATCTAGTGTAATCATAAAAAAATGGAATGAAATACCTATTAGGAATGAATGCTAAAGCCTTTGGCCATCATTCTGTAGTAGTGGTTGTTGCATTCATGACTATGATTGTCATTGATGTCAACACAGTGATATTCTAAAGTTTAGCAGAGAAGCAAACATAGTTTTGTTTTGCGCACATTTTATATTGAAAATTGAGCTATGTGCAGTTCATGGTATGTTATTTAGTGTGTTATTAACCTATGGTTAATAGTAAAAAAAAAAATTCATTCATTCATGAAAGTTATAAGCATTTTGGTGGAAGTAGTATTCTGGCAGTGTTCCTGAGTAGTGGTTTTTGGAAATCGGAGGATATCTCCTAACTAGGATGGAATTTGATTCTACATAGTTAAAGGATGTTTGAGACTCATTTGTGGTGATGTGGTTCATAGAGAAAAATTTGACGTCACACGATTGGAAAGTTATTGTATCTGGAAGCTGACAGTTTTATGTAATTTTGGTGTAGTGTGTTGAAATTATTATTTTGTATTTGGATGCCGAAAAATTTGTAATTATTTCAGTGTGGTATAAAGGAAGGAATGTTTTCATTATTTTAAGATGGGATTGTAATAGTAGTGATATGAAATTATGAAAGTTGAAATGTGAATTTATGCATGAGATGAAGAATAGAGCTAATTTAGTCATGAAGGAAGACTTGTGAAGTACAAAGATCTGTATTTGTGATCTTGTGTAGTAGAGAGTGTGATTTTGGCATAGTGTGAAGAATGTAGCATATTTCATATTGTTCTATTGAATAATCCTAAGATTTGTTGGACAGTGAGTTCAGAGATCTTGCCTTGAAGCTGTTTGGGCAGTGGGTCCTTCTGTCTTCCATAACTCCTAACAGGGTTAGAATCTTTTAACAGGGATTCAAAATCTCCTAATAGAGATTTATATGTATTGAATGTATTTCATAGGACTCGTAATAGGGTCCATCCTTTCACAAGGAATTTTCATATTAGTACATCATTTTGTGGGCATTATTCCCACTGGGGTTTACTCTTTGATCAAGAGGTTCCCTAGTTAACATATCTCGTGTTATTGTGTCATTGTGTATGATTATCTTTCTATGGTTGGTTACTACATTGATTATATGGTTTAAAGTTGTTGAAGTTGATATTGAAGTTGATAAATGGTTTAATTATAAGATAACTAATTCACCCCCCCCCTCTCAATTATCTTGGGGATATTTACTTTCTAACAATTGGTGTCAGAGTGGCAGGTTCTTGAAAGAGAAGTTTAACAACTTAAGTAGATCTATGGAAAATTTCAGGAAAGAAAGTCCTAAGTTTGATAGATGGAAAGAAAAGATGAAGACACATCTCTTGTGTTTAGGACTAGGTTATTGGTTGATTATAAAAAATGCGAGAACTATAATTGAAGAAGATAGTCTTGAATCAAGTTCCAAAGATGAGGTAGATCTATTCATGTGTAACATACTTGCAAGAGAAGAACTTTTATCAGCACTTCCAGAGAATGAATATAGTCAGGTAAAAATTTTAACTAAATCTCATGATATTTGGAAAGCTTTACATTCTACTTTTAAAGGTGATGAACTTGCAAAGAAAGCTAGGTTATATAATTGGATTTGTGCATTTGAAGACATAAGAATGATGGAAGATGAATATGTTAGAAGCTATATTGGTAGGATGTCAGAAATTGTTGCAGGAATAAAGTCTTGTGGAGGTGAAAAGATAGAGAATGAAGTAATATGGAAGATTTTGAGAACATTGACATAGGTATTTAGGAAGACTACACAAATGATTGAACAAGTGATACCTTGTACACCAAATTTTTCAAGAGAGACTCTTCTTGAAAGACTAGAAGTAGTAGAGATGAATTTGAGATTATCAGGAGAACTACCTAGAATGGAGATATCATTTAGTGCTCTAAGCATCAGGCCTACTTTGTCTAGAAGTACAAGTGTGAATGGAGATTATGCTAGTAGTAGTAGATCCAAATCTGATGAAGATAAGAAGATTGAAGAAGGTATTTCCTTGCTTGTGAAAAGAGATCCAGATGGTAAGAAAATATTTAAATGTTGGACATATCAAGAATATGGTCATTTTGCATCTAAGTGTCCTAAGAGAGTTAAGAAGTATAGAAAAAATTTTAAGCCTAGAAGACCTAAAGAATGTTATTATGCAAATGATGAAGATATTGAAGGAGGAATTGAAAGACATTTGAGTGACAGTGATAATGATAACCTTGATGACATAGGATTTGTAGCAATTAAGGAAGAAAATTCTGAATTTGATGTTGAGGAAGAAAAAGCCTTAGTTTCCCAAGTTGAAAAGAAAGCTGATTGGATTATAGATAGTGGTTGTTCACATCATATGACTGGTGATAAAAGAAAATTCATAAAGTTTAACAATTATGATGGAGGAGTTGTTAGAGTTGGTAACAATGCACCTTGTTTGATTAAAGGTATAGGATCTATTACTCTTGATGGAAAGACTAATACTGATGAATTTTACTTTGTGGATGGATTGAAACATAATTTATTAAGTGTTGGATAGTTAGTTGATAAGGGATATCAAGTTTGGTTTACTGAGAAAACTTGTGTGATTAAGGATAAAGATGGAAATCTGATTGGAATAGGATCTATAACTAAAGGTAATGTATTTTAGTTGAACCCTGCTAAGATGACATGTTTGATGACTAAGATTGATGACAGTTGGTTATGGCATAGAAGGTTCTATCTCAATAAACTTTGATAATATTGTTAAAGTAAGTTCTACACTTGCTGTAAGAGATTTACCTAAGATTATGAAGCCTACTAACATGATTTACAAGGAATGTGTGATGGCTAAGCAAAAAAGGAGTTCATTTCGTAGCAAGAAGTTTACATCTACAAAAAAGTTGGAGATTGTTCATACAGACTTGAGCGGTCCTACTATGACTAGAGGATTTTATGGAGAAAGGTATTTTATCATTCTTGTTGATGATTTTACAAGAATGATGTGGATTGCAAATTTCAAAGAAAAATCTGAAGCATTTGATAGGTTTAAGGTCATGAAGAATAAAGTTAAGAATGAATCAAGAATGAGGATTAAATGTTTGAGATCTGATAGAGGTGGAGAATTTACATCTAAAGAGTTTAACACCTTTTGTGAAGTGAATGGTATTAAGAGACATTTTTTAGCCCCTAGAACACCTGAACAAAATAGTATTGCAAAAAGAAGGAACAGATTAGTGACTAAAGTAGCTAGAGCTATGTTGTTTGAAGGTGATTTGGCAAAGACATTTTGGAGAGAAGCAGTGAATACAATAGTATATACAATGAACAAAGTACAAATCAGAGCAGATACAGACAAGACACCTTATGAATTATGGTTTGGCCATACACCCTCAGTTAAGTATTTTAGAATTTTTGAAAGAAAATGTTATATTAAGAGAGATGATGATATAGGAAAGTTTGATCCTAGAAGTGATGAAGGAATTTTTCTTGGATATTCTTTGAAAAGAAAAGCATATAGATGTTACAATAAGAGAACTAAGACTATTGTTGAAAGCAAAAATGTAAAAGTTGATGAGAAGTTTAAAATTCAAGAAACAATGCTTGATTATGAATCTGATGAAGAAGATCATCCTCAGCCTAACATTGAAACTACTAAACAATTTTTTGAGACTGACAGTGAATTGTTGAATGAAAGTCATGTTGAAGAAAATAGAGAAGAATCTAGAGAAGAATCTACAGTTGAAGAAAGATCTATGACTATGAATACTGAAGCCTTTGGTAGTCATTCTATAGTAGTGGTTGTTGCATTCATGACTATGATTATCATTAATGTCAACACAATGATATTCTATAGTTTAGCAGAGAAGCAGGCATAGTTTTGTTTTGCACACATGTTATATTGCAAATTGAGTTATGCACAATTGATGGTATGTTATTTTGTGTGTTATTAACTTGTGGTTAATAGTGCAAAAAGAAATTCATTCATTCATGAAAGTTATAAGCATTTTGGTGGAAGCAATATTCTGCCAGTGTTCCTGAGTAGCGGTTTTTGGGAATCGGAGGATATCTCCTAACCAGGATTTAATCTGATTCTACATAGTTAAAGGGAATTTTGAGACACATTGGTGGTGATGTGGTTCATAGTGCAAACATCGAGGTCACATGATTGGAAAGTTATTGTATCTGGAAGCTGACAATTTTATGTAATTTTGGTGTAGCATGTTGAAATTATTATTTTGTATTTGGATGCCGACTCATTTGTAATTATTTGAGTGTGGTATAAAGGAAGTAATTTTTTCATTGTTGTAAGATGGGATTGTAATAGTTGTGATATGAAATTGTGAAAGTTGAGATGTGAATTTATGCATGAGATGAAGAATAGAGCTAATTTAGTGGTGAAGGAAGACTTGCGAAGTACAGAGATCTAGATTTATGATCTTGTGTAGTAGAGAGTGTGATTTTGGCATAGTGTGAAGAAGGTAACATATTTCATATTATTCAATTAAATAATCCTAAGATCTATTGGACAGTGAGTTCAGAGATCTTGCTTTGAAGCTGTTTGGGCAGTGGGTCCTTCTGTCTTCCATAACTCCTAACAGGGTTAGAATCTTTTAACAGGGAGTCAAAATCTCCTAATAGAGATTCATATGTACTGAATGTATTTCATAAGACTCCTAATAGGGTCCATCATTTCACAAGAAATTTTCATATTAGTACATCATTTTGTGGGCATCATTCCCGTCGGGGTTTACTCTTTGATCAAGAGGTTCCCTAGTTAACATATCTTGTGTTATTGTGCCATTGTGTATGATTATCTTTCTAAGGTTGGTTACTACATTTATTATATGGTTTAAAGCTATTGAGGTTGATATTGAAGTTGATAAATGGTTAAATTATAAAATAACTGATTCACCCCCCCCCCCCACCCCCCCCTCTTAGTTATCTTGGGGATATTTACTTTCTAACAATACCTATCTCTATAGTAACTCTGAGTTCAAATAGGACCACATAGGTTGGTGTGAACTAACTCAAGTATATTCTTTGTTGAATATTTTTTTCTTTTGAAACTAGATTTTGTCATTTTACCTTTCTAACATTCATGGCACATAACATGATTAGGCTTAGTTAAGTTAGGAAGACCTCTAACCTTTTTCTTTTTACTGATCTTTATCATGTTATCAAAATTCACATGACATAACCTTTTATGCCACAACCATGCATCCTCATTCTTCATCATTAAACAAGAAGACTCATCATTATCAAGATAAAACAAGTTACCTTTTGATTGTGCTCTTGTTCCAACAAGTCTTCCTCCGTCATCAAATATTTTTACTTTCTTTCTCTCAAAAGAAATTCGGTGACTAGAATTGTTCAGTTGTGCCACACTTAGCAAATTATAGTTTAGTCCTTCTACCCAATAAGCATTATCACATTTTATTCTATCATTTATCATTAAGGATCCTTTTCCTCTAACCATACAAGGTGTATCATTACCCATCTTTACAGATCCTCCATTTTATTGCTCAAGCTGATCAAATTTTTCATCATCACCAGTCATGTGATGTGTATAGCCACTATCTATGATCCATATATCATTTTTATTTACTTTAGAAAATAGTGATGTTTCTACATACCTCTCTTCTTCCCCTAAATCATCCTTCATAGAAACAAATACTAATTCTACATTATCATCTAAATCAGTGTCAGTATCATTCTCATCAGCAATATAACAAGCCTTTTTACCTTTGTCATTATTGTCTCAGTTGTCTCTGTTATAGTGTTGGTAACTTCTATTTCCTCTTCTCCCATAGCTTCCTTCACCAGATCGGTCTTTGTTTCTATCATCTTCCTTCCTGTTTGGACATCTAGCAGCAATATGACCAACTTATTTATAGTTAAAACATGCTAAAGGTAATTTACCTCTATATCTACATTTACCTTTAGGTAATCTTCAGGCCATAAAGCTTCAAGTTCATCAAGCTCATTATCAATGTTACTATCATTATCATCATGTCTACTACTAGACTTAACAATCTTCAAAGAAATCATGAAAGCAAATTCAATAGTCAGTAAAGCACTATTATCATAGTTATTAAGTTCAAATGTAGTTAGCTTACCAATCAAATTGTCAAGTGTGAGATTGTTACCAAGTGCAGATCTCATTTCATGGATTGCAGATATTTTGATTGCCTAAACCGATAATAAGGCTCTAAGAATTTTTCTTATCACTATGTCCTCTTCAATAACACCATCAGATTATCTTATAGCATTAAAAACTTCTTTTATTCTATTTGTGTATTGCACTATGTTTTCACCTTCTTTCATCTTCATGTCATCAAATCTTCCTCTTAAGCTTTTAGCTCTAGCTCTTTTGACATTAACATCACCACTATAAATTTGAGCAAGTTTATCCCACATTTTCTTAGTACTAGAATAGTCCTTGATATCTTCAAATTTGACATCTTTCAAGGCAACAATAATCTCCATCATAGTAATATTATGCTCATGCATATCTCTTAGTTAATAAAGGGTCAAGGGAGTGGTGCAAGGTAGTCATTCTCCATTAGTGTGAGTATAATTCCCAATTCTAGATACATGCAGCTTCATTCAGCTTTTCCATATTGTGAAGTTGTCCTTGTTTAGCTTTGGCACTTCCCTCTTATTCATTTTGTGATCTTTGTGCTGAAGTCCTTAAAACTCTATTCCAAGCAACCAATATAGCTTTGATACCAATTGTTAGAATAACTAAGAGGGGGGTGAATCAGTTTTCCATAGTCCCAATACAAAATGTATATCCAAAAAAAATTTACTTAAACCTTTGCAGCTCGGTAACATAAAATACTTTTTTGTCTATTCTTTTACTGATTACCAGCTAACAACTTAGTATATTCCCTAATCAAATAAAATATGCAACATGTAAAGTATGATAACAAACAATCATCACAGTCAACACATAACACAAAAGATTTAACATGGAAACCCTGTAAAGGGAAAAACCACATGAGACCGACAACCCAAAAATTATTCACTCTTCTAAAGTGAGGTTAGTGAAGGCCCAACACTATTAAAGCTTGCAAACACACTATGAGGTGTGACCTTTTTAGAGGATTTTAGAATGACCGTTATCGTCCAACTAGAATTCACAATGGGGTTGACAAGATAACTAATGTACACTCTATGAATGACATTACAAGACTTTTTAGTCCACTCTGTTAAGAGATTTATCTATTTACAATGGTTAAAATGTAATAGTAGTTGATCTAATTACAATAAAACTTCAATTGCAACTGTTCAGATCTATATTATGCTCATTCAAATCCTCTAATCAATATATCAATTATGTTTCAATCAATATTCAGTAACTTATGGTCACTTGGTTATAGCTTTCGAACGCATCGTAATCTCTATAGTTTGGTACTTCTTTAACCAGTCTAATTAGGCATGCATGAAGCTTGTTCATGTGATATCTCTATAGTCTCCTTCTTCTGGCATATGTTTCATCATGGAAGCCTAGTCTCTTAAATAGACAAGTAAACCATTTTAATTCCATCCATCATATTTTTCCACTTAATCTCCTTCGTTGATTTTTCTGCTTAAACCTTCCTTGATTGATATGTAAGTAACACATTTTGTTTTCATCCCTTAGATCTTTCTCAAATTATGTTAGTCATAGATCTTTGAAACAAACATTATCTCTTGCCTCGAACTCATACACTTTCCAGCTCATCAATCTTTATCGGCTAAACTGATCATTTAGTTATTTTCTTCATGCTTGGTTAAAAAAGAAATGCATCGATGAACACAAGGTCAGTTTATAATATGCTTGGTATACACTACACTTCTTTCTATATTATGAAATGATTCTTTAACCGACCACACTACTTTGTGCATTTTTCTCTATTCTTCATCATAGATGAATGCAACATAATCAACTTAATAACATAAGGTCATAGACTCATCCATAAGTTACCCAATGTATTCCTTATCCTTATTTGTCATATCCATCTTCCTCATGTAGATATATTTGTTCTTCATCTCTTTTCCTCTTCTTTCTATAGATGTTTAGGTATTGTAACTTACAAGATAAGTGCTATCAAAACTAGTTGACATCAATGACAATATGTTACTAATTTAATTATCTTACATATCTAATTAGCAGCTCAGTGATTTTAAATCATAGATCTTCAAGTCATTGATTCAAATTAGTTGTAGTTTAGACTTGGACTAAGAGTTTGATTCTATGAAGTCTCAAGTTCCTATTGTAATCTAGAGATTCATTTTATTCAACCCTCACTTGTGACTAATGCTTAATCTTTGAGCCTTGCATGAATGGAGTTATAACCGGTGCCTTCTTTGATATCTCTCTCAGCATTAAAATTGATTTTTAGCTCATATTCAAAGTTGTAACTGAAACTCATGGCATGTAGGTATGTGTCCATGAATCTCATTTGGGTTGTGACTGATATATTATCTTTGCTTTATATATGGGCTGAGATTAATGCTTGATTTATGACTCCTCTTTTAGCTTGTAGCTGTGACCAAATAACTTCATGACCTATCACAGCTTGACATCTTGAAGTCACACCTAAGTTGTAACTCATCTTTGAGCTTGGGTTCTCTCCTGTGATAACCACTTGAGGCTATGAATAAATATCTCATAAGATGTGCGCATATTTGAATCATGAAGTTATAGCCTAGCTATAACTCACCCTCGAGCTTTAGACATCTCTTTTTAATATTTGAGTCATGGCTTAATTGTGGCTTAAAACTTGAACCTCATTGTGATCACGTCCATGACTCAAGGCTTGACCTGGATGCGTCTTTGTTGTGTTCCTATAATTTACTCAAAACTCAGGCTCACTGTGACCTCTTCCTACTTGGTAAGCTTGATATCTCTTTCAACTAGAAAAGTTTTAGCATGAAATTTATTTATTTTACCACTTTTGATTTGGGTCTTTGCATCCTTGATAGTGTACCATAATTTATGAATCTTCTTCAGTCATCTCAGCTTAGCCTAAGTTGGGACTAAGAGATGTAAAAAATATAACTTGGCATAGCTATGACAACTTTCAGTCATAGCCTCAGACTCTGCTGAGCTGACTAAAATTTGATGTCGAGCTTGGACAAGGAACACAAGCTATTACTACAAAAAGATGCAGATAATTTTTATACCACTCTTCATTTGTTTTGGACAATTTTTGGCAGCTTATACATCTCTTTCTTCTTTTCTTTTGATATATATGACAATGTCTTTTGAAAGAAAATAATAGATTCTTCAAGACACCGTAAAAATGATTTGATAATAGAATAAAAACCCACTTTAATACTTAGCCCATGAACAATGTCATGCAATTTGTTTATTTTTTAAACCATCAAGCTCACAACATAAAGCTCTTACTTCCTCAGTCTATTTGATCATGTGTACACTAGTTATTTCATTTTTCTTTCAACATAGTTCAATTGATAAAAACCGTAAGGCTTCACTATTTGAATATGATGAATTTTTAATCTTCTAAACTCAGTTGTACTATACTACAAACTTTGAAAACTTGTAAAAAATTAATGATACTCATAGATCTATAAATGAATTCATGGAATTTAAGGGTCAGCTATAGATACTTATTAAACTCCATAGTTTGACTATACTGCATACATTTGCTCACTGTTGATCTTGAGCCATCATGCTCACTACAAATATTCTTACTTACTGTAAAAAATTTGAACATCAGTGCCCCATTTATTTCATTTTTTCTTACTGTTAAGAACCACAAAGTAACTATTTTCAAATTTTCATTTTCACAGTCATTGTTACATATCAGTCAATTATTTATGTTATTTGCAATGAAAACTATATATAGGCACATCTTTATGCATCAGTCATTGTATTTAAATTTTACAACATCCATGCATTACCATTTATTTATGCTTTCAGTCATTTTTAAGAGGTACTTTCAAATCCAAAAATAAATATAAGCTTATTGTTAGAAATAGGGAATACTGAGAGGCGGGGGGGGGGGGGGGGTGAATTAGTATTCTACAAAATTTTACTTTTGCCCAATTATGGATATAACAGATTAACATGATATATGCAAAACAAAGTAAAGTAAATAGCATGCATAGCAATAAAGCAAATGAACTCATAACACCATGTCTTGTTCTCAAGGAAACACTAGCCAAGGGAAAATCCAGTGGGGATGATACCCACAAATGATCCACTAATAAAAAATTATCCTATCAAGGATGTTGACCATATTAGGACTTTAGGCTTTGTTAGAAGCCTCAACCCTACCTAGAGTTGGTAGTACAAAATAGAATGATTCCAAGATGAGCTCACTGCCCAAACATGTAATGTACAATGATTTCTAATTACAAATAGAGATAAGGTGTATCACCTTTCACTGCTATCGAATAACTTTCCTATTCTAATCTATCTCTTCGCTTACAAAGTCTACTTTCTTGCAATTTATAATTTCACATATCTTTTTCATATATATGTTACTTCTTCCTCACATTACATATGACTTACATTTATACAATTTATTAACAATAATAATCTTTATAGTCGGCTTTACAAAACATAAAGCACTTTACAAAATACATATTAACTTCAGCTACCCAAGTGTTAAAATTAGGGATTTCATCCCTTTATATGATTAAGTTATTATTTTGATAAACAAAATAATCCCTTAATGGTCATATTGATTCTATCTTTATTCTCTGTCCAGTTGGCTTCAACTTTGTCTCTATTCATACTGCAATAATTTCTTTTGTACATGTCATACAGACTTGCACTCTTAGGTGAGTCTTCAATATACATCATAATATCTATGTTCAAGTGTGCAAGCACCAAACTTACTTATATCAACATCACCAACCAAAACTATCTCTGGTTATACTAGGAAAATGCTTCTGACACTTAGACAATTTTACTCTGCATTTTGTCATAGCTGCTTATTATCATATGCGATCTTCATATAGATTATATGTTTCCATAATGACAACATCTAGATATCTAACTTAGCCAAATTTCCAAAAGTCTCCCCCTTTTTCATTGGTGGCAACATATGAGAGAAATGGCTAAGTTATACAAAACTTCAAAATCGTGGCCATAACAAAAAATATTCAATATCCTTATATCTCCAAATATCTTACATAATATCTATACTCCCCCTAGGAATATACTCCATACTACATATCTACATCATATCATATTCAATTTTTTTCTATCACTCCCCCTTTGACAACAATGACAAAAAGGGTGCCAAAAATGTGTACTGAAAAGTGTTTACCTCTGATTCAAGTTTGCAAGGCCAATAGGCTTGCAACACAATCTGCAAAATTTACTTTGATGTTCTATATCTCCTTTTCCCATTCCTTCATAATGGTGTATGAAACACTAAGTAGTGCACATAGACCATAAGATGCTATGTCACATGCATGAAGGTTTGCATAGTTAAACTTTTCATAAGATGTCTTGGATGAAAGACATTCTTCCAATTGTCCTTTTAAAATGCTTATCTTTATTGAAATGTGCTCTCTCAGTAGAGTGAATCTTTTTCAATTTCCTTTCTCTCTCATCATTAAGATTTCTTATCTCATCATACATTTTACTATTTTTCTTCTCAATGTCTGATATCTTTGCATTTGGGTTGATTAGAATATTTTCTTCTGTTAGAATTTTTGCTTCCTTTGTTTTCATCTTCTCAAATAAATCTAATACAAGGTTCTCTATTTTTTGTGCACTAAATGTACAAGGCTTTTTCTCTGTCTAGATTTCTTCTAAATTGCTTGATAAAAATATCCATATTATTAATATAATTTTTGATATTCTAACATATATCTTGAAATATTTTGGCCTCATAGACTACCTGAGCCTTTACTGTTGCTATGTCTGATAAGTTGGTGAATTCACTGTCAAATGCTTTCACAACTTCTTTTGCTTTTACCGATGGATCCACCTCTGATATCTGACTGCTTACCACACTCTACAATTTCTCAATCACTTCAACCAATGATCCTTCAAGACTCTTCAATTTCTTGTTTTTATGATTTATTTTGTTTAAAGATGAGATTAACTCAATTTGATCATCATCATCAACTTCCTTTCTAAGATTAGAAAAAATAGTTTCTAACTGAGGTCTCTATGTTGCAATCTTAGGAGTGGGACTGATTTTTGCTTTTCTTTTCTCTCCTTTTTGTTTTGCAATCTCAGTGTTTACTTGGATTTTTTATTTCTTTTGTTCTTCTTCTCTTGTTTCCTTCTTTTCTTCTTCTAAAAGTGATGTGTCATGTTCTTCCATAGCCAAATTGTCAACAATGTTCTCAAGGTTGCTAAAAGGATTTTCATCACTCTCCAATATAATATGTGTTCCTTCCACATTCATTAACTCAACTGCAATGTTGATTGATGGTGGTGGAGAGGGAATCTTCTAGTGCTCAGCTTCCAAAGGTTGATCTATTGTACTTGTGTGCTTACCACTTGTAGTCATTACCTTTTTAACTACCTGTTCAGTCTCCTTATTTATTTCATCATAATTTCCTCCCATTATCAAAATTGTTCCCCTTTTTGTTCTCAACTGAATGTTAAGATCTTTCATTATTTTCTTTAAGTGATCTTCATCTCTAATATCATAGAGCTTTCTAACAAAGTTTTCTCTAATCTTATTGTCATCTTCAACTGCTCTCTTCTTCATGTTCACTAGTTTCTCAAAAAGTTCATCAGGTATCTTTCCTTGAATACTATCAAATTTCTTATCAACTAGGATCTTATGTCTGAAAAATGTATTTTCTAAATTCAATCTCTTAGAAAAATTGTATAGCTCATAGTATTTTTTCATCTTTGAAAAATCTCCATCATTGATGATTCGAGCATTTACCTTGTCTATCTTTGGTTTCCATTTTCTTTTGTTTACTCTTGTATCTTCATCATCTTTAGGTATTTTCCTTTGCATAGGGGTAACTATAGGTTTATGTCTTTTACCAAGCCCACTTGCCATTTCCTTTACCCTTTTACTTGGTGGAGTGGAGGAGGTTCATGTAGATTTCCTTGATTCCTATTCCTCTTTGACTTTTACCAATTTCTCCACATTCTAAATGTTTTCTATCTGATCTACAACCAATGATAGAGGTGGAACAAATAAAACTTCTTTTTTTCGAATCTCTCTTATTGCTGTTGTTTTTTTCTTCACTACCAAAAATTACTATTATGTGATTCTTGTGTCCTTAAGAATTTTTTTGATTGTACTTTCCACTCTTTTCTTTGACAACTTTTTTTCTTGTAAAGTCTTTGTAGAGTTGAAGTTCTCCTCATAGGTTCCAAATCAAGAACTATTTGTGTCCAACTTTCTCTTAAGAAATCTATTTACATATTCTTCTATCTCATTTTCGAATACTTCATATCTAAGTGGATCTATGAATTCTACTCTAGGTTCAACAACTTCAATAAAAGTAAAGTCTGTGTCAACCATGAAACATATTTCATCCTTGTACTTTTCTACTATAGCTTGTGGTATTCTTAATCTTTTCTTCATCAGGTTTTGAAATGTTTTGATCACCAAGATTACACTCTCATTGACCTTGTCTATAGGGTGTCTCAGATATAATTTTTTGATTCTTTCCATTGTGGTTCTATTGTCATTCCAATCTTCACCAATAGTGTATGGAAATTTTCTCAATAAATGAAAGAACATGTAAGTGGTTAGAGATGAGAATCTGAATTGTGAGTTCTTGGTCTTCTTAATCTTTTCTAGGTTCTCAAACAACTAAACTCTTAATATTTCACACATGTCAACTTCAACTTTATCTACACACATCAAATAGGCTGCATGAATCATACCAGCTACCATGTCATCTTTTGTAGAGTTTGCAAAGAGTTTAGATATTAAGATCTTACAAACATATCTAACACCATCTTGAATTATCTTGCTAATTACAATTCCTCTACCATTATAAGATGAGTTAGTGTTGTCCAGTACTTTTTTCTTTACATTCTTCGCATTAAATGGTATAACTCTAGATTTTGATCAACCAGTTACTTCATGAATTAGGTCTATTCTTATGTCAATCACTGTGTCATCTAACCAAAACTTCCCATTGTGAATTCTGCTCAAAATTATCTTGGTGCATTCTTCATCATTGAATTCATATTTCAGTGAATACTTTATGATTTCATTATCTTTTAAATGTTCAAACCCTACTTTTAATGACATATCCTTATTATATATTTTTTCATACTCCTTGGTCAAATCATTTTCATTGAGGGTTTCAAGTTTGGATTTCAAATAAACTTTAACATATTATAAATGCAAAACTTCATCTATTATAGATGATAAAGAAAGACTTGGGTTTTCTTCCAAGGGTTCTACTGGTTCCCTTTTAACTCTAGGTCTAGTGGTATCCCGTACATGATGAATACATGATACATCCATGATTTTTGCAAATTCTTTAAAATTGACTGATAGATCTACTTAGTAAAATACCTCCAATTCACAATTTAAGGCTTTGCATAGATCTGACATGAAGTTCCTTCATGAAATCTTGCAAACTTCTCTCAATCAATGTTGTATTGATCTCCTTATCACTTTTAGTCACTTCAATGATCAAATGATACCAATCATAAGCTTTTAATCTTTCAATCTTACAAGATTCTGACATCGCATTCAATTCATTTGCCACTTCTTTCCAAAAAGTTGTTCCTACTTTCCTACAAAACTTCAAACTTCTTGTGAAATCACATACATTGATATTATCTCATGTGCTCTTAACCATAGCTTTATTACATCTCATACTACCTTACATTAATTACACAAGATTCAATTCATCCTATACTAACTTCTACACTATCCTAAGTTCCTATTCTAATACATTCTTTATGAATTTAAGTTTTTTGAGATGGGTTAGGAAGAGATTCAATCTTACCACTAAATACTTCACCTTTATGATTAACTTCTATACTGAAAGTGTCTCCTTGATCTGTGGCTTTAACAAATATCACTTCTTCTAAATTACTACAGCATCCTTTCTGACTATTACTTGCATTCTCATTTCTCCTTGTATAAGTTCTAGGATTAGGGTTTATCATGTCATTCATTCTGCAAAACCTTGTTGTATGACCAAACTTGTTTCATATCTGACAAACTACTCCATTGTTTCAATATCTATGTACTTTCTGGTTGATTTGTGATCTTTAATTCCTAGAAATATGTCCAATCTTGTTGCATCTATAACATACCACTTCATTTCTTCTATTCATATCTTCAGTAGGTCTCTTATCTTCATGGTTAGTACCTCTAAACATTCTACTATTATTGTTATAATTAGATCTAGGGTTTTTACATTCAATAGCTCTATGTATAAAACCATGACAATTATAACAATAACCATTAAAATTTTTGATTTGCTTACCTATAAAATCTTTCTTCATGTGACCAAAAGTGTTACATGTAAAACATCTACCTTTAAATTCTTTTTGCATACCTTTAGATGGTTCTTCTTCTTTAGGTAGTTCTTCTTCTTTAGGTCTATCCTTAGATTTGTTAGTCTCACCACATTTCTTTTCATCTTTGTTCTTAGAAACTTTTAGATCTAGTTCCTTGCATTGTTCACTTATCTTGAATGACTTAAACCCAAGATTGGTGTATCATAATAAGGTTTTTAATAAGATATATGTCCATAAATCTTCTCACTAGTTGAATACAGTCTCTCAAGATGTTGTTTAGACTGAATCAGTTCACCTTTCACAATTGTATTGTAATTTTCAAGTTCAACATACTATAATTTTGTTTTCTTAAGTTCAGATGTCACTTTACAAAGTTTAGACTTCAGATCTTCATTTTCAGATTTTAGATTTGCTTCATTCTTGTTGCTTTCATCTTTCAAACTCAACTTCAGATTTACTATCTTTAATTCATGTTTAATGATCTCATTTTCTTTTTCTAGATTTTCATCACAATTTTCAATTTGAATTGTAGATTCCTTCTTTGATTTCAGTTCTTCTAGCTTTTATTTTAGCTTTTCAATGAGGTTCTTTGCATCATCATATTTCCCTTTTAGAGTATCTCTTTCTTCAGTAAGAATATCAATCTATTCAAGAGCTTCTTAAAGATTATTCTATAGTTCATCCATATCCATAGAGATCTTATTCAAGCTGCTAGGCTTTCTCTAAATAATTCTTTTCTGAGTAACTAAGCTCTGATACCAATTGTTAGAAATAGGGAATACTAAGAGGGGGGGTGAATCAATATTATACAAACTTTTAATTTTTCCCAATTATGGATATAATAGATTAACTTGATACATGAAAAACAAAGTAACCTAAATAACATGCATAATAGTAAAGAAAATGAACTGATAAAACCATGTTTTGTTTTCAAGGAAACCCTGTTAGGAGCCTGTTACATGCACATAGTGTCTCTGTCTTGATTAAAGGACTTGAGGCCTTGTTAGAAGCCTCAACCCTATTGTGAGTTGGTAGTACAAAATAGAATGATTACAAGATGAGCTCACTACACAAACATGTAATGCACAATGATTTCTAATTACAAAAATAGATAAGGTGTGTAACCTTTCACTATTGTCGAATAGCTTTCCTATTATGATCTATCTCTTCTCTTAGAGAGTCTACTTGCTTTCAATTTACAATTTTGCATCAATATCTTTTTCATATATATTTTACTTCCTCACATTACATATGACTTACATCTATGTGTAAGTGCACAAATATGGGGGGCCAAAAAGGGGGTATAAGATGCCACTTTTTTCCTGAAATCGGGAAACTCTGAACTTCAACAAGAAATTGAAGATAGTTAGACTCAAAATATTAAGATGAAATTAAAAAAAGAGATGTAATACTTTGAATCTACCTCCTAAACTACTAACTTATTTTGAAAATGGTGTAGATTAAGGCTCTCAAAAGGGGGGAGCACGAAAAGTGGTCTTGTTTTTTTTGGAAAACCATAACATAGCCTCTAGAGTGCTCCCCCTAAAATGTTAACTTTTCTTTTGAATTTTTTTAATCACTCTGATGAGAAGTTAGCTAACACCACATAGTTTATCCCATAATTTTTTGGTAATTTTGTGATGAATGTATAATTTTTGATGAATTTACAAATTGCGCACATCCTGAAAACATGAAATTTCTATGTGCTCCCCTTAGAAATCATTTAAAACTAATCAAAAATCAAATTTTATTTTTTTTAAATTGTGTAGAATGGAGACTAGTTTCTAAAAATGTAACTTGTTACAAAATTTGATGAACGAGCCAAAATCTATGCCAAAAATACTACATGTTGGTTTTTTTTAAAAAATGGACATACACACAAAAGAAATTAGAGATGAAAAACTTAACATAATCACAATTAAAAATAAATTATATTCTTAGATAGCTAACAAAGAGATCTACAATATCACGTCATCTGATTTTTATGTTCTTGAGCCATGAGTAGACTTGACGAGGAGCAGACAAAAAAATATTTTATTTTTTTGTATGTCTGTTTGAAAACACGTCTCAGGCATATTTGAATTGTCCAAGCCTTTAGGTTGGATCTCAAAGGTAAATCCAAGCCTTAGCATTGGTAAATTCTAATGCCTTGAAAAGCATGTGCACCCTAGATGATGAGTGCACTACTGAAATCTATGACTACCATAGGTAGTGTGCCTTATGGAAGTCATAGATTTCAATAGTGCACTCACCCTATAGGGTGTGTGTTAGAAAGTAAAGTCCATGAAGATAACTGAGAGTGGGGGGTGAATCATTTATCTAATAATTATAACTTTTATTAACTTCAACAACATTTAGCAATATAAGGAATATAATTACCAACCATAGAAAGATATTCATACACTAACACAATGACACAAGATACATTCACTAGAGAACCTCTTGATCAAAGAGTAAACCCCTATGGGAATGATGCCCACAATATATGCACTAATATGAATATTCCTTGTGAAAGGATGGACTCTATTAGGAGTCTTATGAAATACATTCAGTACACATGATTCCCTGTTAGGAGATTTTGAATCCCTGCTAAAAGATTCTAACTCTATTAAGAGTTATGGAAGATAGAAGGACCCACTACCCAAATAGCTTCAGGATAACATCACTGAACACACTATCCAACTAATCTTTGTATTACTTGATAGAATAATACCAAAAGATTACTGATCTCAACAATTGATGCAGGAGCATCCTGGGTGTAAGAGCACTCTTGCATCACCTAAAAATATTTTTGTTTTTGTATTCAATAAGGGCTATCTTGTGCAAAGTTCCTATTTATGGAAACTTGCTATTTTTAGTAAGTTGGTCTTACGATCTTGGAATGTCTGATTTTACATATGGAGGTTCATCTCAGTCATATCAGCCTGTCAGCAAAGTTTCATGGCTAGATCAGGTGTAGTTTTGAAGATATTGAAGATTTTCGGTATTGGCAGCAGGGTATAGAAACTCCAAACTCAGTTTTGAAGGCTTTAGAGGCCCCGAATGAGGTTGAAAATTTGGGTTACGGGCACTTTGTGTGGGTCAAGCCTATAGAGCACTTTGTGGCATTTCCAGAATTGGGTTATAATAGCCAATCGGGTCAATGGGCGATGACTTATGGCCTTCGGAAGTTGGGTCACCTAATATGGCAGAAAATATTTTTTCTTCAAAATTTCTGTTTGGGTTTCAAAACTCATTCTGAGCTAACTTTGATGTAATAAATTGTAAAATAAAATAATTCTAAGTTTGGTCAGCCCTAAGGGCTAAATTTCTAGAACCTTGTCGGGAGGTGGAAATTACCTATATAAAGAAGGCCCGTAGTGTTGTCTAGGGTAGTTCTGGGTAGTAGATCTGGGTATTGATTCGAGGCTTTGTCCTATAGAATATTGTAAGGGAATGCCCATGTGGCTTTGCATATTATAATTTTGAAAGTTTTTAATTCCACATTTGTGGAGATAATAAGAAGCCAATTTTCTGTTCTTGCATAATATTGTTGTTGTTTCTCTATTTTTGTTATGTGCTTGTGGTATTAAGGGGAGCACCCTTCATCAAGTGGTATCAGAGGAGGAGTTCTTGAGTGTGTAAACACATCACCGACTGTGAGGCAGTTTGTACTAGGACCGTGGTTAGGGTTTCAGTGCGCATTGTGAAAATGCCTCCATGAAGAGAACGTGGTGGAAGAGCTGGTACTATGACACCTAAGGTTAGAGAGTTGTAGAGACAAGTGCGAGCATTGCAAGAAGAGATTCACAGAGGAATGAATCTTAATGTCAGAGATCAAAGCGAGGATGAAGCCGAAGAAGAATATCAAGAAGGAGAAGCTAAAATTGTGAACCAGGAGGAAGAAAGACTTTTTCGTGCAATTTCCAAGATTGGGAAAAGACCTAAGATTGAGGTTCCTACATTTTTGAGAAATCTTAACCCAGAGGAATTGATCGACTGGATCAATGAATGTGAGGAATATTTTGAGTATGAAGATGTTGAGGATCCTGATAGGGTCAAATTTGTGAAGGCCAGATTGAAAGGTCATGTGAAGATCTGGTGGCAAGAAATTCAATTGGAGTGAAATAGAAGAGGGAAAGATAAAATCACAAGATGGGATCGGATGGTGGGTAAATTGAAGCCACAGTTCATTCCTGTTGATTATGAGCTTGACCTACTAAAGAAAATGCAAAGTTTGAAGCAAGTAGGAAGATATGTTCAGGAGTATACAGAGGAGTTCTATCGACTCCTCATCAGAACAAGCAATACAGAAGCTGATAAGGAGAAAGTTTCTCGATACCTTAATGGGTTAAGGCCAAGCATTCAGGAGGAGTTGAATCTGGTTTGAATGAATAGTATTGAGGAGGCATACTAGTTTTCCCTAAAAGTAGAGGAAAAGATGAACAAGAAGTTTGAGAGCAAACGAAATGGAAGAGGTCGTGGTGGAAGATTTGGTGGACGGTCATATGGTGACCGAAATGAAGATCCGAAAATGAAGGATGAGGCCAGTAGCAGTTAGAATCAGAGAGGAAATGATTCCAATCATTTCCAAGATTAGAGTAATAGAGATTAGAGAGGAAGAGGAAGAGGACAAGGATCTGGAAGAGGAGGCTTCCGTGGAACATGTTTTAACTGTGGAGAAGGTCATAGAGCATTTGAATTTCCTCAATGCCAAGGTAGAATAGAGAGGAGAAATGAAGGCTAGGCTAGAGTTGCACATGTAGATGAAGATGCTAGATCATCAAATTTTTAAGATGCTGAAAGAGGAGAAACACTAATTAATAGAAGAGTCTTGCTGAGTGGTGAGAATGAACCTGAACAAAGGAGGAGCCTGTTTCGCACTAGATGCAAGTGTGAGGGTAAATGTTGTGATGTGATTATTGATAGTGGGAGAACTGACAATTTGGTGTCAGAAGAGATGGTGACAAAGTTGAAGCTCAAGAGACAGAAACACCCACATCCATATCAGATTGCCTGGGTGCAGGATGACCACAAGGTCATGGTCAGTGAACAGTGCCTAGTAAAGTTCAAGATCGGCGGGTACCAAGATGAGGTACTATGTGATATCATCTCTATGGATGCATGTCATATGTTGTTGGGTAGACCATGATAGTTTGACAGATGTGCTGTACATGATGGTCGTGTGAATACCTATTCCCTGACAAAGGATGGAGTACGACATAAGCTAAAGCCATTGAAGGAGACCGAAGAAAAGGTATGTGGTAATGCAAGAATAACATTTGTTGATGGAAGAAAATTCCTAGATGGTATGAGGCATGAGCATGTGTGTTTTTCTTTAATTCCAAAAGTTGGTAAAGAAGAAGTAGAGGATGTACCTGTAGAGGTTGCAGATTTGTTGAATGAGTTTCAGGATATTGTATCTGATAATATACCTGATGGATTACCACTGGTAAGGAAGATCAATCATCAGATGGATTTGATTCTAGGAGCTAGTTTTGCATACAAGGCAGCACACAGGATGACACCAGTAGAAAGTGAAGAGTTGAATAGACAAGTACATGAGTTATTGCAGAAGGGGTTGATTCGAGAGAGTTTGAGTCCCTGTGTTGTACTAGCGGTATTAGCACCAAATAAGAATGGAGAGTGGAGGATGTGTACAGATTCTAGAGCAATAAACAAGATCACAATCAAGTATAGGTTTCCATTGCCATGAATGGATGATATTATGGATTGTTTGAGTGGGGCTGTGTATTTCTCAAAGATAGATCTAAAGAGTGGATATCACCAGATTCGGATCAGAGAAGGAGATGAATGGAAGACTGCCTTCAAGACAAATGAAGGACTATATGAGTGGTTAGTCATGCCTTTTGGGCTAACCAATGCACCGAGCACTTTCATGCGGCTCATGAACAAGGTTCTGAAAGATTTTTTGGGTAAGTTTGTCATTGTTTACCTAGATGATATTTTGATTTTTAGCAAGAAATTGGAGGAACATATGATGCATATTCATATGGTGTTTGAGAAGTTGAGAGATGAGAAATTGTTGATTAATTTGAAGAAGTGTAGTTTTGTGATGAAAGAGTTAGTGTATTTGAGATTTGTAGTTTCAGTAGAAGGTCTAAAAATGGACCCAGAGAAGGTACATGCTATCCTTGAATGGCCTACTCCAAGGAGTGCTACTGAGGTAAGATCTTTTCATGGTTTGGCTAGCTTTTACAGAAATTTTATCAAAAATTTTAGCAGTATTTGTGGACCCTTGATTGAAACAATGAGAGGGGATAGAAAAGAGTTTAAGTGGACTAATGGGGCAGAAAAGAGTTTTCAATTGCTGAAACAAAAATTTACAGAACAACTTGTTTTAGCACTTCCAAATTTTAATAAGGTGTTTCAAGTAGATTGTGATGCTAGTGGTACTGCAATAGGAGCTGTTATGAGCCAAGAAGGTAAACCTGTTGCTTATTTTAGTGAGAAGTTAAATGATGCCAAGAGAAAATATTCTATCTATGATCAAGAATTTTATGCTATAGTTCAGGCATTAAAGAAGTGGAGACATTATCTACTTCCTAAGGAGTTTGTTTTTTATACTGATCATCAAGCTTTGCAATATTTGAATAGTCAAGGAAAGTTGAATCAAATACATTTGAAATGGGTTGAGTTTTTGCAGAGTTATACATTTGTTTTAAAACATAGAAGTGGAAAGTCCAATAGGGTTGCGGATGCTCTTAGTAGAAGGCAACTATTGTTGACAGAGATGCAGATTGAAGTGGTTGGGTTCAAGAAACTCAAGAATTTGTATCCAGAGGATCTTGATTTTGGTGAAGCTTGGAAAGCTTGTACAGAACCTGTTACTCTAGACAGGATGAAATGGCTAGATTTTATCATCCAAGATGATATGCTATTCAAAGGGAGTCAGTTGTGCATTCCATGAAGTTTTATGAGGGAGAATCTCATCAAGGAGAAGCACAGTGGAGGATTGGTAGGACATTTTGGTCATGATAAAACCCTTGCTTTGGTTGGTGAGAATTATTATTAGCCACAATTACAGCAAGATGTGAAGAAGTTTGTACAGAGTTGTAGAGTATGTCAGATGGTGAAAGGAGTGAAGAAAAATATAGGGTTGTATCAGCCATTACTTGTACCAGAGAAGCCTTGGGAGGATATCAATATGAACTTTGTTCTTGGTTTACTGAGGACAGAGTGGGGACATGATTCAATTTTTGTAGTAGTTGACAAATTTTTGAAGATGGCACATTTCATTCCCTACAGGAAGACTAATGATGTTGTTCATGTAGCAAAATTGTTTTTCAGAGAAGAGGTGAGACTACATGGTTTGCCAAAGACCATAGTTTCAGATCGAGATACTAAGTTTGTTGGATATTTTTGGCAGACATTATGGAAGAAGTTGAAGATAGATTTGATGTTTAGTTCATCACATCATCCACAGACTGATGGATAGACAGAGGTGGTGAATATAAGTTTGGGAAATCTGCTGAGATGTTTGGTTGGAGATAAGCCAATAGGATGGGATATGATTTTACCACAGGTAGAATTTGCATACAATAATTCTATCAACAGGAGTACTGGTAAATCACCATTCCAGATTGTATATAGAAGTAGTCCAAGAAATGCATTTAAGTTGAGAAAGATAGATAAAGTAGAAATAAGTAGTGCTGAAGCTGAAGATTTTGCAGAACATTTGAAGAACATCCATGAGGTGGTGAGGAAGCATATTACCAAGATGAATGTGTAGTATAAGACTAAGGCATATGAGAAAAGGAGGCATAAGGAATTTCAGGTTGGGGATGAAGTCATGGTTCATTTACGGAAGGAGCGGTTTCCAGTTGGTACATATAACAAGCTGAAAATGAAGAAGTTTGGACCATGTAAGATACTGAAGAAGCATGATTCAGGAAATGCATATGAGGTAGGATTGCCTACTGAACTGAATATTTCACCAGTGTTTAACATTTCAAAGTTGATAGAGTATCATGAAGGAGGTGTTGAAGATGAGGTTGCAGCAGCATAGTGGAGTATTCCAGAAACCAGTTCAGATATCAAGGAGATTGAAGACATACTACACAGTCATGTTGGCAGAAGCACAAGGAATAGGACATATGAAGAGTATTCGGTCAAATGGAAAGGACAACTTGTTGAAGATTCATCGTGGCTAACAAATGAGGAGGTTAACCATCTTGGTTTTCCTCTGCACACCTAATTCATGACAGGGTCACTTCCCAAATTACATCCGGTGTCTGATGCAAGAGCATCTTGGGTGTAAGAACAATCTTGCATCACCCAAAAATATTTCTATTTTTGTATTCAATAAGGGCTATCTTGTGTAGAGTTCCTATTTATGGAAACTTGTTATTTTTAGTAAGTTGTTCTTAAGATCTCAGAATGTCTGATTTTACATATGGAGGTTCCTCTCAGTCATATCAGCGTGTCAGCAAAGTTTCATGGCTAGATCAGGTGTAGTTTTGAAGATATTGAAAATTTTCAGTATTGGCAGTAGGGTACAGAAACTTTGAACTCAGTTTTGAAGGCTTTAGAGGCCCTGGATGAGGTTGAAAATTTGGGTGATAGACACTTAACATGGGTTAAGCCTATAGAGTGCTTCGTGGCATTTCCAGAATGGGGTTATAATAGCCAATCGGGTCAACGGGTGATGACTTATGGTCTTCGAATGTTCGGTCACCTAAAATGGTAGAAAATCTTTTTTCTTCAAAATTTTTGTTTGGGTTTCAAAACTCATTCTGTGTCAACTTTGATGTAATAAATTGTAAAATAAAATAATTCTAAGTTTGGTCGGCACTAAGGGCTAAATTTCTAGAACCTTCTTGGGTGGTGGAAATTGCCTATATAAAGAAGGCCCGTAGTGTTGTCTAGGGCAGTTCTGGGTAGTAGATCTGGGTATTGATTCAAGGCTTTGTCCTACAGAATATTGTAAGGGAATGCCCATGTGGCTTTGCATATTGTAATTTTGAAAGTTTTTAATTCCACATTTGTGTAGATAATAAGAAGCCAATTTTTTGTTCTTGCATAATATTGTTGTTATTTCTCTATTTCTGTTATGTGCTTGTGGTATTAAGGGGAGCATCCTTCATCAATAATATGTTACCTTTTCTCTGACCATGCCAAACTGCACTCACTGCTACACTAGATCTCAATTTTAGATCTTTGTACCTCGCATGTCTTCTTTCACAAATTCACTTTCACAACTTCATTAGCTCTTTTCTTCACTTCAGGCATACATCATCATATCAACATTCAACCATATTACAATAAGGAAAAACATTCCTTCCTTTATACCACACTCATGTAATTACAAATGAGTTGGCATCCAATTAGAAAATAAAAGTTTCCACATGCTACATCAAAATTACAAAAAACTGTCGCCTTCTAATTACAATAATTCTTCACTCGTGTGACCTCAAAATTTGTTTTATCATCCATGAAACTACCAATGTGCCTTCAACTTCTCTTTAACTGTGCAAAACCAAATTCCATCTTGATTAGGAGATATCATCTGATTTCCACAAATCGCTACTTAGGAACACTGCCTGAATACTGCTTCCACCAAAATGCTCATAACTTCCACAAATAAATGAATTACTATTTGCACTCTTAACCATAAACATATAACATATCAAAGAGTAAATCCTCAACATCACATAGCTCTATCTACAATTCCCACATGCGTAATCCAAACACTGTCTACTCCTCTACAAATCTCTAGTAGAGCACTGTGTTGACATCAATGACAATCATAGTCATGAATGCCACAACAACTACTATAGAATGGCTACCAAACATTCAACATTCATTCTTAACAATCTCCCCCATTGGAATTGATGGCAACATAGATGAAAAACATCCAATATTCCAAAAATCCAATACTGCAACACTCCTGCTCTAAAAATGTTTTCAAGTTCTCATCAATCAAATCTTGCTTTGTTTTCCTATTCAATTCTCTCCAATAGATGGTACAAAGGTTTTTCATGTACACTTATCCCCCATTGACATCAATGATAGTAGATTTTATCATTATCTCAACAACAATTCTAATGTCAAAAGACACTATTCAAAAAATACATTCACTAGAGTCCTCATGACTCAGCTCAAATACACATACTCCCCTATTGAGGAAGTACCAACATCTAGTCCAAAAGAAAGATAAGGTTCATATACCACTGGATGGATGTAACCAACTGCATCACTTCTCAAAAGTAGGCTAGGGCATAACCCCAAGCATACCTCTCAGATATTCAAATGTATCCTTAGGAAAAGCCTTTGTAAATATGTCTTCTATCTACTACTTTGTGCTTATGTACTCAAGTATGACTTCTTTCTCAACAACTTTCTCTCTTTCTACATGATACTTAATCTGTATATGATTTTTCTTATAATGCAATACATGGTTCTTAGACATACTAACTATGTTGGTGTTATCACAATGTATAACAATAGGCTCAACAAACTTTATTCTAATATCCTTCAACATTTTCTTTATCCAAATTATCTAGTTACAATTGTTTGCCACTGCTACATATTATGCTTTTGATGTGCTCTGTGAAATACAATTCTACTTCTTACTTAGCCAAGAAACCAATCTTCCTACAAGGAAAAAGGCTCCACCACCGGTGCTCTTTTTATCATCAACACTACCTCCCCAATCAGCATCTGTATATGCACATAGGGTAATATCATCATATTTTTCATACCACAATCCATAGTCCATTGTACCTGTTAAATATCTCAATATCCTCTTAACCAGTGCATAATGTGATTCTCTAGGTTCAACTTGAAATCTTGCTACAATTCCAACTGAATGTGCTATATCAGGTCTTGTATGAGTCAAGTACTGCAATCCTCCAATCATAGATTTTTACTTCTTCTGTTCAATTGTAGGAGTCTCATCTGTGCTAGATAACTTATGTCCAATTCCCATAGGTGTTCCAACTAGTTTATAGTTCTCCATTCCAAATCTTTTCAACAAGTCATTCAGGTACTTTGTCTAACTTACAAAGATAGCATCACTATGCTATGTTATCTGTAATCACAAAAAGTATTTCATTTCACCAGTCATACTCATTTCAAATTCAATTTTCATTTCATCAACTAATTTGTCACTAGCTTCATCTTCTCCTCCAAAATATTTAAGTCATCAACAAAAATAACTACAATCAACAAAACATTTTCAATTTCTTTTGTGTATAGATTGCTATCAACTTTTCCTTTTGTAAATCTCAATTTTAACAAATACTTATCCAATCTTGCATACCAAGTTCTTGGTGCTTGCTTTAGTCTATATAATGCTTTCTTCAGTTTACATACCATGTCTCCTTCTTGAGTCAAAGGAAAACCTTCAGGATTCTCAATGTAGACTTCTTCTTCCAATTCACCATTTAGAAATGCTAACTTCACATCCATCTGATATACTTTGAATTTCTTATAAGCTTCATAGGCCAAAAACATTCTTATTTCTTCAATTCTTGTTACTAGCTCAAAAGTTTCTTCATAGTCAATTCCTTCTTGTTGTGAGTATCCTTTACATACCAATCTTTCTTTGTTTCTTACTACTCCTCCTTGTTCATTCATCTTGTTTCTGAATAGCTATTTAGTTCCAATAAGATTCTTATCTTTAGGTCTAGGGACCAATTCCCATGTCTTATTCTTTTCAATCTGATCTAGTTCTTCTTGCATAGCTTTAATCTAATGTTCATCTTCAAAAGCCTCACTAGTAGATTTGGGTTCAATTTGAGAAATCCAGCATAACTGTTCTTGTACCTTGTTTCAAGTCTGAACTCCTCTATCAATGCTTCCAATAATATGCTCAACAGGATGATTCCTTGATAAATTCTTATTAGGTGTCATTGTCTCACATCTCACTTTAGGTGTCAGTTCTTCAATGACTTCACTATGGCTTTCATTCAACAAGTCACTATCAGTCTCATAGAACAATTTGGTAGTTTCAGTGTTAGGCTTAGAATGAGTTCCTTCATTAGATTCATAATCAAGCATTCTTTCCTAAATTTTGAACTTTTCATCAACTTTAACATTTGCACTCTCAACAATAGTCTTGGTTCTCTTATTGTAACATCTATGAGCTTTTATCTTTAAAGAATATCTAAGAAATATACCTCCATCACTTCCAGGATCAAACTTTCCAATGTCATCATCTCTCTTTATATAACATTTTCTTCCAAAAATTCTAAAATACTTAACTAAGGGTACATGTCCAAACCATAATTCCTAGGGTGTCTTGTCTGTGTCTACTCTGATTTGTACTATATTCATTGTATACACTATTGTGTTCACTGCTTCTCCCTAGAATATCTTCAACAATTCATTCTCAAATAACATAGCTCTTGTTGCTTTAGTCACTAATCTATTTCTTCTTTCTGTAATACCATTTTGTTCAAGTGTTCTAGGGGCTGAAAATTGTCTCTTAATACCATTCACTTCACAAAAGGTGTTAAACTCTCAAGAAGTAAATTCTCCACCTCTATCAGATCTCAAACATTTAATCTTCATTCCAGATTCATTCTCAACTTTATTCTTAATGATCTTAAACTCATCAAATGCTTTAGATTTTTCTTTAAGAAATGCAATCCACATCATCCTTGTAAAATCATCAACAAGAATCATAAATTACCTTTCTCCATAGAATCCTCTAGTCCTAGTAGGACCACTCAAATCTGTATGAACAATCTCTAACTTCTCTACAGATGTGAACTTCTTACCATCTGATTCTCTCTTCACAAGCAAGGAAATACCTTCTTCAATCTTTATGTCTTATTCATTTCTAGATCTACTACTACCAGCATAATCTCCGCTCACATCGAAGCTTCTTGACAAAGTAGGGCAAACACTAAGAGCACTGAATGCTATCTCCATTCTAGGCAAGTCTCCGAATAACCTCAGGTTCATTTCTGCTACTTCCAATCTTCCAAGAAGATTATCTCTTGTAATGTTCAAAGTACAAGGTATAACTTTTTCAATCGTCTATGTTGTTTGCTTAAATGCAGGAGTCAATGTCCTCAGAATTTTCCATATCACTTCATTCTCTATCTTTGTTCCTCCACAAGATTTTATGCCTACAACAATTTTTGACATTCTACCAATATAGCTTCTAATATATTTATCTTCCATCATTCTTATATCTTCAAATGCACATATCCAATTATGTAATCTAACTTTCTTTGCATGTTCATCACCTTCAAAAGTAGAGTGTAAAGCTTTCCAAATTTCATGGGATGTTTTCAAACATTTTACCTGACTATACTCATTCTCTGGAAGGGCTATTAAAAGTGCTTCACTAGCAAGTATGTTACACATGAATAGATCTCTCTCATCACCAGAACATGTTTCAAGAGTATCCTCTTCAATGATAGTCTTCTCATTCTTTGTAATTAACCAATATCCTAGACCTAAACATAGTAGATATGTCTTCATTTTTTCTGTCTAGCTGCCTAAATTGACTTCATCAAATTTAGGGATTTCTTTCTTGAAAGTTGCCATGGATCTCCTTAAGGTGTTAAACTTCTCTTTCAAGGAGCTGCTACTCTAATACCAGTTATTAGAAAGTAAAGTCCACTAATATAACTAAGAGTGGGGGGTGGGGTGAATTAGTTATCTGATAATTATAACTTTTATCAACTTCAACAACATTTGACAATATGATAAATATAATTACCAACCATAGAAAGATATTCATACACAATAACACAATGACACAAGATATGTTGACTAGGGAACCTCTTTATCAAAGAGTAAACCCCTATGGGAATGATGCCCAAAAAAGATGAACTAATATGAATATTTCTTGGGAAAGGATGGACTCTATTAGGAGTCTTGTGAAATACATTTAGTAGACATGAATCCCTGTTAGGAGATTTTGAATCCCTACTAAAAGATTCTAACCCTGTTAAGAGTTATGGAAGACAAAAGGACCCACTACCCAAATAGCTTCAGGATAGGATCACTGAACACACTGTCCAAGTGATATTTGTATTACTCAGTGAAATAATACCAAAATATTATTTATCTCAACAATATGTTACCTCTTCTTTGACTGTTCCAAACTGCACTCACTACTACACTAGATCTCAATTTCAGATCTTTGTACCTCACATGTCTTCTTTCACAAATTTAATTTCACAACTTCATTAGATTTTTTCTTCACTTCATGCATACATCATCATATAAAAATTCAACCATATTACAAGGAAAAACATTCATTCCTTCATACCACACTCAATTAATTACAAATAAGTCAGCATCCAATTACAAATTAAAAGTTTCCACACGCTACATCAAAATTACACAAAACTATCAGCTTCTAATTACAATAATTCTTCACTCATGTGACCTCAAATTTTGTACTATCATCCATGTCACTAAAAATGTGTCTTCAACTTCCCTTTAACTACACAAAACTAGATTCCATCTTGATTAGGAGATATCATCTGATTTCCAAAAACTGCTATTCAGGAACACTGCCTGAATACTGCTTCCACCAAAGTGCTCATAACTTCCATGAATAAATGAATTGTTGTCTGTGCTCTTAACCATAAACATATAACATATCAAAGAGTAAAAATTCAACATCACATAGCTCTATCTACAATATCCCATGTGTGCTAATCCAAACACTATCTACTCCTCTGCAAATCTCCAGTAGATCATTGTATTGACATGAATGACAATCATAGTCATGAATGCAACAAAAACTGCTATAGAATGCCTACAAAACATTTAGCATTCATTCCTAACAGTGTGTGCCTGAGTGTACTATTAAAATGTAGGACTTCCATAGCACCTGTACCATATTTTAGTCATAGATTTAAATAGTGATGAGAAATAGTCACAGAGAGAGAGAGAGAGCTCTCATCACCCTCTCTCTCCCCCTTATCTCCTCTCTCTCTTTCATCACCCGAGCTCTCTCTCTCTCTCTCTCTCTCTCTCTCTCTCTCTCTCTCTCTACTTTTTTGGTTTCTTGCAAAGGGCATATGCACTATAGCCCACTAGTGCTATGCAACACTATGCATGATACACTTTTCTGGCAACACTTTTTTATTTCTTAGAAAGGGCACACATGCTATAGCACTCTAGTGATATGCAAGACTATGCATGTTACACTTTTCTAGTGCTTCTTTTTTGTTTCTTGCAAAGGGTGCACATGTTGTAGCGTGATAGCGCTATGCAAGACTATGCATGTTACACTTTTTTGGTTTTTGCATAGGGTGCATGCATATTATCTTTTTACATAGCATGTGCATCCTATAGGGTGCACCGATTATATTTTGAATTGGCCAAGCCTAAGGCTTGGGCACCCCAAGCCATAGTGCATGTGCCCGATAGGGTGCACACTCTTTAATTTGTATGCTCTATGTCCATTTGGGGGTGAAAAAGAAAAGCGGCACCTTTTTGGTCCCCCATCTTTGTGCATATACCCTTATACAAGTTATTAACAATAATAACCTTTATAATTGGCTTTAAAAAACATAAAGCACTTTACAAAATACATATTAACTTGTGCTACCCAAGGGTTAACATCTAGGATGTCATCCCTTTATATGATTAAGTTATTATTTTGATAAACAAATTAATCCCTTAATTGTCTTACTAAATCTTTCTTCATTCTCTATCGAGTCGGCTTTAACACTATCTCTGTTCTTACTACAATAACTTGTTCTGTACATGTGGTAGAGACTTGCACTCTTGGGTGAGTCTTCAACATACATCATAGTATCTATGTTCAAGTGCATAAGCACTGAACTTACTTATATTCACGTTGCCAACCAAAACTATCTCTAGTTATACTAGGACAATGCTGCTTACACTTAGACAATTTTACTTTGTGCTTTGTCGTAGCTACTTATTATCATATCTGATCTTCATATAGATTATATGTTTCCATAATGACAACATCTAGATAGCTAACTCAGCCAAATTTCCAACACTTATATAAGCTCACTGTCTCAATATTTTCCATTACCTTAGCCACTGTTTAGTGCTCTCTTGATGGAACAATCACTATTGTTGTAATGCAGCAGTCATTTTGATTTTCTTCAATACCACTCATGAATAAGAATAGTCATTTTTTAATTGAATTCAATACTAAAAATAGGGAACATCTTAAGACTCACTAGTACATATTACCAGACTTGAATACAGTTCTCTTTTTGATGTTGAATCTGAATTTTATTAAGAAATGCAAAAAGATGAAAAATGTTTGTTTACTGTCTAAGGAGTTTGAGCAGGGGTTCATGACATCCAAAGACATTAGAATTCAATTTAATGAAGTTCAAGCATAGGCTCATGACATCCACAAAATAAAAACTGAAAATATTTTTTAACTCTAAAGCTCAATTCTGTAGCATTTCTCTTTTACTAAAAATAATCAGTGATTTTATTGAATTTGTACTTTGGGTTCAACAATACTTATTTGGACATGGTACTTAAAGATATGAAATATCAATGACTATGTAGTTGTATGCTGGCATTTGAACATGACTGTTCTGTAACTTTTGACACTTTGTTGTAACATCTCTGAAAGGCACCTTGCTCTACATCTTCTTTCCCCTATGACTATGATGTTAAAACCAGTCAGCTTGAAACACTACAATATGTTCTGTTAAGTTCTTCAAACAACAACATTGAAAACTTATCAGATTAGATAACATAATAAATAATCATCTTATAAAAAATGGAAAAATAAATGACACTTGTGAATCAAAATTCAGGTTATTATGTTCACTAATCTAACATGAAATTGCTATTTTCTAAAAAAGGTTTCTCAGTTGGAAACACTAAGCCCCTTTCATTCAAATATCTAGTTTATAAAAGGACACCATATATCAGAATGACCATAAATAGTAAAAGGTTTCATGTTTAGAAAACAAGTCACTTTAATACTATCTTTCACTTATTGTGGATACAAATTTCCTTATGGCATTGAATTTAGTAGATAGATATGTAGCATTCAAAGAATTGATTGTCACTATATGTTTTTTGTTTTTTCATGCATTTCTTAGATCCAATTGGATCTAACCACATTTTCTTTCTCTCATGATGCAGGTGAAAACCCTTAAAACCTATTGGAGATGAAAAATTGGACCTGAGGACCTAGGGCCTAACAGACAACCAACAATGAACAAATAAAAAGGCAATGCATGGGACCCTACTCCATACTTCTATCATTCTTTCTATTTTACAAATGTACTCTTTGATTGACAAGACATATGAAATATGAAATATGAAAAGACAATTGTATACTACATTCAGTTTGAATACACAATGTAATGATCAATTATGAATTTTTTAAATTTGAAATGTGATCAATACTTAGAGTAGGATAATAAAATTTGATAATAAATGCAATAAAAAAATGTTATTTAACAAATACCTGGGAGGTAGTATTAATTGGACCCCTAAAGATGCATTCTTTTCCTATTTATGTTTATTCTGTTGTATTTTGTTGTTTTGGAAAACATTTTTGGTGACTTCTGTTGGATGTCTACCTACTAGACATGACCTATAGACCTTATCATTGGGAAACCAAGTTAGGAAACTAGAAACCATGAAAGAAACCATTATTGAAATTAAAATGTATCTAATCTAGACTCATGCAACCTAGAGATGTAGTGCTTGTACATCATTTATTGAAATGAAAACTAGACCTAACCTATCCCTCCAAGTAGAGCTTGAGGTGAATTCCATTAACTGGAATTTGTAGAACTTCTCCATCAGTTGTGGACAACTGAAAAGCATTATTTTCTTTGCAAGTTGTAATAACAAAAAGACATGACCAAAAGTTGTCAAATTTATTATACTAACCTGGTCTACTATTCAATACATCCCACTTGAGAACTAAATCACCTTCCTTGAAATACCTGGGTGTAGCTCTCTTATCAAAAGAATTTTTATTTTGTTCTTGCATTAACTCCATAGTTTCCAATTCTTTTCTCCTATGGTCTTCAATCTGAAGCAATTCAGCATATCTCAGCTTAAGAGGATCTTCTTCTTCAAACAACATCATTTGGTCAGCTAGTTGTAAAGCTAGAAACTCTATAGAAATTGGAAACCTTGCCTCTTTACTATAGACTAGAACATAGGAAGAATTCCCAATAACCTATTTAGGTGTGATTCTATCTAGCCATAGGGCTTCCTTTTGTTTATAGTGCCAATCTCTTTTATTTTCTTACAAAGTCTTTTTGATTATCCTAATCAGGTTTTTCTAAGTAGACTCTGCAAGACCATTACCCTAAGGATAATAGTTAGAAGAAGTACCTAGATAAATGCCATTTTTAATAGCCCACTCTTTTATAGATGAACCAACAAAAGATAACACATTATCTAAAATAATTGATTGAGGAACACCAAACCTGGTTATAATATCATTATAGAACTTTAACACAATAGATCTAGTAGATTCCTTTAATGCAATGGCCTCAGTCCATCGGGTAAAATAATCTGTAGCACTCAAAATCAATTTATGACCTGTACTAGAATTAAGATTTATTGGGTCAATAAAGTCCACTCCCCATTTATTAAATGGTCGATCCATAATAATTAGCTTTAGTGGAAATGCTTCCATCTTTTGCTTTCCTACAAACAAAGCACACTTTTGACATTTTCTTGCCCAAGAATGAGCATCTTTGAATAAATCTGGCCAGTAATAGCCAGCTCTTAGAATTTTTTAGGCAGTTGTTTTAGGATTGAAATGTCCTCCACATGATCCATCATGAAACTCAACTAAAATCTTATTTTGATCAATTGAAAAAATGCACTTAAGAAGCATACTATAAAAATCTTTCCTATAAAGAATATCATCAATAAGAACATAAGTAATATATTGTAACCTGTAGTACCTTCTCTTAGCTTTATCAAGATTTATTGGACATTGTCCAGTTTGTAGAAATATGGTCACATATGATAACCAAGATGTTGAATTATTAATTAACATAGGGTAGGTATGGAGGATCCAATAATGGATGGTCTAAACCTACACTACTAATTATAACAACAACAATAACATTGGAATTCAATAATGTAATGATTCAAAATAGAATTTCATTCAACATGCCTGATTGTAAGGCCTTCCAACTTTCGACGTATTACAATGAAATTACAAAGTATCAAAAAGATTTAGCAAGATCCAAGGAGCCACCAACTAGTTGAGATCTGCAATATGCAACCTCTAATATGAACAACCAAGAAGGATCTAAACTTGTACTCGCAACCTTCTAAGAAACCCCTTGCTGTCCTAAGCCCGTAGGCCACTAGTTCTATGACAACTCCTAGATTCATAAATCTACTTCTACTCTACTATTACATCATATAATGATACACCCTACATAATTTATCCTCTAATTATTATTATCTACATCAACCCAAGCCCACAATATATATCCAACTAAGCCACAAGTCAACCAGTCAGGCATTTAATTACAATATAGGTCCAGTCTAAGGAGAGATACCAAAACTAATGCAAGAATAATCAAAACTTAATGATACTTTATAATTTTGTCTAAAAATGACCCATGAACATTCCCCTAACTACTCAAGGCCCCATCTCATCACATGGAACTGCACAAGAAGAAACGCTCCAGGTTTCGTGTGTAAATTGGCAGAAAATAGGTACTCAAGAAAAGTGGCCATACCTTTTTACTCATAATGATTAGGACTTTTTCTCTTGGGAAAAGATATTAATTTAGGTCCTCTTTAAGGCCCAAAGAGTTCATAGGCTAATTCATTAAGGATCAATTTTTCTATGACACGCAATCAACACCAAAATTGAAGAAAAATATAGTTTCGATGACAAGGAAAACAACTATGACATTGAAACAATTCATCCAAGATCTCCCAAACCATGCCACCTCAAGAGCTATGATATTAGAGATAGCCTCCACATACATCAAGGAAAAACCTCCTTTTAGTGCACAATCTAAAGATCTCCATAGATCATTGCAACACAGAAACTCAGAAAATTGCCCAAAACAAAGTATTGCATCCCTCTGCTAGGGAATTCCTCCAAGACTAAGAAAGATCTTCAAGAACCCAAAATGGTCTTGCATCAGAATACTATGGTAAATAGAAATTATGTCCCATACTTTAACTTCAAAATGATTATCTACAATCAACTTCATCTTCACCAAAGGCTTCCAATCCATCGAGGACAAGAAAACAAATCTAGAAATCAACCATCTATGCCTCATCCATTCAAACATTAGGATCACATGAATCTCAATAATCTAATCAACATACCACTGATCACCACAACCAATCTCAGGAACAAGAGTATCCAAATCCCAACAAGTAGATCCAAATTTAGATCCACATCAATATGAAATCCCTCATCATCAACACCCCATCTTTGCAACTCATTAGAAGACTTATTATTGTCAACTAGCAATTCAAGTCCACAACTAGAAAATAAGATCTGCTCCATGAAACTAAACAAAAGAAACTTGGCAAAACCACCATCACAAAGGTGTTCAACAACAAGTAACTCTTCAACAACATTAATTTGATCAACTCCAACCAGATGTTCTACAATTCTCATGCTAGATCCATCTATCCACTCATCAAAACCAGCACATACCTTATCATCTTCAGTGAAGTCATCCTTCACCTCTTCCTTAACATCAAAGTGTCTTCTTCTCCAAATAATCCTCTTAATTAGAAATAAAAATTCCTTCCAACAAGACTTCATCAACTCTTCAATCCAAAGATTGAATTTAGGCCAAAGATGACCTAACTTATCTATCAATTTCCTTTCAAAGTGCAACTACCTCTGCTCCTTGATCTGATTGCAAGATTCTAGTTGCCCCCACACACTTGGTGATCTGTTCACTCAAGGAAATCTTCATCTCTCACATCAAATATGCTCTCCTCAGAGGCATCTTGAAAGCAAGGTCTTGGTGTAGACTACCTCAACCTTGGTGCTCTATCCACATACTTAAGATCTTCAAGCTCTAATACCACTTGACATAGGGTAGGCATGGAGGATCCAATAATGGATAGTCCAAACCTACACTATTGATTATAAAAACAACAAGCACAATGGAATTCAACAATGTAATGATTCAAAATAGAATTTCATTCAACATGCCCAGTTGTAAGCCCTTCTGGGTTTCGGCCTATTACAATGAAATTACAAAGTATCAGAAATATATAGCAAGATCCAAGGAACCACCAAATATTTTAGATATGCAATAGGCAGCCTTCAATAGGAACAACCAAGAAGGATCTAAACTTGTACTCACAACCCTCCAAGCAACCCCTTGTTGTCCTAAGCCCACAGGTCACTAGTTCTACTACAAATCCCAGATTCATAAATCTAATCCTATTCTACTCTTCCATTAGATCATGATACACTCCACATATTCTCTCCTATCATTATTATGATCTACATCAACCCAAGCCCACAATATATAGTTAGCTAAGACACAAGTTGGCTAGTTAGGCATTTAATTACAATATAGGTCCAGTCTAAGGAGAGATAGCAAAACTAATGAAATAATGATCAAAACTTAATACACCTTTATATCTAGGTCCAAATATGACCCAAGAACATGCTCATAACCATGCAAGGCCCCATCTCATCACATGGAACTGCACAAGAAGAAACACTCCCCATTTTGTGTGTAAACTGGCAAAAAATAGGTACCCAAGAAAATTTTCCATAACTCTTTATTCATAATGAATTAGGACTTGCACTCTTGGGAAAAGATATTATTTTAGGTCCTCTTTATGTCCCTAAGAGATAAAATGCTTATTCATTAAGGATAAAGGTGACCATGATGCACAATGAGCACCAAAACTGCAGGAAAATATAGTTCCGATGATAAGGAAAACAACTCTAACTTTGAAACAATTCATCCAAGATCTCCCAAACCATTGCACCTCAAGAGCTGCAATATTAGACATAGCCTCCACATAAATCAAAGAAAAACCTCATTTTAGCACACAATCCAAAGATCTCAACAAATCATCACAACATAGAAAATTAGAAAACTGCCTAAAACAAAGTATTGCATCCCTCTTCTAGGGAATTCCTCCAAGACTAAGAAAGATCTTTAGAAACCCAAAATGCTCCTACATCACTAATTAACATAGAATTAAATTGAAGTAAGGAAACCTCTTCAATTTCTTCAAATCTATTTCTTCATTTTCCATCTGAGCACATAGGCCTTTGCCTCTAACCATCTTGGTTACATGAATTTGCACATCATATTCCATAACCCTTGTTATCCAAGCAGCTCTCTTTTCATTAACATCCTTATTCAATGAGAACTCTTTAATGCTAGGATGTGAAACCATCAAATGTACTTTATTCCTAACAAACAAATGCTTAAACTTCTTTAAAGCGTTAATGACAACTAGCACATATTTTTCAACAAAATTGTACCTTTGTTCATAATCATCCATACCTTTGTTGAAAAATGCAACTAGCTGTTCCTATTTATCCTCATTCTTTTGAACTAGAATTTCTAAAATAGCGTCATAACCAACATAAGCATATAAAATAAAATCCTTAGTAAAATTAGCATTAACTAGAGTAGGGGCTGAAGACAAAGCTTGCATAATTTGTTCAAAACTCCTCTTTCCCTCATCAGCCCAACTAAAAGGTACATCTTTCTTCAACATAGTAGTTAAAGGTTTTATTAAGTTTTCAATATCAACGATAAAGAGTAAAAAAAAATTTATTCTCCCAATAAAACTCTACAGTCCTTTCTAGTGTTTTGGCAATGAAAGTTCCATAATTGCATGAGTCCTTTCATGATCAATAGTTGTGCCTTCTTTAGACACTTTATATCCTAAAATTTTACCTTCATGGATTGCAAAAATATATTTCTTTAGGTTAAGAGAGATTCCAAACTCTTTACATCTCTGTAAACTTGGTCTCACATGATTTATATGCTGGTTTGCAACCTTGTTGTAAATTGTAACATCATCCAAGTATATTACAACAAACTTATACATAAGATTCTTGAAAGCCATGTCCATTACTTTATAGAAAGTAGCCCCTGCATTTGATAATCCAATTGAATTTTTCTGTAAGCCATTGTACCCAATTTAGTTGTGAAGGCTATTTTAAATTGGTCAGATTCTTTGACTAAAATCTGGTTATAACCAGAATACCCATCTAGGAGTGAGAATCTCTCTGAACTTGACACATATTGCAATATTTGTTCCATAGAAGGAAGACGGTGTCTATCCTTTAGAGATTCCCTATTAAGGTCCCTAAAATCTACACAAAGTCTTATTTCTTCATTCTTTTTTCCTACTTGAACTAAGTTGGAAACCCAGGATGTGTGCTTGATTTGAAATATGATACCACCATCCAAGTGTTTTCTCAGCTCTTTCAACATTAAGGGTTCTAACTTGGGGTTTATGGGCCTTTGCCTTTATCTAATTGGCCTAGAGTTTGGTTCTAACTCTATGGTATGTTGGATTAATTGAGCATCAAATCAACATAATTCCATGCAAACACATCACTATATTCTCTGAAAAGATCAATAAACAATTATTTTTCTTCAGGAGAATTAATTTTACCAGCCTTTAAATACTTATTTTTGAATATCTCCACTTCTTCATAGTGATATTCTTTGATCAGTAGGCTGGTTTTACTCCTCCTAAACTAATCATCAGAGTTAAAATATGACTCTAGGTTAAACAATCCTTTTTGATGCAGGAGCATCTTAGGTCTTTGAGCAATCTTGCATCAACCAAAAACATTTCCTGATTTATGTACCTATTTTTTGTTGCTTGCATTATAATATTTTCATTTGATGGTTTCATTTTGTGAAAAGGTTACATGATTTTTAGGACCTATTTAGTAACCTTCTCCTATGAGCACATAAATATTGGATGGACTATTTGAAAGTTATAGTTGTTTTCCTTGTTGTCGAAGCCACATTTTTCTAAAGTTTTGGAGCTGATTGCACATAGTGGTGATATTGATCCATAAGGAATCAGCCTTTTCTCTCTTAAGTAACTTTGTAGGACCTAAATTAATCTCATTTCCCAAGAGAGGAAGTCCTAATTCATTATGAGTAAAAAGTTATGCCCATTTTTCTCGAGGACCTATTTTCTACCATTTTTCATGTGAAACATGGAGTGTTTAATCTTGCTCAATTCTGTGTGATCAAATGGGGCCTTGCATAGTTAAGGGAATTTTTTTGGGTCATTTTGGACCTAAATACAAAGGTTCATCATGTGGTGATCACTCTAGCATTAGTTTTGGTTTAAATCTTCCAGACTAGACCTATATTATAATTAAATGGCTGACTAGCTGACTTGTTGCTTTGCTGGCTATATAAGGAGTCTTGATTGATGTAGTAGGAAATCATGAAGGAGATATAAGAGGTATAATTATCAAGATATATTATTGGATACAAAGATAGGATGCAAGCTATGATTTTGATTTCATAATTCTCATTGTATAAGGCCGAAACCCGGAAGGCCTCATAGTCAGGCATGTTGAAAGAAATAATATAATTCTCTATTGATGCTACCAGTTGATTGCCTAATATCCATTGTGTGTTCACTAATTTCATGTGAATTATATATTTCTTGCATTGTGTAACTCTAAGCAAGGCTTGTTGTTGATTTAAGTGGAGTCAATTCGGCTTGATTTTGCTTGTATCTACCCTGCCCTTATGTCAAGTGGTATCAGAGTGAGTTCTTTCTTGTAGATTGGATTGTGGAGAACCTTATTGGATTGGTTGTAGGGTGGAAGATCTAAGATCTAACCTATAACTTTTAGAAGGTTATGATCTTGCTAGAACTTGATTATCAAGATGGTTTGGGGTAGAGGAAATGATAATGCTATCATGGATATGTTGAGGTAGATTGAAAACTAGGCTTGAAGCTATAGAGACAACCCAAAGAAGAGGAGAACATCTTGAAGATTTTAGTGATGAAGAAGAAGAAGAAACACCTAATCCTAAACTTTAAGTGGAACAAGATGAGGGAAGACTTTCAAGATTTTTGTCTAAGACAAACTCCAAACCTACAGTTGAAGTTTCTTGCTATGATGGGAGACTTGAGATAGATACACTTTTGGATTGGATCTCTAAGATGGATGAATAATTTTAGTATGAAAGTACTCCTGATAATAATAAGGTTAAGATAGTAGTCACAAAGTTGAAAGGTCATGCATTTCTTTGGTGGGATCATTTGCAAACTAAGAGACAAAAGAGAGGAAAAGAAAAGATCAAGACATGGATGAAGATGCTTGGAAATATGAAGAATAAGTTTCTTCCAACTAACTACCAAGTTATTCTAATGAGAAAAATGCAAAATCTAAGACAAAAGGACATGAGTGTGAAAGAATATACTAAGTAATTTTACAAATTGGATATCAGATCTGGACATGTGGATGATGAAGTTGAGAAGGTGGCTAGATATTTGAATGGCCTGAGGACATCAATTCAAGATGAGATCAGTTATGTGACAATACATAGTGTGAAAGAAGCATACCAATTTGGTTTGAAGGTTGAAGAGCGATTGGCAAAGAGACATGAACAAATACAGAGAGCAAGAGGTGGCAGATTTTAGAGAAGTAGAGGAAGATCTTATGGAGAAAGTAGTAGATCTAAAAATACAACACAAGATAAAGGATGGAAAGATGAACCTCCTAAAAGAGGTAGCTATACTAGTTACTCTAGGAATAACAATAATGGGAAAAGAGAGGATAAATTTTGGTTTAAAGGTACTTGTTACAAATGTGGTAAAGAAGGACATAAAGCTTTTGAATGCACTAACTCTGGAAAGAAAACTAGGGGTAATGGAAGAAATAATTTGGCTTGTGAAGAAGTGGAGGAAATGTCTAATGAACCTAAAAATGGTGAGAAATTGATGATAAGAAGGATCTTGTGGAATGAAGAAGCTGATGAGGAACCTGTTTTGAGGAAAAGTTTGTTTAGAACCAAATGTAAGATCATTGACAAATGTTGCAAGGTAATCATTGATAGTGAAAGTTTTGATAATTTTGCATCTGAAGAGCTGGTTAAAAAATTGAAGTTGTCAAGATTGAAACATCCTAAGCCTTAGCATATTTCTTGGATCTAGAAGGAGCATAAACTACTTGTAAGTGAACAATGCCTTGTTAAATTCAAGATTGGGAATTATCATGATGAAGTCTTGTGTGATATTATGCTTATGGATTGTTGTCATATTCTTTTGGGTAGACCTTGGTAGTATGATAGGAAAGATTTTCATGATGGTAGATTGAATTAGTATACTATTTAGATGGATGGAAAGAGACAAGTATTATTTCCTTTGATAGAGAAGTTTGATGAAATTCATTGTACCACAGTTAGAGTATGCTTGGTTGATGGTAGAAAGTTTGCAAGAGAAATGAAAGAGCAGAATGTTTGCTTTGCTTTAATTCCAAGAAAGACTGAGAAACAAGATTAGTTAAAACATGTGCCTAAGGTTAAACCTTTGTTGAATGAATTTCATAACATCATTTATGATAATGTACATGATAGTTTACCACCTATGAGTAGTATAAATCATTATATGGATTTGATTGGGAGGCCTCACCCCGACCCGTCATAGCATCTTTCCTTTTCTACATTTTGATACAGTGATACACTTGTTGATCTATTTTGGATTGAGACTTGAGATATGATATTTTGATGGTGATTATTATATTATGTATGTGTGGATGTGAATCTAGAGTACATCATGATTTTGATTATGCATGGTTGTTAGAGTAAATTATTCATGTTAGATTTGATTACTCCACATGATGATTATGTATGTATGATGTTCGAATATTATTGAATGGGAAATTGTGATTTGAATTGAGCTATATATATTGGGTTATGATACTAAATAGGAAATTGAATATGTATATTTCATGCAATGTTATCATCTTGAACTACTGATGATTGATGTGAAGTGTGCAGGTATAAGAACCATGGGAATTATTGGAGAACCAAGGTTAAACACATGTGAATTGAGTAAACCAAGGCTTAGTCCAATGTTGGATTACAAAGCCTCATTGTAATGTGAACTTGTCATAAAAGTGAATTTTCATGTGCATTAGTAGTTAGCTTCATGTTGTCTTTCTTGGCATTTGTATGTAATGTGCAATTGTTAGTGTCACTTGACACTTGTAATGTGCTCATTTAAATTTATTTTATTCCAGCCACTTCTAGAGGCCAATAAGAATTTCTAGGGGTCATTTTTGGCATAATTTATGTATCTTAATGTTAAGGGTATGGGTTAGGAAGCTTTTGAGCATATCCTAAACCCCCTAGAGACTTTGGCAACCCTTTTTTGGACCCATTTACCCTAACCTACGAGATTGGATGGATCTTGACCCTTACCCAACTTCACATTGCCTTCCAATCAAGCATTAATCATGGGGGGACAAGGAAGACCAAGTAGACCATAGAGTCAAGTCTGAATTTATGTTTGGTGGGTGGGTAGAATTTTTGGGGGCCCTTTTTAGAGGCCCTTGCTAGAATTGGAGGGTGTTCACCCACTCTCTAATTTTAGAGACTTTAGGGTTTTGGAAAAAGGAGGACAAGTGGATTAGCTCTTCTCAACTATCAATTGCCATCACACTTGTCAAGGTAGGTCTTTCATTTCCATGGAGGTTTTCTTGCTTTTTCTCAAAAGACTAGTTTGTGTTCTTGCTATTTCATGTGATTGAAGTATATCCATGTTGTGCTATTGTGTTGTATGGGAAGGGAATTTGATGTTGGATTAATGCTTTTCCTTTTTGTTTTTCTTGAATGAGGGTGTTCATGTTATGGGAGTATGGCATTACTCACCTCTTTGGGAAGAGGAAGAAGTGGCTTTGGGTGAAGAGGTTAGTTGGGCTCTCCATGAGGTGAGAGTCTCTTCTCTTGGAGAAGAGTGAAAAATTCATGGTGTATGGGCACCATGAAGCCATTGCAATCTTTGTATCATAAAGATGTTGACAAGCATCATGAAGCCATTACAATCTTTGTATCATAAAGATGTTGACAAGCATTGTTGTCTATGTAAGATGGATTTGTAGCCTTGAAGAGGCAATGCGATATTCTTGTTGAGGAATTTGTGAAAGAAATGGCATTCTCCCCTTGGAAAAGCCCACCTTCACCCTTCTTCAATGAGCTTGTGAAGTTCATTTGTGTAGACTTGGAGGGAGTAACTTGTTGTTATTGCATGTGTGTAAAATTGTGAGCATCTTGTTGTTTTGTTGCACCCCGTTTATCCTTGGTTCTCCAAGCTTGGGGGTGGTCTCATAAGAGACCTAGGTTGGGTGGTGAGCACCCATGGTTCTCCATTTCTTTGTATTGTAGGTTTGGAAGCCAAAGATTCATGTGGAAAAAGCTTGAAGAAGTCCCCTCCTTGACGTGCTTGTATCAAAACCTCATGTGTTGTTGCATTGTTGATCTTTTGGAAGATTTCTCCTCTTGTTGTAAATTGTAAAGTTGTTACCCATTCTTGGGTCCTTTGTGAAGTGAATTTGTTATGTTTATGTTGATCTCTCATTGAACATCACCTTCAAATTGTATTATATAAATGGAATGTGAAAGTTCTTTCATCATAGAAATTTTGTAATGAATTTGATAAGATGACTATAATGAAAATGCCATTCATTTATATCATGCCTATTAGAAATTTCTTCTTAAGATAGTGGAGTTATTTTCATGAAATGATATTCAAGATGATAAGAATGAAATATGATAGTTTTCAATGTCTTCCAAAGGTTAGCTTGTGCATGGATATAGTAAGCTCTCTATTATAGTTTGGAAAATTTGTCATAGTTATGTAATCAAACTCAAATGCATAAAATTCTATGCTCACCCCTCAAAAATGTGTAGTAGGAAACAAGGAACAAAAGAACATAATTGACTGCTTGTAGAAATCTCTTCAACTAATAATCAATCCATCAAACTCATTAGTATGATTCACTAATAAATTGATGTGTCTATTGTTTCAAATTTATAAGCAAGCAAGTAAAAATAAAAATAGAAATGAAGGAGAAACCATGCTTCTTTTCAATGACACTTCCCAGATTTCCTTTTAGAGCAATTTGCTCTCTGGAATTTGTATGGGAATGACAATATTGCCATAGTACCACAGAGAATATTCCTCTTACTTCATTTAGACACTAATTAAAATTAACCAAAACTAAACATATTCTATACTACTTTAAACATAAGGACTTAGCAATATAATGAAAATTAAATAGTGCTTTTGGGCCCTTTAGTCTACTCCCACTTGCCATTTGGTGGGATCCAAAATCCCACTCTCCCAAGGCTTGTGTAGGTATGGATATGGGGGGGAATTTTGCAGCAAATCATAACATTTAATGAAGGCAAGTTGACCCTTCCATTACCCTTGTCTACGTGCATATCAAACACCCACTTTGTAACCAATTAAACATGGCCTCAATTCCCTTTTTGCAGCAAGGTACTGGCCTTTCCATCACTTGTACATGGCTGACAATGTCAGCATTAACACCCAACCATGGTCAAAGACTTTCTTTCCCTCATTCGAATTCTTCTTGCAAACAAAATGGGTGATCAATGAGGTTGGTGGGCCCCACATTCCTTTGACAATGTAACCCACTTGGATGTGAATTCCTAGGAGAGCTTTTTCAAAATTATCATGGGGAAAAGTGTTCCCTCCTTAGGCAATCACGCAGGTCTTGTAAGGCTTGCATTTAAGGAATGTAGATAGAGGCCTTGTCAACCCCCATTTGACAAGTGGCCATGGGAAATAGGTGGGTTGTTGGGTAGTAGGTTAGGATAGTAGGAGCTAGTGTAGTAGGGATATCTAATAATTGTAATTTAGTAATACATATTGTTTTGCTTAGGCTTATCACATAATTATATTAATTCTTAATTATAATGGTGTTGCAAATAAGTAAGATACAAATTAGTTAAAAGGTGTAGATAATTATTTCTAAATAGGTAAAGGACTTGGGATCTTGGATCCAAGTCCATTATTTTAATGTTGTTAGGAATGATTTTTTTTCTTTTGGAATTAAGCTAGGATATCTTTTTATTATTGGGATGCTTTAAGTTTTAACCTTATGCATATATGCTTGGGTAACATAACATTCTAATAAATTTTCCCTTAAGGTAATAGTGATGGGAATGGGATTCATTAATAAAATTGAAAATGGATGTTGAGTTATAGTTGTTAAGGTCATAGATTTATTTTTAAATGTGAATAGATATATTAATTCAATGGTTGCTTGATCAGTAGCATACCAGTGTAATCAAGACCATCCTTATAGCATTGGAAATTTATCATATTGGAGTGATGATCCATAGGACAACTAACTTCTTTTATTGATTCAACCAGTTAGTCGATAGAAAATGATTCATGGTTACCATATTGAATCATTAATTGAACCATTAGTTCGTGGATTGTATCTGTAGTAGATTGTTAGAGTTGGGGTCATTTCTTTTGAAACACCAACCATTTAGGTGACCATTGTAGTTCTTGTTGTTAGCTCCCAATTTTGGAAATCCTTGAAGAGATTATTAGTCAGTGATGTTAATGACCTAAAATAACTAGGAAGGTATCAAATTTTATTGTGTAGCAATGTCACCATGTAAAGTTCTAACACAAGTATTGATAATCCTTATGAGGACTAGGTTAGCTTTCCTTATTACTATTAACCTTAGACTGACACTTCGTAAATTAATATTTAATTCATTTCAAAAAAAAAAATTTCTAGTGTTTTTAGGTTGTTTTTTTTTGGGCATGACATTTGGTATCAGAGCCAAGTTTTCAACATTGGAACCTTTAGACCCATTACGTTTCAACTCATCTAACTTAACCTATTATGCAGGATGCTTGTTGTCACATGAGCTAGCTGATGAGGCTAAGGTCATAGAGTTGCATGAGTCGATGCAGGACAGGTAGGTGGACCACCACCGCCACCTCCATCACCACCACCTCCTCCACCACCAGACCCTAATCAAGCTATCATGAACACCCTTCAAAATTTTATTGGGGTAATTCAATAGAGGTTACCACTTGTAGATCATCGGCAAGAGCAACAGGCTTCTAAGAGAGGAGCAGAGATTCCAAGGGGAGGTGGAGCAGCTGGTAGAGAGAGGAGTAGGAGTCCTCCACCCAGGGGTGCCGAGGGCCATGGTGATCATGAGGGTGAGTTAGTTCATCATGGGATATGAGATAGAGGTAGACCCCCTAGAGATGTTGGGGATGAGATTCGGGAGTTAATATAACTCCAGCCACCCTTATTTTTGGGATCCACTGACTGGTCAGTAGCAGAGGCCTGGTTATAGAGTTTACAGTGATACTTTGGATTGCACCCTTATGGGAGTAATCTAAAGGCATGAGTTGTAGTTCATCTCCTACGGGATAAGGCCTCCATTTGGTGGTAGTAGGAGGAGTCCATTGGAGGAGTGGCTATTGACACACTCACTTGGGAGTCTTTTGTAGCCCGATTTTGAGAGAGGTATCTCTCTGAGCATTTCAGACAGAGACAGATAGAGGAGTTCCATGATCTCCAGCAGAGAGGCCTCATAGTGGCCCAGTATGAGAGTTGATTTCTCAAGCTCCTTCCATATGTAGATTATATGAAGGATGAGAAACTATGTATCCATCATTTCATTAAGGGACTTAATATGTCTCTCCAGGAGACAGTACGTCTAGCTTTTCCTCCCACATTTAGAGATGTAGTTGAGATGGCACTTGTAGGCGAGGATTTTTGCACTAGATGGGAGTCTCAGGATCGGTCTCAGCACAAAAACCCTTCATCCCAACAATTAGGATAGTAGAAATCCACTTGGAAAGGGAAACAAAAACATTCAGTAGGATCCTTTAAGGGTCAATAGTCTCAGCAGCAGGGATCTCAGCAGGATTCTAAATAGAGACATTCACAGGGTTATCAGGGCTCTAAGCCTAAACAGTGGTAGTCTCAGGGCCCTAGATAGGATCAGAGGACACAAACCCCTCAGGCATAGCTAGCTAGGACTCAGCAGTCCTCTAGGGGTGGATATAGTGGTTCCAGTAGGACTGGAGGGTCACAGCAGCCTAGGACATAGGGAGTACAGATGCAGACCCGAGGACCATGTTACACTTGTGGTGGTATGGGTCGTATTGTGAGAGAGTGCCCATATGGAAAGTTAGCCAGTGGTTAGAGAGGAGCTACCTTAGAGCCTACAGTCAGAGATATGGGTAGATCCCATAGAGTTTTTGTAGTGGTAGATAACCACCAGGCCGAGCACCAGGCCATGGTCGTAGAGGCCATAGGTATGATTCAGGATGTCAGTGTTTCTATCTTGTTTGATTCAGGAGCCACAGACTCCTTTATATCTCCATATGTAGTTGAGCATTGCAGGTTGGTGGTAGTTAGACAAGATGTCAGTTGAGAGGTTAGATTAGCCTCAGGAGCTAGGGTGTCTGTTAGTTCCTTAGTTCACAGTTGTCAGATTCAGATGGGAGACTTAATCATGATGTCTGATCTTTGCATCACCCCTCTAGGTTCTTATGATGTAGTCCTTGGCATGGATTGGCTATATGCCCAAAGTGCCAAGATGGATTATCAACAGAAGAGGGTTGAGTGCATTGATGATCATGGTACTTCTATGGTGATATTTGGAGTACAAAGACCTCTATCCCTTCGCATGATTTCTTCTATGTAGCTTAGGCGGTGTGTGCGGAAGGGGTGTCAGTTATTTGCCATCACCATTAGTGATAGAGAGCAGGATTTAGAAGGGGAGCCTTCACTTGAGGACTACCCTATTCTTCAAGAGTTTGTAGATGTATTTCCTACCGAGCTACCTAGCATGCCTCCACCTAGGGCAGTTGATTTTCATATAGACCTTGTACTAGGAGCCGAGCCCGTATCTAGAGCACCTTACAGGATGACCACACATGAGCTCAATGAGCTCAAGATTTAGTTAGAAGAGCTCTTAGAGAAAGGGCATATTTGACCTAGTGTATCACCTTGGGGTGCACCAGTGATTTTTGTGAAGAAGAAGGATGGATCACTTAGATTGTGCATTGATTATCGACAGTTGAATAAAGTAACAATTAAGAATCGATACCCACTCCCAAGGATCGATGATTTATTTGATCAGTTGCAGGGTGCCTCAGTATTCTCAAAGATAGATCTGAAGTTAGGGTACCATTAGTTGTGGATTGTGGAGAGTGATATCCACAAGACTACTTTTCATATGAGGTATGGTCACTATGAGTTCACAGTGGTGCCATTTGGCCTCATGAATGCTCTAGCTGTGTTCATGAGCCTCATGAATGGAGTATTTCATACATTCTTGGATAAGTTTGTGGTAGTATTCCTTGATGATATTCTGTTATATTCTCATAATGAGGAGGAGCACGAGGAGCATTTGAGATAGGTTTTGCAGCATTTGAAAGAGAATCGGTTATATGGCAGCTTGTCAAAATGTGCATTCTTTAGATCTGAGGTACATTATCTTGGTCATGTTATATTTGGTGATGGGATCTCTATAGACCCATCGAAGATTAGAGCCATTATGGATTGGCCAGAACCCACCAACGTCACCTAGGTTAGGAGTTTTATGGGCTTAGCAGGCTATTATAGGTGCTTTGTGGTGGGGTTTTCTAGGATAGCACATCCCATTACTTCCCTTCAGAGAAAGGGGAAAAAGTATGTATGGACAGATCAGTGTGAGAGGGCTTTTCAAGAGCTCAAGAGAGCTCTCACTAGTGCTCTGATTTTAGCAGTGCCAGATCCTTCAGCAGACTTTGTTGTGTGCACTGATGCATCTTTGGATGGTTTAGGAGCAGTTCTTATGTAGGATGGGTGTCCTATAGCTTTTGAGTCAAGGAAGGTAAAGACCCATGAGCTCAATTATCCTACTCATGATCTAGAGCTTGCAGCAGTAGTTCATGCCTTGGTGAGATGGTGACATTTTCTTCTAGGTCACCAATTTGAGCTCCATTCAGATCACCAGAGCCTTCAGTACATCTTTTCACAGCCCAATCTTAATGCTAGGTAGAGGAGATGGATGGAGTTTTTGTGTGAGTACAATTTTGATGTTCATTACATCAAGGGGAAAGAGAATGTTGTTGCAGATGCCTTGAGTAGGAGGCGGCATGAGCTCTCCTCTATGGTTTCTAGTATAGATTTGAGGGAGTGCATTTTGCATCACTTGCCAGAGGATGGATTCTATGTAGAGGTTTGTCAGATTTTTCATTCTTAGAGGTCCCTTGAGGGGATATTTTTAGAGTATTCTTTAGAGTTTGATGGACTCCTACGTCATAGAGGATGCATCTATGTACCCTCTTTTGGAGACTTGCAAGAGTTTATTGTACTTGAGGCACATAGAGCACCTTATGCGGCTCACCTAGGAGTTAAGAAGTTGCATCCTGATCTGAGATAGTTGTATCATTGGCTAGGCATGAGATTGTAGATTGCCAGTATAGTTGCTAAATGCCTAGAGTGTTAGAGAGTTAAGGCGGAGCATAGTCATCTAGGTGGGCTCCTACAACCACATCAGATTGCCGAGTGGAAGTGGGATACTATATCCATGGAATTCATTGTTGGTCTTCCTATGTCTTCTCACCACCATGATGCCATCTTGGTGACAGTTGACACATTGACCAAGGTTGCCCACTTTTCACCCGTGCATACTACATTCACAGCATGAGATGTAGCTCAAGTGTTTTTGTGGGATATTGTCAGACTCCACGGCATTCCCCATAAGATCATCTCTGATAGAGACTCCTTGTTCACATCAGCTTTTTGGAGAGAGCTACAAGCAGCATTGGGCACTAGGCTTAATTTTAGTATAGCATATCACCCTTAGACAGATGGACAAATAGAGAGGGTTAATTAGGTGTTAGAGGATATGTTATGTATGTATGTGATGGACCATCAGGTCAAGTGGGAGGAATACCTACATCTGGTAGAGTTTTCCTATAACAATGGGCATCATTCGTCTATTGGTATGCCACCATATAAGGCCTTATATGGTAGACCTTGCAGGACACCACTGAGTTGAAATAGGATTGAGGATAGGATATCTATTGGACCTCAGTTGGTCAAGGATATGGAGCAGCAGGTGGTCTTGATTAGACAGTGCCTTAGAGAGGCCCAAGATCAATAGAAGAAGTATGCTGATGCAAAGAGGGTAGACCACAAGTATATGGTTGGTGATAGGGTCTTCTTGAGAGTGTGACCGCATAAGAGTCCAATCCACTTTGGAAAGGGTTCTAAGTTAGCACCTTGCTTTGTTGGACCATTTGAGATATTGGAGAGGATAGGACCAGTTGCCTACCATTTAGCGTTGCCACCCAGCCTGTCACGCATCCACAATGTGTTTCATGTATATGTGCTATGAAAATATATTTATGATGAGTCTCACATTATAGACTGGGATGCCTTGCAGGTAGAGTCAGACGGACAGATAGCTTTGGAGCCCATTTGCATTTTGGGCCGACGGACCCTGGCGCTTCGAGGTAGAGAGCTGGACTAGGTTAGGGTCCAGTGGGATTGTTATGATGAGGTCATAGCTTCATGGGAGGATCCAACACAGATGAGATCATAGTACCCATACCTTTTCGATGAACTCCAGGAGGAAGTTCATGCCTAGGGGGGGAGGATGTGAGGCCTCACCCCAACCCATCATAGCATCTTTCCTTTTCTGCATTTTGATACAGTGATACACTTGTTGATTTATTTTGGATTGAGACTCGAGATACGATATTTTGATGGTGATTATTATATTATGTATGTGTGGATGTGAATCTAGAGTACATCATGATTTTGATTATGCATGGTTGTTAGAGTAAATTATTCATGTTAGATTTGATTACTGCACATGATGATTATGTATGTATGATGTTCAAATATTATTGAATGGGAAATTGTGATTTGAATTGAGCTATATATATTGGGTTATGATACTAAATAGGAAATTGAATATGTATATTTCATGCAATGTTATCATCTTGAACTACTGATGCTTGATGTGAAGTGTGCAGGTATGAGAACCATGGGAATTATTGGAGAACCAAGGTTAAACACATGTGAACTGAGTAAACCAAGGCTTAGTCCAATGTGGGATTACAAAGCCTCGTTGTAATGTGAACTTGTCATAAAAGTGAATTTTCATGTGCATTAGTAGTTAGCTTCATGTTTTCTTTATTGGCATTTGTATGTAATGTGCAATTGTTAGTGTCACTTGATACTTGTAATGTGCTCATTTAAATTTATTTTATTCCAGCCACTTCTAGAGGCCAATAAGAGGTTCTAGGGGTCATTTTTGGCATAATTTATGTATCTTAATGTTAAGGGTATGGGTTAGGAAGCTTTTGAGCATATCCTAAACCCCCTAGAGACTTTGGTAACCCTTTTTTGGACCCATTTACCCTTACCTACGAGATTGGATGGATCTTGACCCTTACCCAACTTCACCTTGCCTTCCAATCAAGCATTAATCATGGGGGGACAAGGAAGACCAAGTAGACCATAGAGTCAAGTCTGCATTTATGTTTGGTGGGTGGGTAGAATTTTTGGGGGCCCTTTTTAGAGGCCCTTGCTGGAATTGGAGGGTGTTCACCCACTCTCTAATTTTAGAGACTTTAGGGTTTTGGAAAAAGGAGGACAAGTGGATTAGCTCTTCTCAACTATCAATTGCCATCACACTTGTCAAGGTAGGTCTTTCATTTCCATGGAGGTTTTCTTGCTTTTTCTCAAAAGCCTAGTTTGTGTTCTTGCTCTTTCATGTGATTGAAGTATATCCATGCTGCGCTATTGTGTTGTATGGGAAGGGAATTTGATGTTGGATTCATGCTTTTCCTTTTTGTTTTGCTTGAATGAGGGTGTTCATGTTATGGGAGTATGGCATTAATCACCTCTCTGGGAAGAGGAAGAAGTGGCTTTGGGTGAAGGGGTTAGTTGGGCTCTCCATGAGGTGAGAGTCTCTTCTCCTAGAGAAGAGTGAAAAATTCATGGTGTATGGGCACCATTAAGCCATTGCAATATTTGTATCATAAAGATGTTGACAAGCATCATGAAGCCGTTGCAATCTTTGTATCATAAAGATGTTGACAAGCATTGTTATGTATGTAAGATGGATTTGTAGCCTTGAAGAGGCAATGAGATATTCTTGTTGAGGAATTTGTGGAAGCAATGGCATTCTCCCCTTGGAAAATCCCACCTTCACCCTTCTTCAATGAGCTTGCAAAGTTCATTTGTGTAGACTTGGAGGGAGTAACTTGTTGTTATTGCATGTGTGTAAAATTGTGAGCATCTTGTTATTTTGTTGCACCCCGTTTATCCTTGGTTCTCCAAGCTTGGGGGTGGTCTCATAAGAGACCTAGGTTGGGTGGTGAGCACCCATGGTTCTCCATTTCTTTGTATTGCAAGTTTGGAAGCCAAAGATTCATTTGGAAAAAGCTTGAAGAAATCCCCTCCTTGATGTTCTTGTATCAAAACCTCATGTGTTGTTGCATTGTTGATCTTGAGGAAGATTTCTCCTCTTGTTGTAAATTTTAAAGTTGTTACCATTTCTTGGGTCCTTTGTGAAGTGAATTTGTTATGTTTATGTTGATCTCTCATTGAACATCTCCTTCAAATTATATTATATAAATGGAATGCGAAAGTTCTTTCATCATAGAAATTTTGCAATGAATTTGATAAGATGACTATAATGAAAATGCCATTCATTTATATCATGCCTATTAGAAATTGCTTCTTAAGATAGTGGAGTTATTTTCATGAAATGATATTCAAGATGATAAGAATGAAATATGATAGGTTTCAATGTCTTCCAAAGGTTAGCTTATGCATGGATATAGTAAGCTCTCTATTATAGTTTGGAAAATTTGTCATAGTTATGTAATCAAACTCAAATGAATAAAATTCTATGCTCACCCCTCAAAAATGTGTAGTAGGAAACAATGAACAAAAGAACATAATTGACTTCTTGTAGAAATCTCTTCAACTAATAATCAATCCATCAAACTCATTAGTATGATTCACTAATAAATTGATGCGTCTATTGTTTCAAATTTATAAGCAAGCAAGTGAAAATAAAAATAGAAATGAAGGAGAAACCATGCTTCTTTTCAATGACACTTCCCATATTTCCTTTTAGAGCAATTTTCTCTCTTGAATTTGTATGGGAATGACAATATTGCCATACTACCACAGAGAATATTCCTCTTACTTTAGTTAGACACTAATTAAAATTAACCAAAACTAAACATATTCTATACTACTTTAAACATAAGGACTTAGCAATATAATGAAAATTAAATAGTGCTTTTGGGCCCTTTAGTCTACTCCCACTTGCCATTTGGTGGGACCCAAAATTTCACTCTCCCAAGGCTGGTGTAGGTATGGATATGGGGGGGAATTTTGTAGGAAATCATAACATTTAATGAAGGCAAGTTGACCCTTCCATTACCCTTGTCTACGTGCATATCAAACACCCACTTTGTAACCAATTAAACATGGCCTTAATTCCCTTTTTGCAGCAAGTTACTGGCCTTTCCATCACTTGTACATGGCTGACAATGTCAGCATTAACACCCAACCATGGTCGAAGACTTTCTTGCCCTCATTCAAATTCTTCTTGCAAAGAAAATGGGTGATCAATGAGGTTGGTGGGCCCTACATTCCTAGGACAATGTAACCCACTTGGATGTGAATTCCTAGGAGAGCTTTTTCAAAATTATCATGGCGAAAAGTGTTCCCTCCCTAGGAAATCACGCAGGTCTTGTAAGGCTTGCATTTAAGGAATGTAGATAGAGGCCTTGTCAACCCCCATTTGACAAGTGGCCATGGGAAATAGGTGGGTTGTTGGGTAGTAGGTTAGGATAGTAGGAGCTAGTGTAGTAGGGATATCTAATAATTGTAATTTAGTAATACATATTGTTTTGCTTAGGCTTATCACATAATTATATTAATTCTTATTTATAATGGTGTTGGAAATAAGTAAGATACAAATTAGTTAAAAGGTTTAGATAATTATTTCTAAATAGGTAAAGGACTTGGGATCTTGGATCCAAGTCCATTATTTTAATGTTGTTAGGAATGATTTTTTTTCTTTTGGAATTAAGCTAGGATATCTTTTTATTATTGGGATGCTTTAATTTTTAACCTTATGCATATATGCTTGGGTAACATAACATTCTAATAAATTTTCCCTTAAGGTAATAGTGATGGGAATGGGATTCATTAATAAAATTGAAAATGGATGTTGAGTTATAGTTGTTAAGGTCATAGATTTATCTTTAAATGTGAATAGATATATCAATTCAATGGTTGCTTGATCAATAGGATACCAGTGTAATCAAGACCATCCTTATAGCATTGGAAATTTATTATATTGGAGTGATGATCCATAGGACATCTAACTTCTTTTATTGATTCAACCAATTAGTCGATAGAAAATGATTCATGGTTACCATATTGAATCATTAATTGAACCATTAGTTCATGGATTGTATCTCTAGCAGATTGTTAGAGTTGGGGTCATTTCTTTTGAAACACTAACCATTTAGGTGACCATTGTAGTTCTTGCTGTTAGCTCCCAATTTTGGAAATCCTTGAAGAGATTATTAGTCAATGATGTTAATGACCTAAACTAACTAGGAAGGTATCAAATTTTATTGTGTAGCAGTGTCACCATGTAAAGTTCTAACACAAGTATCGATAATCCTTATGAGGACTAGGTTAGCTTTCCTTGTTACTATTAACCTTAGACTGACACTCCGTAAATTAATATTTAATTCCTTTCAAATAAAAAATTTCTAGTGTTTTTAGGTTTTTTTTTTTGGGCATGACATTGATACCTAGAGCTAGTTTGCCTAATAAAGCACCACATAGGTTAACACTTGATGAAAAGACTGAGTTGAAAAGACAAGTGCAATAATTTCTTGAGAGAGGTTTTATTATGGAAATCTTGAGTCCTTGTGTAGTACCTGCTATATTAGCACCTAAAAAGTATGGAGAATGGAGAATGTGCACTGATTCTAGAGGTATAAACAAGATAATAGTAAAGTACAAATTTCCTTTGCCTAGGATGGATGACATAATGGATAGCTTGAGAGGAGCAAATTATTTCACAAATATTGATTTGAAAAGTGGATATCATCAGATTAGGATTAGAGAAGGGGATGAATGGAAAACTTCTTTTATGACTAATGAAGGTTTGTATGAATGGTTTGTTATGCCTTTTGGTTTGACTAATGCACCTAGTAATTTCATGAGGCTAATGAATGAAGTTCTGACAAGATTCTTGGATACATTTGTGATTGTATATCTTGATGAAATTTTGATATTTAGTAAGAGTAAGGAAGAACATCTTGAACATATCAGACAAGTATTGCAGAGATTAAAGGATGAAAAGTTGCTAATTAACTTGAAGAAATGTTCATTTATGAAAGAAGAGATTGAATACCTTGGTTTTTTAATTTCAGCTAATGGATTAAAGATAGATCCTGAGAAAGTGAGATCTATACTTGATTGGGCTACACTAGAGAATGTTGGAGAGGTAAGATCATTTCATAGATTGGCAAGTTTTTATAAGAAGTTCATCAAAAATTTCAGTTCTATTTGTAATACTCTGACTGAAACTATGAGAGGAGATAAAAAGGATTTCAGATGGACACATGGAGCGCACAAGAGTTTTGGAACATTGAAAAAAAGAATTGTAGAGTCCTTTCCATATATCACATCCATGTCTTTTCCAAAGAAAAGACCTTACATTTATACCTTGTTACATTTTACCAAGATCAGGTCAGCCCATAAGGATTTCCTAATTATAGAAAATTACATAAGTCCTTGCCAAGATACACATGGTATCTACAAAAATTTTACAATGATTTCATTGCAATAATTAAGGATTGACATCCTTGAATTAAGCTTGCCGAATAGTACACATGCTTCATTCCTTGAGTCGGCTTTAGAATAAGCCATCACCAGAGCACACACCATAGATGATGTCATCAATCACTCTATACCTTGTGCTAACCAATTAACATCCATCAATACCTCTTTCATCATCCTTCAAGATCACATACCTTGAATCCATTCTCTCTAATATTTATACCAAAAACTCAGAGACTAACTCTATCAATTCTCACTGTCATAGTCCGGTGACTAGTCTTTACCAAAAAAATTGTATCTTCCTTAATATGCATTCATTAATGATGTGATCTTAGATATAAGATCAAAAAATTCATCTGAACTATCATCTAACTTTGTAGTATCTGAAACATTTGTGTGCCTACCATACACTGTGATTACCAGTATGGTTCCTTCATAGAAGCATATGTTGACATCATTGACAAAACACAAATGACAATAGTATGAGTTCCTATTTAGTAACATAGTTATTAAACATATTAAATGTCTCAATCACCACCCATGCATTAGAAATATCAAACAATCTCCCCCTTTTGCATTGATGTCAACATATGGGAAAATCTTATCCCAAAGTTGTATCAACCCAAAAGTTCTTCAACTAAACCATCTCCCCAATCAGTGAGGATTTTCTCATAGCGACACTCCCCCTTTGACAACAATGGAAAAGGATGCCATGGGGCTCCAACTACCTTCACATATAAACTTTATCCTATGATCACTCCCACCAAGGAGTAGATCCCTACATGCAGTCTAGAAAAAGATAAGGCTATGAATATTTCTAGACTGATGCATCTCTGTATCATTTAGTTTTGACTAGGAGGGGCCTAAACCCCTAGCATACCTCTGAGATATTCAAAGGTATCTTTTGGTAGTGACTTTGTGAAGATGTCTACAATCTTCTCTTTTGTACTGATATATTCTAGTTTGATTTCTTTTTGTGTCACCTTCTCTCTCAAGAAGTGATACTTGATCGAAATATGTTTAGTTTTGGAATGCATCACCAGATTCTTTGACATGTTTACTATACTGGTGTTGTCACAATGAATAACCATAGGCTCATCAATAGTTATTCTAATGTCTATTAGCATTTATTTCATCCAAATAATCTATGTGCAATTTATAGTAGTAGCAACATACTTTGATTCAATAGTGGATTGTGCTATACAATTTTGTTTCTTTCTTAGCCAAGAAACCAAAATTTTCCCAAGGAGAAATGCACCACCACTGGGACTTTTTTTGTCATCAATATTTCCTTCCCAATGAGCATCAGTATAAGCATGAAGCTCAAAACTATAATTCCTATCATACCATAAACCATAGTCTATGGTCCCTTTGAGATACCTTAGTATCCTTTTCACAATAGCTAGATGTGTCTCTTTAGGTTCTATCTGATATCTAGCCACAATTCCAACAAAATTAGCAATATCTAGTCTGGTATGAGTCAAATATTATAGCCCTCCAAACATTGACCTACATAAAGTTTGAAAAACACATTTTGATTCATCATCAATTGTTATCTTGTTTTCGGTTAACATAGGTGTTCCTACTGGTTTACAATCTTCCATTCCAAATTTCTCAAGAAATTCTTTGAGATATTTGGTTTCATATATGAAAATACTATTCTCATTCTAAGTTATCTATAGTCCAAGAAAGAATTTTAGTTCACCTATCATGGACATCTAAAATTCACTTTCCATCTCTTTAGAAAACTTCTTACATAGATCATAATTACCTCCAAAGATAATATCATCCACAAACACTTCTACTATCAGGATTTCATCTTCAGTAGTTCTCAAATACAAATTATTGTCTGCATTACCTTTTTTGAATCCAATTACAAGTAGATACTTATAAACCCTTACATACCAAGCCCTAGGAGATTGCTTCAAACCATATAGGGCTTTCTTCAATTTTCACACCATGTCTTTGTCTTCGCATAAAGGAAATCCATCTAGTTGTTCTATGTATACTTCTTCTTCAAGACTTCCATTCAGAAATGCAAATTTAACATCCATCTGATACACTTTGAAGTTTTTGTGTGCAACATAAGATAGGAATAATCTTACTACCTCTATTCTAGCAATAGGAGTGTATCATCTTAAAATGGAAGCACTTCCATGTTAAGAGCATTTAGCCCTCTAATTAAGTGTTTTGGGGACATATTGGATGCCTTGAATTGATCTTTGCTTTGATCTGGCTTTCTCCCCACTTTCCACTTCTTTTTTGCTTCATTCTAGGTGAAATTAGGGTTAGGATCTTAAGGATTCTCCAGAATTTCCCTCTTCCATAACTCTATTTTCTAGGTAGGATTTAGAAATGGATCCTCCTAGCCTTCATTTTAGTAATCATAGGATTTTATGTCTAATCCTAACATTTTGACCTATTCTGGCATCATTTCTAGGTTTTTGGGCATTGCAGGGACCTCCTGATTTGGTTCTGAGACAACCTAGGAAAAAGGTCAATGTCTTAGGTTGACCCTGACTAGGTCAGGGTCAATCTTGAATTTGACCCCTTTCTCTAAAATTTTAAAATCTTTAATTTCTGGGCTTCGAGCTTTTGGGAAATTTATTTTCTTGCCTCTAGGTTCGCCATTTCAGGTTTCAGGATGGTAAATCCTTTAATTGCATTTAATCTAGGTATATTTTCTAAAGGTGAGGACCTAATTGGGATTTAATTCTCCAAGGTGGCCCATCTAGAGGAGTGTGCCCTACATCACTATAAAAGGAGGCCTTCCTCTCTCATTTTCATATCTCAAATTCTCATATCACATCCACACTCAAGAAATTTCAAGTGCTCAAGCTCTCAAGATCATCAAGCATTCCATTCAAGCAAGCATTCCAGCCTTCTTCTCCATCAAAGTTCTCCATTGAAGATCAAGGATTCAATCATTCAAGCTATTGAAGGGATTTGGTTCAAGCATTCAAGATTTATCATTCAAACCCTAGATCTAGCCATCATGATGGTGTGATCTTCCTTCAAGATCCTTTTGTTCATCTTCAAGATCCATTTTATTCTTCCCTCAAGGTGGATTCCAAGCATACAACCATGGAGGTTTGATTTACATTTATTGTTGTGTTCAAGCTTTCATATCAATATACTTGTTTACATTTCAAATACAATTGCATATCTATTGAATTGCATAGCTTCATTGTTAGATCCTTTTCTAATACTTGCTAGCATTCCAATTTCAATTTCAATATTAAGGTTGATTCCAAACTGGGGTTTGACCAAGGCAAACCCCCCCCCCCCAAAAAAAAAAAATTAAAAAAGGACCATTTTTATTGTAGGTACAGGTGCAGAATTTTGGATCTAAGAGAAGATTTGGATACCCTTTTTGGCAAACTTACAGGATCTGTGAACGGAATTCAAATCAGACTTCAAATAGAAAATGTATTATTTGACCTTTTATGAGGGTCAAACCTAACCTGATCCATCTTGAGAAAATATTTCTAGGTTTTCTCTGTCTTGACATATCCAGTCCAAGACAGGTTTCAAATTTTCCCAAAAGTGCACATAGACAGAAAAATTCAACATTTTCCAGATCTACCCAAATTTGAGGTTAGTACTTGTATTTCAATTATTCTATATTCTAAACATAATATCCATCCACAAGGGAAATATTAGATTTATTCTCTCTTCCATATTCATCCACAAATTGATTTGATTGTGTATTAATCTCTAGGTTGATCAAATTGGATCTCTTACTTGGGGAATTTGGGTTTTTGAGAATAGATCTCATATTTCCCCCTCTACATTTGAATGGTGGTGGATCCATTTTACTATCATTCATTTTGGTGAGCCTGACATACTTACCTCTTTTCTTTTGTGGATTTAGATGCCCTATTGTGTTAGATCTCCCTTTGCATTATCTTGTGTGTTCACCATCACTCTTCATTTTGGTGAACCCGCGATAGACAACTCTTTCTTTTTGGTGTTACATCATTTGTTTTCTTTCCTTAAGATTAGATTTCTTTTATTCTCTTTCATTTACATTTCAAAAATCCCAAAAAAAATAAAATTGCAAAATTTCTTTAAAAATGCAAAAAAATTTACATTTTCATGCTTTTAGCATTCAACATGTATGATTCTTGTTTTGAGTACTTTGATGAGGTTTTCGTTGTTCAAGATGATAGATCCCTTAATGAGGCACATGGAAGTGAGGATGAAAATTGTTCAAATAAGATCTCCATTGATCCTATTCCGATTTCACCCTCCTCCATAATGTCTTCAATTGACCTTTACAAAGATGAGTTAGGGATTGATGTTAATTCTTCTCCTAATATATGTCTTTTCTATGAGCCTACTTTAGAATATAATTTACCTTCTTTCCCCTTTAGGGTTCAAGCTCTAACAACTTATGGTACTCCTACAATCCACTTTATGGATAGGGATGATAATCCTCCTATTCAGGATGAACCTTTGGATTTCGATGTTGATTACTCTCTTCCTCATGAAACCATTATGGATAATCCTCCTATTTGGGATGAACCTTTGGATTTGGATGTTGATTACTCTCTTCCTCATGAAGCCATTGTGGATAATCCTCCTATTTGGGATGAACCTTTGGATTTTGATGTTGATTACTCTCTTCCTCATGAAGCCATTGTGGATAATCCTACTATTTGGGATGAACCTTTGGATTTGAATGTTGATTACTCTCTTCTTCATGAAGCCATTGTGGATAATTCTACTTTTTGGGATGAACCCTTGAATAAAGACATTGATTTATCCCCTCCTTGTGAATAATTTTTGATACAAGTGGATGACATATTCTCTAAAACACACTTCCCTTATACAAAACAAGATGACATTATAGATCCTTCACCTCAATTTAGGATTCCTTCTAGTGATGAGGCATTAACAGAGAAAGATATGAATTCCCTTAACACTCTTCCTCTTAGTGGCGATCTTATGAAAAATAAAGATCCTACCTCACATCATTCTTACCATAATATTACTTATATCTATTTGAACCCTTTTCCAACTATGGTTCCAAGTGTTCCTCCGGTGGTGTCTTCCATTCATATCACTTCCTACACTTTTACTGGTGTTCCTAATCTTCCTAATCCTAATCCTATCTTTCCTAATCTAATTCCTAATTCTCCATCTTCTATTCCTAGTTGTTCCCATGCTTATGTTGAGGTTAAAACTATGGCTCATCATGTAGATGTGCAAAGATTCTTTAAAGTAGCTTCTCCTTATTATCTGATCCATAAAGATAAAAGAAAAGAAATTTCTCCTTCAAAATTTGTTCATAATTTTAGCCCTCACTCTCTTTTCCCCTCTAGATTGGGGGGCAAAAGGTATATTTCTTCCTGTCTTCTAGAATCCATTATGTTCCTACTTTGAGCTTAATTGGTTATTCTTTCATTTATATGAATGGTTTGTATTATGATAGTTTTTCATCTATTGCTCTCTTCTATTATTCCAAATATCTTTTCTAGGACATATGTGTTGCAAAGGTATCCCTTTCTTTCATCTCTAGGGGGAAAGGTTTTTTCTTCTCTCTCTTTGTCTAGGGAACTGCTCTCCTTAGCTTAGTAGTATTTGTTTATATTGTAATATTATTTCATCATATTGATAGATGTTTTGACCATGGATAATCTTCTTATATGAGAAGTTGTTGTCCTAGGTCATCACTTCTTCTCTATGTTGCAAATTATGTTCTTTATAAACTCTCACCCTTGCTTTGGTGTTAGAGTAGTTTTCCTCATTTCAAAGATTCCTCTTCCTCTTGTTTGTAGGGGGCTTGATGATTGAATCTTTGTTCTCACCTTTTGGAAGATGATATTTTATCTAAAGCACTCCTCTTTGGTGGGGGTCTTGTGTATAAGATTTCTTTCATTTGAGGATCCTTTTCCATGAGTGACATATCCTTTTCACCATTATTCTTGGATGTAGGGGTCAACATCCCTCACTAAGAATATGGTATACATTGTTGCTAAATAGGATATCTCCTTGAATTGTGAAGTAGGTATCCTCTTCCATCTTTGTCCTACACTTGGGGGGCAAGGATGCCATTTCCTTCTATCTTTCTGGGATTCACCTCTTTCCTTAGGTAAGAAGTATTTATATATTATGTGATATCCAATCATACATGAAAATTATGTTTTTCATTGAGGATCTATGTCCTTGATAATAACCTCTTTTGTTGTTTGACATTGGGTTTCCATGGTTGATATATCTCTCACCTTGGAAATTGAATAGTGTGTTATCCCTCATAAGGGTTACTTTATTTTAACTTCTTGCATGACATCTCTTTACATTCATCCCTTCCATGGCCTCATAGAAACTGTGACCTTCTTGGCTTGGGCTGGGTGTTGTTTTTGGATATTGTCTTGATGCTGAAGAAGGCTTTATCCTTGTTCTTTTCTTTCCTTAACATGACAAAATACTATATTTTTTCCATATTAAGGAGGGGGGCATATATAGGGTCTCCCTTGTGCTATAGTTTTTTATTTTTAATATGCTAAATATTGGAAGGTAACACACATAAGTTGCTAAATCCTGAAAAGACACACATCCATATGCTAAATCTTCCAATGGTAATGCACATAAGTTGCTAAATCCTAAGGAGACACACATTTTTCAAAATTTTCAATATGCTAAATCCTTTGAAGGTAATGCACATAAGTTGCTAAATCCTGAAGGGACACACATTTCCAATTTCAAATATGCTAAATCTTGGAAGGTAATGCACATAAGTTGCTAAATCCTGAAAAGACATGAATTTATATGCTAAATCTTCTGATGTTAAGGCACATAAGTTGCAAATCCTGAGGAGACATGCATTTCATATTCATAGTGATATAAGAAGGTGGATCTATGGATATTCTAGAAGCCATTAGAAGATGCATTACAGTTGCAAGCATAGTTTATGGGTGAACCTATTGGGCTCTCCCTTTAGGGTGATTCACAATAAGGTGGGCATCTTACTGGGTGAGGTAATCACTTTCTCCTTTCTTTCTTTTCTACTTTCATGCTAGTAGGAAAAGATCATGAAGCTATGTTGTCTATAATGTTGCTCTTGTATTTATTATGTAAACATTTATGCTTTTATGATAGCTTTCCAAATATGATATTAGTATGAGGAATATTTCTTAGTGAGGTTTCTTATGCTAATTGATTTGGGTTGTTTAGTGCTAACCCTTGTTCTTTTGGTTTTATTGTTTCACACCCTCGTGCATGTATGTTGAGTTAGAATCCTTAGTCTAGGGGCTCTTGTCATTTGCTAAGTGTTGTTTTATCTCTTTGTGAATCCACTTGAATCTTCTCTTTCTTCTCCTTTACCAAGAGTTTGCATTGAATTGATACTCTTACTACAGTGAGGGCTTAATGTATCATCTTAAAATGGAAGCACTTCCATGTTAAGAGCATTTAGCCATCTAAGTAAGTTTTTTGGGGTCATATTGGATTCCTTGAATTAATCTTTTCTTTGATCTGGCTTTCTCCCCGCTTTCCAGTTCTTTTCTGCTTCATTCTAGGTGAAATTAGGGTTAGGATCTTAAGGATTCTCCTAAATTTCCCTCTTCCATAGCTCTATTTTCTAGGTAGGATTTAGAAATGGATCCTCCTAACCTTCATTTCAGTAATCATAGGATTTTATGTCTATTCCTAACATTTTGTCCTATTTTGGATTCATTTCTAGGTTTCTGGGCATCCCTGGGACCTCTTGATTTAGTTCTAAGACAACTTGGGAAAAAGGTCAATGTCTTAGGTGAACCCTGACTAGGTCAAGGTCAAGCTTGACCCTAACCAAGTCAAGGTTAATCTCAACTTTTACCACTTTCTCTAAAATTTTAAAATCTTTAGTTTCTGGGCTTCAGGCTTTCAGAAAATTTATTTTCCCACCTCTGGGTTTGCCATTTTGAGTTTCAGGATAGTAAATCCTTTAATTGTATTTAATCTAGGTATATTTTCTAAAGGTGAGGACCTAATTGATAATTAATTCTCCAAGGTGGCCCATCTAGAGGAGTGTGCCCTACATCACTATAAAAGGAGGCCTTCCTCTCTCATTTTCATATTTCAAGTTCTCATATCACATCCACACTCAAGCAATTTCAAGTGCTCAAGCTCTCAAGATCATCAAGGATTCCATTCAAGCAAGTATTCAAGTCTTCTTCTCCATCCAAGTTCTCCATTGAAGATCAAGGATTCAATCATTCGAGCTATTGAAGAGATTTGGTTCAAGCATTCAAGATTTATCATTCAAACCCTAGATCTAGCCATCATGATGGTGTGATCTTCGTTCAAGATCCTTTCATTCATCTTCAAGATCCATTTCATTCTTCCCTCAAGGTGGATTCCAAGCATACAACCATGGAGGTTTGATTTACATTTATTTTTGTGTTCAAGCTTTCATATCAATATACTTGTTTACATTTCAAATACAATTGCATATCTATTGAATTGCATAGCTTCATTGTTAGATCCTTTTCTACTACTTGCTAGCATTCCATTTTCAATTTCAATATTAAGGTTGATTCCAAACCGGAGGTTGACCAAGGCAAACCCCCCAAACAAACAACAAAAATATTTTTCTTGTAGGTACAGGTGTGAAATTTCAGATCTAAGAGTAGATTTGGATACCCTTTTCGACAAACTTCTGGGATCTATGAACAAAATTCAAACCGGGCTTCAAATTAAAAATGTAGTATTTGACCTTTTATGAGGGTCAAACCTGACCTAAGCCATCTTGAGAAAATATTTATGGGTTTTCTCTATCTCATCATTTCTAGTCCAAGATAGGTTTTAGATTTTCTTGAAAGTGCACACAAACACCAGAATTGAGCATTTTCCAGATCTACCCAAATTTGAAGTTAGTACTTCTATTTCAATTATTCTATATTCTAAACATAATATCCATCCACAAGGGAAATATTAGATTTACTCTCTCTTCCATATTCATCCACAAATTGATTCGATTGTTTATTAACCTCTAGGTTGATCAAATCGAATCTCTTACTTGGGGAATCTGGGCTTTTGAGAATAGATCTCATATTTCCCCCTCTACATTTGAATGGTGGTGGATCCATTTTACCATCATTCAAGGAGTAAATATTTCTTCAAAGTCTATGCCTTCTTTTTGTGAGTATCCATTACACACCAGTTTTGCTTTGTTTCTTACAATTGTTCCTTCTTCATTCATTTTGTTTCTAAAGACCCATTTTGTTCCTATAACATTTTTATTTTTAGGTCTTCTAACCGATTCCCAAGTATTGTTTTTCTTTATGTAATCCAATTCTTCTTTCATGGTATTTATCCTAGATTTGTCTTCAAAGGCTTCATCTATATTTTTTGGCTCAACTTGAGAAATCAAATGAAATTCTTCTCTATCTTTAGATCTAGTTTGTAGTCCCTGTCTGATATTGCCAATAATTTGATTTTCAGGATGGTTATTTTTTACATACCTTGGATTTTTACGAGTTTCAATAGTCTTTCTTGTATCATCACAAGCCTCTTTTTCATTTTCTTCCTCAACAAGTTCTTCTTCAGCAGCAGTAGAGGTTTCTTTCACTTCTAATAACTGACTATTGTCATACATTCTTTCCTGTATTTGAAATTTCTCATATATTCTTACATTGTTACATTCAACCATCTTCCTTAATCTTAGATTGAAATATTTGGATGCCTTTCTTTTAACAGAATAACCAAGGAAGATACCTTCGTCACTTCTAGCATCAAATTTTCCTATCTCATTATCCCTCTTCATATAACATTTTCTACCAAAAATTCTAAAATATTTTATAGTAGTTGTGTGATCAAACCATAGTTCATAGGGAGTCTTACTTGTGCCATCTCTGATTTGAATTTTGTTTAATGTGTACACTATTGTTCCAACATCTTCTCTCCAATGTACACGAGATACATTTCCTTCAATCAGCATTGTCTTGGCAGCATCAAGGATAGTTCTATTGCTTCCCTTTGCTCTCCCATTTTTCTGTGGAGTCCTCAGAGAAGATATTTGTCTTTTTATCCTATGCTCTTCATAGTATGAATTAAATAAATCTGATGTAAACTCTCCACCTTTGTCTGATCTTAAACACTTTATTTTTAGTCCTGATTCATTCTCTACCTTTGCTTTAAACAACTTGAATTTGTCAAATGCTTCTGATTTCTCTCTCAAATAAGTAACCCACATCATTCTAGAAAAATCATCAACAAAGAGTATAAAATACCTTTCACCATAGTATGGTTTTGTTCTTGTAGGCCCACATAGATCTATATGTACCAGATCCAACTTTCCTTTTGATGTAAATGTTTTGCTTTTGTGACTATTTTTAGTTTTCTTTCTCATAAAACATTCTCTACATAAAGTGTTAGAAGGTTTCACAATATTTGGTACATCTCTTACTACATTAGCCATACTTTCACATATATAAGCCTATAAATATAAGCTTATATAAGCTCACTATCTCAATGTTTTCCATTAGCTTAGCCATTGTTTAGTGCTCTCTAGATGGCACAGTCACTATTGTTGTAATGTACTAGTCATTTTGATTTTCTTCAATACCACACATGAATAAGAATAGTCATTTTTTAATTGATTTCAATACTAGAATTAGAGAACATCTTAACTCACTAGTACATATTACCAGACTTGAATATAGTTCTCCTTTTTATGCCAAATTTGAATTTTAATAAGAAATGAAAAAAGATGAAAAATGTTTGTTTACTATCTAAGGAGTTAGAGCACGGGCTTGTGACATCAACAAATTACAAACTGAAAAGATTTTTTTAACTCTAAAGCTCAATTCTATAGCATTTCTCTTTTACCAGCAATAATCAATGATTTTATTGAATTTTTACTTTGGCCTCAGCAATACTTATTTGGACATGGTACTTAAATATATGCAATACCAGTGACTATTTAGTTGTATGATGGCATTTGAATGTGACTTTTTTGTAACTTTTGGCACTTTGTTGTAACATCTCTGAAAGGCACCTTGCTCTGCATCTTCTTTCTCCTCTAACTGTGATGTTAAAACCAATCAGCTTGAAAGACTACAATATATTCTGTTAAGTTCTTCAAACAACAACATTGAAAACTTGTCAGATTAGCAAACATAATAAATAATCAGCTTATGAAAAATGCCAAAAGGAATGACACTTGTGAATAGAAATTTAGGTTATTATGTTCACTAATCTAACAAGAAATTGCTATTTTCTAAAAAAGGTTTCTCCGTTGGAAACACTAAGTCCCTTTCATTTAGATATCTAGTTTATAAAAGGACAAAATTTATTAGAATAACCATAAATAGTAAAAGGTTTCATGTTTAGAAAACAAGTCCCTTTAATACTATCTTTCACTTATTATGGATACAAAATTTCCTTATTGCATTGAATTTACCAGATACATATGCAGCATTGAAAGAATTGATTATCACTGTATGTTGTTTGTCTTTTTGTGCATTTCTTGGATCCAATTGGATCTAATACCATTTTCTTTCTCTCATGATGTAGGTGAAAACCCTAAAAACCTATTGGAAATGAAGACTTGGACCTAAGGACCTAGGACTTGATGGACAACCAGTAATGAACAAAGAAAGAGGAAATGCATGAGACCCCTACTCCATAATTCTATCATGATTTCTATTCTATAAATGTACTATTTGATTGACATAAAATATGAAATTTGAAAAGACACTCATATACTGCATTTAGTTTGAATGCACAATATAATGATCAGTTATGAATTTTAAAATTTAAAATGGGATCAATACGTAGAGTACAATAATGAAATCTGATAATGAATGCAATAATCAAATGTTAACTAATAAATAACTATAAGGTAGTAATAATTGGGCCCCTAAAGATGGAATCTTTTCCTATTTATATTTATTTTGGTATATGTTGTAGTTTTGGGAAACATGACCTTCATCTTATGTTTTTCCTTGTGCAATTGTCACATCCTCATCTTCATATCTATCATCAAGATCACCATTAGTAATGTCCTTAATGAGTACATCTTGTTTATTTTTCTCCTCATCTGGATCTCTACTAGATCTAGTGTATCCTATGAAATACTTATTTTTTCTTTGGCTAGGGTAGTATCAATCACCTCGCTAAGTGATACATCTATCTCCTTAGTCTTCTTTTCTTAATCATCATAATCAACATGGATGCCTTTCCCTTTTGTTCTTTGTCTATCCTCAAACAAATTTAGAAATGTAATCTTTTCAGCTTGCTCTTTTGCTGCAATGATGGAAGTCCATATGAGTTGGCTAGACTCATTAATATCTACTAGATTTTCCTCTAATACTTGCATAGCTTGACCTTTTACTCTAAATCTCCTAGAGTAAGTATTCATATGGTCTTCAATTTCATCAAGAGATAAATTTGGAACTACCAAAAATGGGTCTTGTTCCATCATTTTCTTTTTCTGTGTCCAAGGCATAGGACCATTTATGATTTATTCTCTCTTCTAATACCTTAGGCAGTTGCTTGGAAAATTCCAATGGAACTCATTTGAAGCATATCATCATCTAGATGATTGCCTACTTTATTTTATTTTGATCTTCAGTAGACATGTTGTTAAACTGACTAAGTTCTGGATCGGTGAGTTCACCATTTTCAATTACATCTTCAACAACTTGATCAATTGTCCTATTTTTGTTTGTGACAACCTTGAACTGATTGGCATCATTTTCTTCATCTTGAAGGTCCTCCTTTCATCTAATCAATCTTCTACTCTTCCTTGGTGCTTCAGTTGTTACCTTAGTTCCTCTTTTTGTATTTTTCTTGGTCGTGCAATAGCTTTTAATATTATTACCTTCACAACTCCCTTTTTCAAAGGTGGGGAGGTTGTAGTTCCTCACCTTGTTTTGGCTCTTTACTATGTTTTCATCTGCCTCTTCTTTGGAGTTGGAGAGTGTGAAAATAGTATTGAATCCTTCTCTTTGTCAGACTTCTTTTCCTCAATATTGTGGGGTTTGTGAGTTAGCAGTAATTGACCTTCAATTGCACGTTCAACTGGTGACTGATCAGATGAGTCAGATTCATTTCCAAACTGTTATACAAGTGTCTTCATCATCTTCCTAGACTTTTTGGTCATTTTACTAATGACAAGACCTATTTTTATTCTTGTCTTTTCCTCTTCATAGGTTCAAAAGATTTCGGCATTCTTGTCCTTTAGTGTAGCTAGTAGTGCCTTAATTGATTTTGAGGTGAAATCAATATCCATCTCATATCCCATGGAGGCTAGCCCTTTTGTTCTTGGCTCAATAGCCTTGATTAATGTGTGGTCAGTGTCTACTAGAAAACATATGTCCATTTCATACTTCTCAACCAGTGAGCTAGGAATCTCACTCTGAAGATTCATCTTGATCTTGAGATTCTCAAAATAATCATCTACAACTTTGTTCATGTCATCTCCTAGAATACTCATCATATCAGAGATTTGCACAATAATGGGTTTGTCAGTAGTCCAGTTCACATCACCGATAGAAGGGAAAAATATTTGAATATAAAAGAATGTACACACAAGCAGTGAACCAAACTTACATGTGTTTGACTTTGCCAATCTGATGGTTTTCATGTTTTCCTCTATCTACCTCAGCAATTACTTGATAAGGTCCAATTGTCCTTCTTTCTTCACCATCTTGTAAGCTATGTCTATAGCTCCACTTGGAACATTGTTTAGTCTACTTGACTAATAGATTTTATATCTGATGACATGTCCCAAAAATTTTACTTCAAGATCTTCAATTAAAGCAATCTTCAATGCTCGAATGTCTTGAGTTGCACTGGTATTCTCCTCAATTTCTACTTGGGAGGCACTACAAAAGGCTTTTGACTTGTTGATAGTAGTGTAACCAATGATCCTATGAAACATCTTCTTTGTTATTTTTACTAGCCCATCCAACCATAAAATTTGGTCGTGAAAATGTCTCAATACTACCCTAATCCCTTCTATCTTGATTCTCTTTAGAAAATTTAGAGCACAGGTGAGACCTATCTTCTCAACCTATTTGAATTCAGGTTTTAGGATTCCATCCTCACTAGAAAGTTTCTGATATGACATGGCCATCTTGAAATCTCCAATTTTGCCTATCTTGCAGTGGATATAAGATTGTACATCTTCCACAAGTAAAACCCTAGGTGTGATAGAGGAAAAAGCTCTCACTAGATCTTGTTTTTCTACAACTTCTGGGTATATCTTATAGTTTGGCTCATCAAAATTTTCTGAAACTATGAGGTTTACCTCCTCCTCTACAATCTTGGATTTCCTTGCAGTAGATGCCATTTTATCAAATCTAGGTTTTTTAGCAACTATGATGAATATGCTCGGTAGAGGTTTCAAATTACTTAGAATATGCAAAGAGTGTGCTTGGTTTGATCTATGACTGTTGTTGATAATTCTAAAAATTATTATCTTGAACTTGCTCTATGAAATAATCTCTCTTCAAAATCACTCGGTGAAAAATGATCTAAGTCTTTCATGTATTTATAGCTTTTTCAATTTCCCACTTGAACTTTTTTTCATTAATGCTTGACCTACTTTGAGCTTGGTGACAACTGTGAACTTGACAAATATCACAAACTTTTAAGATCTCAATTAACACATGATTTTACTACTTAATTGATACTAATACTAGGTTAACCTTGAATAACTTTCATCCATAGCTAGCTCTTTTCTTGGTCTTCTATATACTGACTATATGACTTTGTTAGCTCATATCATATAAACCATAATGCATCTTAATTCATGTAGATTTGGTATGTGCACATCATATAAAAGGACATGTATGTAAGATAAGATCAATTTTAAATGTTAGTTCCATACATACCTATTTCACCTTAAGTATAGGTACTGATCTCACCTAATCCAATGGATGAGGTTTCACTGACTACATTGCTTGACTCAACATTCTCATTTGATGCCTTTCTCCACATAGTTTTTCTAATCCTTATGATATTTGCAATAGTGTTTCCATTATCAAATATGTGTCCTTCTTCTGGTGCTCAATCTCTGTAATACTTTCTTAAATGAATGACCTTATGACAATGTAATCATGACATTCCAGTGCTTGTCCATCTTCATGATTGTCTAGCTGATCTCTTGCTCATACAATTTTCTGCAATGTGTCCATATCTACCACATATTATGTAGTTAACCCATGTGTTGTAATCCCAGACATAAGCATTACCTTGTCTCTTTAGTTGATAAGGTTTGTTCTTCTATTTTGGTGTCCATACTTGCTTCATCTTAGCTTTGCACTCTTATGCAGTGTGTCCATTTTTATTGCAAGTATAATAGAGTTTCTCCATGGTATGATTGTTACCAACCTTGTTTAGCTTAGTTCTAAACTCATATGCTTGATGAAAAAATTTCCTAGAGTAGTAACAATAACCCTTAAACTTAGGAGTGACTTGAGGTTAACCTTGTTCTTTACTTCCATAAACATTTGAAGTACATGTCCCAGTTTTCCATAGTGATAGCATGACAGCATCTTAGGTCTTTGATTTTTATTATTTTTCACTTGTTTAGCTTGCTTTGATGATTCTTCTTCACCGGTGTAGCCTAATCTAGCTTTACTTCCAAATCTTCTTTGATTAGTCAAAAAATCATCAATCTTCTTGGAAATGTCTTCAACTATTTTCATCATTTCATTGTGTTGCAATTGTATATTTATTTCATTTCTTAGTTTCTCATTCTCTTCCCTAAGTATTTTAATATTTTCAAGTTTTCTTGTCAATTGACCATTTACTCGATTGACCTCCTAGTTTACAATCATCATCTGATTGGACATTTCAAAATGGTGCTCAGTGAGTCTTTGTATCTTAATTTCTTTTGTTAGAATTTGTTCAATTATCTATCTTTGGTCTTCAATAGCTAGGTTCCTTTCTTTCTCAGCTTGTCTAGTATTGTTCATTATATCAACATTCTCACCATCTATGATTCTCGACTGATCTGTAAGGCTTTCACTTGTTTAGTTAGGTGAAGATTCTTTTTGGACAAATCAAAGATTACACTTTCAAAACCATTAGAAATAATTCCTGAACTGGATCCTATATTCTCAAATGTATCATCAATCTCTTCATCATGGTAACTAGTCTCATTTTCCAAAATAGTCAAGTTCTTTCTCTGAACCGGTAACTTCTTCAATGTATCATTAGCTTGCTTATACTACTCAATGAACATCTACATCTGAGTCTTATGTTTTTCTATTTTCTTATCAAACTTATGTAGAAACTGATGAAAGATCAGATTCACAGAACCCGAATACACCTGTATGCAAATGACCTAATACAAAGATGAAGTACGAAAATGAAAAAGCATAACTTAGAAGTTGCTCAGAAAGTGAGAGCAAAATTATTCACTGAATTAATTAAAGACAATTACAAAGTTTGACCTTATAAAGGTGAACAAACCCTAAAAACTAAAAGCTAGGTTGCGCATTATTAATTAATAACTAATTAATGATGCACCTAAGAGAAAGCATAAGCTAAAAGAGTAATAATACTCTAACAACCCCCCTTAAGCTGAACACAGGGAGAAAACTAACCTAGCATAGCTATGAAAGCAAGAAATGGGTCCCAGCAACAAGGCCTGATCAGGTACCCAGTACAAGGAAATCTCTGTAAACCGGAGACAAAGGAGAAAACCTAGTGGGAAAAACCCCTCTCCAAAAAGAGATATAAAAGAAAGCAAAGACAAAAGGCATGACTTCAAGAGACTCTCTCAAAGCTAGTAGTACAATGCATGCTGCTAACCCCCCCCAAGAGAGAGGGTCAAGGCTCCAAAGCCCCCCAGAATGAAAGAACCCCTGGAGCAATGAGAAAACCACTGACTCCAATGCAGAGGAGTGAAGGTCAGTGGGTGCTGAAGAGGTGACCTCGAAGGATGAGGTGTCACTGGAAGGCCGAGCTGATGCTCAAATGAGAAGACACAAGGATCCTGAAAGGGAATCCCCAATGCAAGTGGTATGACAGGTGTGCTGACACTGTCATGAGAGAGGAGATGAGTGTCCTCTGAAGAATCCTCAACAACTGCACCTGGTGGCTCGATGAATGGAGCTGGAGGATCAAGCAGTGCTGAAGAAGAATCCAGCTGAAGAGAAAAGTACTCCTCAAGATGTGGTGTAGCAGTCACAACATGGGTCTCAGGAACAACACAGAGGTTCAAGCTACCTGACTGCACCACATAATGCTCTCGTGAAAGAGGAGAGTTGAGCTCTAACAATGGAGATGGTGGACCAAAATGAGAAAAGATGTAGAGACGGGAGGAATGATCAACTGTCCCTGTAGCAATAATGCCTCCTGTCACACTATCCCTGATGAAGGCTGAATTGGCCGTGAACTCAACTGTCTTCCCTGACCCACTGCGAGTAATCTGATAAATGGAGAGAAGGTTTGCAGAGAGAGATGGAACATACAATACATCATTGAATGTGCCATCCTGAATGCTAACTGAACCAATCCCACAGACTGTCTGTACAGTGTTATTCCCCATGAGAATATGAGGAATAGGAGAAGTCTCAAAAGAAGAAAACAACTCCTGAGAAGATGCCATATGGTGAGAAGCACTGGAATCCAGTATCCAAGGGACCTGTATAGGGGATGCAATAGATGCCCGTAATGCATGACCCTATCCAAAATCCTATCCAGATGTCAAAGAAGATGCAGAAGACTGAAAAGCAGACCCTTGTGAGGTGGAAGAGGATGGAGAGGAAATAGTGCTCTTCTGAAGGAGAGCTTGCAAATCTGCAATCTATTTCTCATAACCATCACATCTCTTCTGAAAACACTATGACTCATCATGGTTCCTCTTCTGACAATAGGAACATGTGGGCATCTGAGTCTTCTGATTCTCCTTCTTAGAAGAAGACGGTGTGCCAGTAGAGTGCTGAGAGGAGGAGTCAGATATCTGCTTCAGCTTCGGCTTCTGTGTGTCCTGAGATGACTTGGCAAGCAATGCTTGTGACTGTGAACTTGTAAGAGAATCCATCTGACTGAGCTTGGACTGCTCACAAGTTAACCTGTCACAAAAGGTCTCAAAAGAGGGCATGACATGCCGAGTACCCAGTGCATCCATAGTGGAGTAGAAGGTAGAAGTGAAGATCTGATAAGGACCATGAAGCTTGGAGAGTATCAGGAAGATACACTCATCATCTGACTTCATCTTTCCAGAAACCTGTAAGATAGATCGAAGGGACTTGAACTTCATCAGGAAGTCCTCAATGCTAGTGAATGAGTCAGGTGCCAAGGCGGTGAACTCTGCATCTACCTAGAGAATCCTGAACTGATCCATGGTGCCAAATAAAGTGGAGAACTTGTCCCACATATCCCTGGGTGTAGTCAGACCATCCAGGTGGAACAATAACCCATCTGAGACATTCATGGCAATGAGGCCCATTGCCTCATCCATCCTGTTTCTGTGCATAAGAGCCTCATAAGGTCTCTGAAGAACTGGCTGAACTGCATCCACGCAGGACCATAAACCTTGTGACATGAGGAGTCTGGTCATGTGTGGCTTCCATGTGTGATAGTTATGGGGTGTCAGACGGGCCACAAAGGGGTCCGAAATTGAGAGAAGAGAAGATGGAAGTAGAAGGGACTATTTCTGAAAGTAAATAGCAGAAAGTAGATTTCACCCCCCCACAACGTATATATTCTATCCCCTGAGCACCACAAATAATCAATTACTGAAAGCACATAAAAAAATGAGGAGAAACCTTGAGTTCCAAAAGCCGAACAGGAGCACAAATGAAGGCACAACTTTGACTACGAAAAATAGCAATTAAATGGAAGAATCAAAAAATGAGACCCTCACCAATGCGTCCGTCTCAAAAACACCTTTTCGATGATATAAGACACTTGCGTTTTTGAAGCCGTTTGCTCAAGTTATGAGCAAAAAACCAACAGGACCCCCCAGAAGACAAGGTACTGGAAAAAAATAGGCACGATCATAAAATTGACGGCCGTTCGGCTATCACAGCCCGTCGGCGGTGCGGCGGTGGGGTTTTGGTGGCACCACTAGTGGAGGCAGAGCATGGGTGGTGGAAAGGCGACGTCCGAGCGGCTGTCGAGCGGCGGCCGAGCTGAGGCGGCTGTCGGGTGGTGCACCGCTGCAGCGGCCGGTGGCGGGTTGCTATATGGTGGCGCGTGGGCGGCCCCAACAATTTTAAACTGGCTGCGCTATTTTATATAGTGAAAATCATTTAAAAAATGATTTTTTTGAAATTTTTTTCAAAGAATGCCTCGATTTTTGAGCCGTACGGCCCTAGTAGGGCAAAAAATTTTCCCTGTGGTCATGGAGGCCAAAAGAGGTCGAGTTTTATGTGATTTCGACTCTCCCGGGCCTTCTGGACGCAATGGCAGAGTCCGTTTCTACTCAATCTGCTCCAGAAGATCGTGCCTCCTCCAAAGTGATAGAAAAACCCTAGAGAAGCTATAGATGACACCTTCGAATCGTGGCTTCAAAAAACTTTGATCAGGCAGCAACAGGGCGGCTCTGATACCATGTAGAAACTGATGAAAGATCAGATTCACAGAACCCGAATACACCTGTATGCAAATGACCTAATACAAAGATGAAGTACGAAAATGAAAAAGCATAACTCAGAAGTTGCTCAAAAAGTGAGAGCAAAATTATTCACTGAATTAATTAAAGACAATTACAAAGTTTGACCTTATAAAGGTGAACAAACCCTAAAAACTAAAAGCTAGGTTGCGCATTATTAATTAATAACTAATTAATGATGCACCTAAGAGAAAGCATAAGCTAAAAGAGTAATAATACTCTAACAACTTATATCTCTCCATGATTAGATCTTTACTCTTTAGTGGTTAAACAATCCAATAAGAGATCTGTGCTCTAATACCAATTGTTGGGATGTAGAGATATGGTACTGAGAGGGGAGGGGTGAATCAGTGCCCTCAAAAACTTTTAACTCTCACAACTTAATCTATAAATAGTAGTAAATTGCATCTATCTTATATCCATTGTATGCATCATTCATTCAATTAACTTTGCAAAAGTAAATAGCATGAAATCAAAAAATAATCAATCACATTACAAAATTATTTTGGTTATGCATAGACCCTTGTTAGAAGGTAAAAACTATGGTGGGGATGACACCCACAAATTCTTCACTACTACAGTAAATAAAGTTTTCTTGTTAGGGCTACAAGTTGTGATCACTTATGATGATCCTACCCTATTAGGAGGAATAATTTATATCGAATAGATCTACCTAGTTATAGGATTTCAGCCACAATCCTTGAGTTTGCACTCAGTAAAGAGATTTAAATAAAGACTGTTAGGTCTACCCTGTTAAGAGATTTTGGGTTTCTCTATTACAATGATTAGAAAATAACAAATAGTATCTACAAATTGACAAATCAACTTTGTCTGATATAGATCTATGAAATAATGAATAGATATAACCTTTTCATTTGTTGATATTGACTCTAATCTTCTTGTTAGCCTGGTCTGATTCTGCTTAATCTGATTGTCTCTGTATTCTCCTCTTCTCTATCTGAAAACTGATATCTTGAAGTTGGTTGATGCTTCAAGAACTTCTTGTTCTCTCCAATACATTACAAAATGATATGAATTACATTTATATAGAATATTTCTTATACTGATTAACAAAATTAGGCTACAATATCTTATAGAAATCCCTAAGATCTATGATGTACAAAATTAACCTAAATCTAGCAATTATGTAAAGATAATCATTACATTTAATGATTGTATCAACAATAAATATTCTTGAATCTTGGTAAAACATTTTGTGATTCTATTGTAATCATTTTCATAGATAAATTTTCCATTCCTAATTACTATGCATTTTTTTGTCTTCCTTGGTAAACATTGTAAATACTACTTGGCGATTACACCGGTTCTCAGCGTCTAGTCTGCTTGATGTTTACTGTCACTCAGTGTCAGTGTATACTGGTGCTCGGTAAAGATGCTTTGTTTCCCAGTTAGAAATGGGAATTTGGTTTCTCAGTACTACCTTGAGATCACTTGGTATATAGGCTTGTGTAGCTAATCGACTAGCTTGAATAGCTTGAAGTACTTTCTTTTACTGACTGGTGCTCATAGATTATCAATTGATTAACCCTGATACTAATGACAACCTTTAATACTCAAAATAGAGATAACACAAACTGTATAACATTTTTGAAATCCAAAACATGTGTCACATTCTATGATTTTCCTACTAGAAGAAAAATATAAAAAAAATCAATTTGATAAATTTTAGACTAAGTTAATGTGGTCGAACATGAGATTTTTTATCTTCTAGAAAATTTGTAGAAGAAAAATCATAATTAATTATTTACTTGGAAAAAAATTTTAAAAAAATATTTGTCACATCTTGAAATGAGTCTACTAATTATATATAGAATCTTATAAAAATACATTATATTTGATTATGTTTATGGTGGTCAAACATACTGTTACCCTAATTTTCATATGCATTCAAATTTGGCTATCATCCTTTCCATGGTCTCTATTTTTACCTTGCTAAGCATCCTTGAAAATTTCATGGCCTCATGTTCTATCCTCTAGTCTTTGCAATTATTTCAAATCCCTGGTCTGCAGGTCCCAAAAATTTGAAAATCTAGCCGTTTGAGCTAAATACCCCTACAAAACCCTAAGCCTCATTCTATTTTTGTGTTACTTTTTTTGATAAATTAAAGGTCCCAATTTCCATGTGTGTATTTTCTTCATTTGGTTGCCAGTTCTCTTATTATTTTGGTAGTTACCTTCCCTATTCGGTGATCCAGCGAATGAACCATTTGTGTAATCTCCAATTCCTAGCAGTTAAGTTCTTAGCGGTTAGCGACCCAGTGAATAGTTAACCTTTTATTCAATTGCGTAATTGCTATGTCTTCTAGTAGTCTAAATTTGTGGGGTCCCAGCTTGAAGGATCCAACGGTTGGCGTATCTTCACATGGGTTTGTGTCAGAGCTTGAGATCTTAAGACAACCATTGATTCTTCCAGGTGTGCAGCACTTCAAAGTTAAGTTGGTCCAGTGCCATCTCATTTTGATGTGGAGGCTTTTCATTGGCTGAAGGTTTGTAATGTGTGATTCTTCTAGAGTGGGCCCAGTGACTTCCCAGCTTGAGATCTAATGGCTATCACATGATCGCAAGGAATATTCCTTGCCCTTGCGATCATGTGCCCACCGTTGATTTTATTCCGCTATCAGAGCTTCATTAGGTGGGTCCTCATTTGCTGATGTGCTCACATTCTATTGGTCCACATAGAGAATGACTTGGATGCTACAATGGGGCTATGTCAGAGAGCTTGTAGGATGTGTCAGAGCAATCAAGATCAATGGCTAGCGCATCATCTGAAGGGCTAGTGTTAGAGCATGAGATCATGCACTAGCCGTTGGATTTGCCAAGTGTTCAGACTTGTTAGTAGGTCCAGTGCCAGGTCAGGGTGACATGCCATCATTTCATTGGTCAAAGTAAAGAGAAGTATGTGGGACCGCATTGCTAGGTGTGCTTATGTGTTCAAATATGGTTGGTTTCCATGTGCTGATGAGACTTCTAGGTGGGGCCTTTTGTCAGAGGGTCTTAGTCTTAAATAGATCAATGGCTGGCACATGATCAGAAGGAATATTCAAGGGCCATGAGATCATGCACCCACTGTTAGATGGGAATCTTGTCTTCAGTGGGACCGTGTCAGAACTTGCTGAGGTGTATGCTTACAAAGTAGTCAAGAGCGAATAAGATAATGACAGGTGGTAAGGTGGACCTAGGTTTGTGGCTTCAGTCGTGTAATCACCAAGAAGAGCCCAAGTTAGTTAAAAGGTTAAGTGATTCAGCGACAAAGAGAAAATTAAAACATGAGGTGGACTTAAGGTTAATTTTGTAGTCAAATGCCAAGCCCAGGTAAAAAGGAAAGATCTGACAGTCATGTTTTAAAGTGAGATTGATTTTTGAATGCTGACCATCGATGAAGAATTTCAGCACCACCTGTGACTATTATAATATTTTTTAAATTCAAATATCTCACAGTACCAAATTTGAGCAGCTATGGTGAGCCCGAGTTGCAGGAAGGTAGATGGATCACGGCAGCTAGATTTTTTGCAAGTATAAACATGAAATAGACATGCAAACAAAAATATCTGATCTACTGGGATATTTTCATGTGCATTTATGGCCAGATTAGATAGAATTAGGGTGAAATATTTTATTGTAAACCTCTATAACCCTAATTAGATTTTTTCCTGCCCACGTGCAGTGATATATATAATGTTTTTTGAGAGCTTTTGAGCTTAGAATGGAATAATTGTAAAAAAGAAAGTTTTCTTTCTCAGACAGCAATTTGTAGTATTTTTTGCTCCTTCGGCTTTTTGCAGTTGTAAAATTCCCATTGATAGTTCATGTATTGAAGACACCTTGTGACATTTCTTGTGTCCCTATGCCTTCTTGTGTGAATTATCTCTTAATGAGTTCAGTATGTGTATGTTTCTCAGTGATATCTTAGGGCTCTTAATCCTTCTTCCTTTCTACAATTTTGTGTATCATTGTGAATGATTTGATGTGAATTCTTTTGGGGGTATACTGTAACCCCTTAAACAATCTTGTCTCGTTCCTGTACCTAGTTGCAGAGGTGAATGTTTGTTTGCAGGTCATAGATTGTTTGTCTAAATTCTAAGAGTGTTATTATTTGTGAAATGATCTTTCTCTTTCCTTGGATACCTCTTTTATTTGCAGACCCTTTCATGAAATACTTATGCAAACCTATTCAGTGAGTTGTGATCTCCTTGACCTAAGTTCATTCATTGAATCCATCATTCATACTACAATTCATATCCTATTTTCAGTGCATCACCTAGTAGGTAGTTTTCTTTTTAGTTTTTCCCTTTCAAGCATTCCTTCTATCCCTTTCCCCCAATAGATTTACTTTTCAGTCAAGAAGCAAATTAAGGTGATTATCCAAGAGGAACCAGCCTAGAATCTGGAGGTCTCATCTCAGTTAGCATAGGTCCCACAACCTAGAGATGATTCCCATGTTATACTAGGTTATCAAGACCAAGAGAGCTTGAGACAGAGGCACAAACTTAGTGTATAACACATACATCTACTTCTTATTTTCTTCCTAAAATTTGTGTACTACTACATTGAAATTTGAACATATAGAATAATTATAATTCAAAAAAGGCATATTATCTTAGAAACTAAATTCAATTTTCTACAAATTCTCTTCTTACATAGATTTTTGATATAATATTTATAACTTGTTCAAGTTTCTATGTCAACTTGCCTAAAGTTGATTTTCTATATTTTCATTGCCACTTAAGGGCCTAGTTTGGCATACCATGATCCAGCACATACCCTAATTGATATCTATGATATATTGATGAAATCCAATAGAATGATTGAGTTAATAAATTTTCCATAAATGAAAAACTCATAAACAACATCATTTTGCATCTAAACCCAAAATTGCAGCATAATTCCAACAATCTCCCCCTTTGTAATTGATGGAAATATTAGGAATGGGAACATTGACAGGGGGGAGGGGGGTGAATCAGTGTTAACTATATTTAAACTTTTCACTTTAATCTTTATACTAAACTTAAATTCTTAAGTACTAAATCAAACATTCACGTAAACATGAAACATGAAATCAACACATGACACCAATATGGCTACAGGGAAACCCAAATAGGTAAAAACCCTAGTGGGAATCGACACCCACTAATATTCTGCACTAGTGTTTTGTGATCCTTGTTAGAAGATCTTTAACCCTATTAGGAGTTGCTTTAGAATGCTTTATGTACAATAGACCTTGTTAAGGGTCGAAACCTATTAGGATTCTTTTACAATAGTCCATGTTAGGGGAGTGGACGCACTATCCTAGAGTTCACTACTCAAGTGGTGAAGGCTACAAACTTTTGATGTCAGATACACACTATATCTACTAGATGAACTGTCACTGTGACACTGCTTGTCAGATTAGTTCCTTTGATGTGGTGATGCTTTGACCTCTCGCAAAGCTCTAATACATCTTCTTGACTCTTGGCATACTTCTTCTCTACTTATCACAACTCTCTATCAACTTCCATACCGAATACAATAGGTGCATCTTATGTTTATAAGTGCATACCAAATAAACAACTAGGTCAACCTTATAACTTATTACAAACAATGCTTCCAAATGAATTGGCTTAAGCGTGCTTACAAAAAATAAGTATAAATGTCAGAAACCTTAATACAATAGGTTCATAGCCTTTAAAATAATTTATTATAACTGTAAACCAAAATACTAACTGTCAGCTTCATGCCTTGTTCTTCTCTGGCACTTACTAGTTGTGTGTCTCCATCTGTTTGTATCTTTCTCATCCTTGCATATCGGATTATGCACTCATAGACTAAGCATGATTATAGTCTACCCAACTTAACTTCTAGGGTGCATACCATTATTCATCCGTACACACATGCGTTGATGCTCTGAGCTGTAGGAACTCTGTACACTGTCCAATCTTCAACACTTAACTGAATTCTAATCTTTACATCATGTGCACCAACTCCAAACTGCTATATGACTTTGTTTCCATAATGACAACACTATATCAAGTTATATACATTAGTATAGCCAACTTTCCAACAATCTCCCCCTTTTTCATTAATGCCAACAAAGGAATATGGCCAAGTTGCTAACTATCCCTTAACAAAATTTTTTTTGTCTTTTATAAATTTCTTATACATAATCTTATATTTCCCTATAAATATAAAGATCCATATTCTATACACAACTCCCCCTTTGAAATTAATGACAAAGGTGTTCCAAAAAACTTTATTTATACATACTCACTAAGGGAAAACATCCGGATATGCTATCTTAAGGTTCTGGATCTCCTTCTTCCAAAAAGTTATCAAAGAGTTAACTATCTAGAGATGGGAACATAATGCATACTAAAGATTCTCCATTTTATTCAAGTCTGTGGTAGGACCTTGATCATATGTCACCATTGTGACATCAATCTCCTTGATGTTTTGATTGAGAATGTCTAGTGAGGGCACAAGAGCATTCCTCAATTGAGTCTGTCTAGACCTTATCTTTGCCATCTCTTTCTCTACCTTCTCAATTTTGTCCAACTGACCTTGGTAGACATTGTTGCACATGTTCAAATCAGTGGATGTGTCTATCATTGAACTCTTCACCTACTCAATCATAGCTTTAGCTTCTTTTATTTTCTTAAGATGGGCTTTAGTCAGCTTATCTTGATCCATGCAGTCTACAATGAATTTCCTTCCTTGATCAACAAATTATTTTAAAGATGCTTGTCATGTATTGAGTGAATTCAAATCTAGTACAAAGTTTCTCATCATTTCACTCAATGTCTTCTTTAGTTACTTCTCTTTTGCAGCTTGGGATGCAGATTCTTCAAGGCTTGAAAAATTACTCTTGAAATGTGAGATGACTATACTCACATCATCAAATGAGTGTATCTTAGACACTTTCTTGTCCTCTAGAAATAGACTGTTCAAAATTTTTACTGATTCTACAATGAGGGAATTCCTCATCACTTGCTTTTCTTTGGCTTTCTCCATAGCTAGGATGTTGAACTTAATCAGGTCTTCTTCTTTCCATGAGTCCAAACTGGATATGTCAGGTTTCAAACATGACAACAATGCTATAGAAGGGGTGATGGGAGTGCTATCCATCACTTCTTCTTTTACCTTGACTAATTCAACTGATGGTTCATTATTCTTTTCTTCTTTTTCATTCTTTTCTTCTTCTTTATTTTTTCCTTCTTTTTCTTCTTCTTTTTCTTTCTTATCTGTTATATTTTAAATTAATACCTCTTCTTGATGAATGGGATGTGTGTTGCTACAAAAAATTTCTTCTTCTTGTGTGCTCACAAAAGCTTCCTCAAATTTGTCCATTTTAGTGTCATTGGCTGCCATGGATATCTCCACATTATCAATTATAATGGTGTTGTCTTTGCGTGACTCTATCATAGGTGCAGACATGTCTAACTTTGTTTGTACTTCAACTATAGGTGTTGAATCCTAAGGACCTATAGATTGTAGCTTGATGGTCTCTAACCCTTTGGTAACCATTTTGGGTACATTAGCTATGGGCACAGTAGGTGGATACATGTTTCTATCCATAAATACCTTGTCAAAGGCTTTCTCTATTTCTTTGGCAATTAGCTCATAATTTTTATCCATTATATTCAGAGTTCTTGTCTTTGTTTTGAGGTGAGGCTTCACCAGATCTAACATCTTCTTCTCTTCTAGCTGACATATAGGAAGAGTTTCATCTAAGATCTTTTCTCTTATCCACACATCTTCCTCAATAGCCTATCTCTTTTGGAATTCTAGGATAGGATCATTGTTTTTTGTTCCAAGACTTTCCTTTTGAACTTGATCATGTGCTTTATGATCATGCTATGAATCTCTAACTTGTCAATTTCACTATATTATCATAAAACTTCCCTACTTGATCAATTCTACTCTCATAAACTATTTTGGCACTTAGCACACTGAGACTGGGTTTGAAACTTACTTCAAAAGGTGCTTAAGTGTTCCTTATGTTTCTTTTGACTCACGAGGATGGATGACTAGTGCCAACCTCTTTCTTCCTCTTTGGCATTTCCTTATACTCAGGAGGAGTAGTAAGGTCAATGGTTTCCTTGGATGCAGAAGAAGTATCATATTCTTTACCCTTCTGACTATCATCTTTTTTAGTTTTTACCTTCTTCATCTTGGGATGATTAGACTTAGCTTCCACTATGGATGCGCTCTTAATTTCCAAAGAAATATTTTCATCCCTTGCTTTATCAAGGTCTTCTTATGTTACTCCATGAATTCTAAGTATCTCAAATGTAATCTTAGAGGCTTTCCTCTTAGTTGCTACACTATTAAGTTTAGCATCTACTTCTCTAGTTTTCTCCTCATATGTTCCCCACCTAGGTTCACTAGGATCTTTGGGCACTGATAATAGTACCTACACATATGCTTCAAGGATGTGTTCCTCTACCTCATAACCAAGTGGATGAATCCACTTAGTTCTTTGTTCAATAACTTCCATACAAGTTATGTATGTCTCTACCATAAAACATATTGTATCCTTGTACTTTTCAACAAAGCTCTTTGGAATCATGTACCTCATTTGCATCTTAGCCCTAAGGGTCTTCAATTCCAATGTGATGTAGTCTCTCAATGGACTCTCAGTGGATTCCTTCTTAGATATATGTGGCATGGTTGGAATCAACTTGTCCAAATATAAATCTAATACTCTCCCAACTATATGAAGGTACATGAATATTTTTGTCTTATCATGGTTGATGCCCTTGATGTTATCAATCAACTATGCACACAAGATCTTACACAAGTTGAACTCCCGATCTTCCTTCACAAGTCTTATGGCTACTAGAATTGCACTTGCAGACACACTATTCACCCTATTGGTGTGATGAAACCTGTATCTAAGTATCATAGACATCAATTTGATGTCTACTTTCTCAATAGGCTCAATTTTTATCCCACGCCTATCACTCCTTGACTTACATGTTTTCTCAATACTTTCTGACATCCTTTCCTATAGGAAAGATGACATCTATCCTAGAAAGGCTTGTCATCTCATATTTCATGTCACTGGTAATTCTTACTGGCACATCACCTATCCAGAAAAAATCATTATGAATTCTACTCAATAATATCTTAATCCATTCAATCTCATAGAACTCATATGTCATAGCATACTCAAATATAGGGTGATTATTCGACTTAACATATTCATCAATGAATTTTTTGTCTAGTTTCAACATGGTATCCATGTGTGCCCTTAACCTATCCAACCCTACTGGTTCTTTCTTGCAGTAGATGTATGCCCTAATGTCCTCAACATGCATAATGGCCATAGGTGTGTGCGAGAATGCTCCCTCTAAATCATTTAGGGTTGACTTGAAAGGATACTTCTTAAATATATCTCTTCTTCTCTAAAACATCATAAACTATGGGAGTGGCCATGACTTTCTTGATTAATCACTTTCCAATTGATCTCTGAGATAATCTGAAGGCTTTTGAAATGGCGCGATGAACTAGGGTTTCTACAACCGACCAAATGTAATGCTAATTACTGAAAATCACTAATAGATCAATCTACAAGTCTTCACAACAACTTCTAAGGCTCTTTCTACTCTACAATTGCTCTAAATTTGAATGCAATGAATAATCAAACAACTTTCTATGTACTTAAAGTTAAAATTTTGCCATTAATGCTTTCCTACATAAAGCACACTATCACTTCAAACTTTCCAACTTGAGTTCTGATAACAATCAGCATGTGCACTCTTGCAAAAAGGTTCCTTTATACTCCAAAAGTTTAAGTCCAAAGGTGCATACTCTAAGAATGAGTATACTAGCCATGTAGGGGTCTAGAGCTAAATTAGCTCCCCCTATGACCCTGAGGGCCATTTATCTAGATGTAGAGGGTGTGTTCAGTAGGGATGCATCCAATACATACTCATCAGTCTTGTCCTTCTTCTTCTCTAACCAAATCAAGCACACATCCTTTGAGGCTTTCACAAACTTGACTTCACCTTCAGGATGCTATAATACCCTCTCCTATGGTGATAATTAGACTTTCTGATTTGGACATTCTATTATGATGGTTAGAACTATATGCTTACATTTATGTTTTGTTGATGATGATATGTTTATTAGATGATGGATATGCTCATTTATGGTTATCATTTATATGTTTATGAAATTAGAAAGCCATCTATCTTTATATGTTTTATGGTGCTAATTCAAGGATTGGAATCTAACCATTATCATGATGTTTTATGTTTCATGGATATGTGTCTGATGTGTTTTTATGACTTAGGATGAAGTTGTAGTTACTCACTTAGCTGAGGTCCACATGATGTATCGATCCTAGTCATTTGTTTACATATATTTGATTTGTATGTATATCCATATGTATATATGTATCTCTTCTTGGTGATGCAGGATTGTAGGTATTGGGCATCATCTCCACCTGGCTTCACAGGTCTAAGTGATCCCTCAAAATCCTTGATCATTATTGTTGTTATAGAGATATCACCAGGTTCCATAGGAAAGAACTATACCTCTAATCCTTTTATCCTTAGGTGGGGAGTTCCTGAGTTAGTTCCTTGTATGGATGATGTATTTTTGTGTCCTCTTAGTTTATTGGTTTTGTGGATCTTATAGTTGGTTTCTTTCCTTTTTCATTCGTTGAGAATGAGGTTTTGAGTATGGTAGCTCTTATTTTCTTCATGGTATGTTCAATTTTGTAATATATTTTGATGTGAGTTATTATTCATGTGAGGGTCTGATTTAGTGATTTATCTTCATTAGTAGTTACTTATGTACTAGTGCATCTTATTAGGAATGAGTTAGTATGTGATCAAATCTTGTGACAAAAGAAGATAATAACCTTTTGCTTCAGCCTTTTACTTTGGATGAGGTTCAGATAGCAGTGTTTTCCATGGAGGCTGATAAAGGTCTGGGCCCAGATGGCCTTACTCCTTTATTTTTTCAAAAATGTTGGGATTTCATGGGAGAAGATATTTTGGTAGTGGCTGAGAAGTCAAGGAGAAACTCATGTATGTTTAGACCATTCAATAATACATTTATCACATTAATCCCTAAATGTTTGAATCCTTCCTCCTTTGTGGATTATAGGCCAATCTCATTATGTAATACAATATACAAGATCATCACTAAATCTACTTCACTTAGGCTAGGCAAAATTATTCCAAAAATTATCTTTGATCAACAAGGATGCTTTGTTCCAAGAAAGAACATAGTTGAGGGAGCTTTGATTTCTCATGAGGTTCTTCACTCTATTAAATCTCAAGGTCTTTTGTCTATGATCCTTAAATTGGACATGATGAAGGCATATGATAAAGTGTGCTGGCCTTTCTTAAAGAAAATTATGCATAAAATGGGGTTTGCATTTAAATGGATTAAGTGAATTATAGCATGTGTTAAAGGGGCAAGATTCTCAGTTTTGGTGAATGGTTCCCCTTGCCATTTCTTCCCTTCTTCATAGGGAGTTAGGTAGGTGGATTCGCTATCTCCCTTCCTCTTCATTATTGTTGCAAAAGGTTTCAATAAACTCATCACTGCTAAGTACGCCCAGGGTGCTTAGGAAAGTATTTCTCTTCATCACTCTTAGCTATTAGTTTCTCACACCTTATTTGCAAATGATTCTTTGTTGTATGGTAAGGGTTCCCTTAAGGAGGTGCAGGTCATTAAGGAAACCTTGGAGGTTTACTACTCTTTCTTAGGCCAAAAATTAAACAAATCAAAATCCAAGATATTCTTTTTTAATCTCCCAAGGTCAATTCAATCATCTATTCAGAAGTTACTGGGCTTTGAGATTTCTCAAACTCCCAACAAATATCTTGGCATTCCCCTTTTTAAAGGTTCATGTAAAGTGTCATTTTGGGACAACATATTTCAATCTATAAGAGATTGGATTGCTTCTTGGAAGGAAAGATGGCTCTCTCTTGTGGGAAAAATCCTTTTAGTCAAGTCTATGGTTTTCTCCATTCCCAACTACATTATGTCAGTTCTTTTGGCTCCTAGGGTAGTTATGGAAAAGATCATAAAATACCTTAAGGATTTTATTTGGAATGGCAATATGGACAATTCAGCTAATGTCCCTTTAGTATCTTGGGATAAGATTTATTTACCCAAAGATTATGGGGGTGTTGGTCTTCATATCTTTTATGAGAGAAACATCGGTTTAGGAGCCAAACTATCTTGGAAATTATATGGGAATATAGGATCTTTATGGGCTAAGATCATTAGGATTTTCACAATCAAAGACCCTCCCTTGGGATCAACTATGTAGAATTTTGTAATCAAATGCAAGAAAGTTATCCTTCCTCATTTATCCTGGGTGGTGAACTTGGGGGATAAGGCTCATTTTTGGGATGACTCATGGAATGGCTTGGCCCCCATTTCTTCCATGTCAAATTTTGATCTGACAGTTAAAAATCTTCTTCAACATCAATGGGGATTGGTAGTAAAGGATTATTTTGTTCTAACCAAAACTAAAGATGATGAGTTCCTAGAAGCTTGGAATGATCTCTCTCAGTTTCATCTTACACAGTTATAGAAGGACTTCTTGATTATAAAAGGCTCTTGTACATTAATCAAAATGAGGACAAGTTAGTTTGGACATTAGCTCTAGATGGTAGGTATTCAATAACGTTTGGTTATCATTCATTGACTAGCAATAATCTTCATACTAGTAGACACATATTTAGATTTTGTTGGCACCCTGTAGTATTGCCAAAAGTAGGTTCTTTTCTATGGTTGGAAATCCTTATAAGAAATATTTCTAGTGATCATCTTTTTAGATTAGGCATTGAAGATAGATTACATGTGTTATGTGTGGAATGCATGCTAAAGATTCCAATCATTTTCTAGTATCATGTTCCTTTGCTTAAGATGTTTGGTATTGAACACTCGCTAAGTTGGATTGGAATGGCCCCTTGCTGGCTGACCTTCAGGCCCTTCTTGAACAATGGCCTCTTCTTTTTAAACATTCCTTTTTTTATCAAATTTGGTGGGTGATTCCAATAGCTATCACTTGGAGTATCTGGTGGGAAAGAAATAAGAGAATTTTTAGACAAGAGAGATTTTTAGTAGAGCAAGTTTGTGAGGTTGTGGAAAAATTAGTCTTTGAGATGATCAATGCATATACATCCAAATCTAAGTCACTGTCTTCACTTTTCTCCTCTCATGATTCTGAGGTTTTGAATTGGTGGCCACTCATTTCTATCCCCTTCAAAGGAGTTTTAATTTGCAAACAAACTAAGAGGGAGAGAAGGAAGGACATTAAGTGGGATCCGCTTGATAAAGATTTTGTTAAACTCAACTTTAATAGAGCTTTAAAAGGTAACCATAGGATTTCAGGGGTAGGTTATGTCCTATGAGATTCTAATTCTCAAGTTATTTGGGTAGCATGTTCTAGGATTCCTCTTGGTTCTAACAACATTTCTGAGGCAAGGGCTTTACATTTGGGAATGGGTCTTATAATCTCTAATGGCATTTAGAGAATTCACATAGAAGGGGATTCTCAAATTATAACCTCAGCCATTACGTCAGGACATTCTACTAGTTGGGAGATCCACTACATTATTTAGGAGGTGACGGCACTACTTTCAAGTTTTGTAGAATACAAAATTTGACATTGCTTTAGGGAGGCTAACAGGTTAGCTAATTGGCTAGCCAATAAAGGGGTTGTTTTGGATAAAGGGTCATTGGATTGGGATTTAACATCATTAGCCAATTCATTGAGAGTTGACAAAATTTTGGAATGGGTGTTGAGTGAAGCCTCATCACTTAGTATTTCATAGATTGCTAGGGGGTTTGGGCTACTCATTTAGTATTTTGGTTTTTGCATATGCTCCCGATTTGTTTTTTGGGTAGATTCTGGTTGTATCCCATTCAATTTATATTGTTCATTTGACTGTGAAGGGAGGTTTTCTTCACTACTTCTTTCCTCCTAGAGCCTCCTGAAGTAGTTTATAATAAAATATACTGGCTTCGTCCATTTTTACCAAAAAAAAAGAAGAAAGAATTCTATGATATTATTCTATAATATTAATAAAATGCCTATGGCAATAATAATAATAAATGTTATTAATAATAGTGGTATATTTCATCTTATATATCACTATTGTACTTTGTAAAGAATATGGATTAGTGTATGAATAAATAATATGTTTAATAATAATGATATTCATAATATTTAAATACTAATAAGAACATGTCTTACTTATGGTATATGTACCATAAGCATATGGGTGCACACATATGCCTATGAATACATACATACACACACACACACACACACATAGATATATATATTTGGGATGGTTGCATTAGTTGGATTACCCATGCAACCACCTTCCCCAATCTATATACAAGGAAAATTTTGTATGTGAAGGGGTGTTGGATAGGAGTGGAGTCAGAAAGAAATGATAACAAGATTAGTATTATTCTTGTAGGAAAATTGTATTTGTGAGGAGAGAAATTCATTATTCTCTGAGATTGGCATTTTTTTGCTCCTGGAAGAGGTTGGCATTAGTTGCTTGTAGAAGAAGTCTGATGAGGTGATTGGATAGGGTTGAGAGCACTTGGATCATCCTCTTTTCAATAGTTTCTCATTCCAAGACTCCAGGTAGGGTCTATCCTAGAGATGATCCTTTTTTTGATTAAGTGTTTGTAACATTGTTGTATTATGGTTGTCTCAAATGATTGTTGTTTAGGAGATGAACTATCTTATTGTATTGTGTGAAGAAGAATTATGTGTTGTCATTGTCATAAATATAAGAAGATTTCTATAAATTATGACTATGTATTTGTTTGTCTTCTATCTTTCCTTAGTAAGTATTTTTAGATGTCCTAGGATCCTTGTGGCATCTTCCATTATGTCTTAGGGGTCTGTAAGATCACCTAAGCTTTTAGAAATTATATTTTTTCTTTCTTAGAAATAGGTTAGTATCATCTTTCACCATTCATATCTAGGGTAGGATTAGATGGCTAATAATCATAGATTGAGGGCCATTTTTGTATGGAAACTGGGAAATCTCAAATGGGTGTTTCCCAGATTTTGTATAAACAGTCCCTATAATTCCTAGTTTTAACCACAAGTCAGAGTTGACAACCATTTTTGTAGTTTCTAGTAATTAGTACAGAAGACAGTTATTGTCAGTTAGTGTCAATCGAGAAATTTTATAATGAGTACTATTAGTGTTAGTTAGTGTCAATCAAGAAAGTTTATAATGAGTACTATTAGTGTCAGTTAGCGTCAATTGACCAAGTGTCAACCGACCAAAACTTGTAGTGTCAATTAACCAAAACTATTAGTGTCAACCGATCAGAACTGTTAGTGTCAACTGACCAGAACTACTAGTGTCAACCGAGGAAGACAGTGTCAACCAACTAAACTAGTGTCAACCAAGGAAGATAGTGTGAATTGACCAAACCAGTGTCAACTGAGGGAAAATAGGCTTTATAAGTATAACTCACAATACTCTAATTTCTTATACTTTAAGTTATACTTGTATAAAAGAAGTAGGTACCTTCTAGGATGATTGAGATAGGTTTCAGCCTCATAGGAGTTAAGATGTAACATCTAGTTTTTGAATTTTCAACTTAATTCAGACTTTGTTAAATTTTAGGCATGTGAGATTTTACGAAGCATTGTGGTTTGGCATCTGAAATTTTTTGTAAACTTGTTGTATGATCATTTCTTGTTTCATGAAATTTATATGGTACATTAAGATGCCTTAATAGGGTTACTATGTGTGTAGGAAGTAGGGTTAGGGTTTAGCATTGTCTAGAAGGTTAGGACTATCGTAGGTCTCCCTAAACCACTCCTAATTTTCCTAAACATCCCTAAACTATCCTATTCTTTTATGTTCTATGATGTAAGTTCTTAAAATTGTTTATGATATGTTTTATTTTATGTATGATGTATTTGTGATGTGTGGGTTAAGGGTAGAAAACCTAAGAACACTAAGTGAGACACTCTTAGTGCAGGGATGGGGCCCTAAGTGGTTAGTACCAGGATAACCGACTGAAGAGTTATTTTAATAAGTGATAATTTAATTAAAACTTATGGGAATCCATTCAAACACTAAAAATATTAATATGTGCCTCACCCATGCCATTAATGCTAGTAAAGACTATGGATTGGAGTGGGAGAAGGTGCCTATATGTAGGTATGATCGAATGGTGCTTGTCTATACGAAAGGCATTAAGTTACATGTGCCTACTTGGGGGTTGGGGCCTAAAGTGGCTAGTACAAGGACAACCCAAGGAGTGAGGGCTATGCAATGACACTCACTTAGGTTGTTTCTTAGAGTTTCTACTAAGCCTTAGAACCTTTGGGGAAAATATTTGTACTTTGATCTTCTTTTCATTTTCTTTTGGGAAAGGTTACCCAACACTAGGTATGGCCTAGCTATTCCTTCTTTGTGGACCTTGGTGTTTATCTCCTAGCACGGGGGAGTGGGCCTTTTGGTATCCACATGGTTGGGTGGTAAATATTTTATTGAGGTACCTTTTTTTGGATGCAGTGCTTAAGGATTCATGCTTGCTTATGTTCCAGTTTTGAAGAAGAAGACCTTGTACTGTCTTTATTGATATTCAATTAAATGTAATGTTATCTTTACCTCCCAAGAGGAGATGAATGGAATGTAATCATTGATGTATTTAAAAATGATGTATTTGGAATGGGTAGACTTAGTAAAAAGGAAAAGGGAAAGCAAAAACTCTATGTATAAGATGTATGTTGGAAAAGAAAAGGATTTTGTAAGATTTCAAGTAAAGTAGTATGTTTCTCATTATTGATGAATAAAGGAAAAGCTAGTAAAAAAAATGTAATATTTGTAGTGCATCAAATGTTTAGATGGTTCTATTACATGATATTAATGTTTTAAATGTTAAATTGTTCATGAAAGATACTTAGGAATATATATAGATTTAAATGGAAAATTAAAATGAAAATACTTTATATTTCTTTATAAAGGATCTACAAATGTTGTGATGTAGTTTCTTAAGAAATAAATCAAGTTGTTTTTACACTATATGGAGTTAATGATTTGTACTTGAAATAAAAGGGAACCTTGTGGGAATCTAAGTATTACTTTTCTTGCTTATGTAATTCTTTTAAAAGTTTCAAAATTTTTCATAAATCATTACTTAGGTTTTCTTTTACAAAGAGAACCTTTGTTTTCTTCCCTAGTTCCCTTGCAGGGCATGACATCTTTGGTATCAGAGCCCTAAGTTGCTACACTCTGGTCTAGGGAATTTGGCCCATGCTTCTTAAAACTTGTTATTCATCTTAGGAAAAATTAAAACTAAAATCTAACTAAGACCCTTGAAACTTATTCTTCTTATTGCCTATGGTAGGATGCCTCGTATAACTCATGGTAGAAAGGGAGGTTCCCAAAACACCCCTCCTAGATCTCAACATGAAAGTTCTCAAGAAGAAGAACAATACGAGGGAAGAGGGGATCAATCTAATAACCAATCTAGAGGTTCTCAAGGTGCTCAAGTGAAAGAACTCCTACAATGGATACTAGAGAGGTTAGATGGAGAGTAGGATAGAGGTCACCATGGGGTGACTAACACTCACCATGAGGAAAAAGAAAGGAGTCCTAGGAGAAGAGATCAGGTAATGGAAGAAGATGCTTTGTGAGCTTCTCACATGTGAGACCTCCTTAGGACTAAGACTAACCCCTTTAAGGGAACCCAAGGTGGGTCTAACGCTAAAACTTGGCTCCTAGATTTAGAAAGTCTTTTCTCCATGCATCCTTATAGTAGCAACACCAAAGCCCAATTTGTAGTCATTCACCTTAGAGGCTTTGCATCCACTTGGTGGGAAATAGAGATAGACAAACTTCACATTGATATTACCACTCTTTCATGGGAACTATTCCTAGAACTCTTTCAAGCCAAATTTCTTTCTGATCACTGGAGATGAGAAAGAGTCAAAGAGTTTCACAACCTAAGGTAGCTAACTATGTCAGTTGACAACTATCAAAGGAAATTCTTGGAACTCAAACCATACTCAGGATATAAGGATGATGAACCCATGCTGACTCAACACTTCCTTAGAGGACTCAATGGTTGCATGGTTGGCAGTGTACGAATGTTTGAACCAAAGATAGTTAATGATGCTATAATCTATTGGTGTTCTTTTTCCCCAAAGGTTAGATTGGCATTAGGATTGACAGGGCTAGTGTCACACTCACTCAACACTCCAAATCTGACAAGGAAAAAGGCCAACTGACAAGGATCAAAGAAAGATCCTTCTAAACTTTGAGCTCCACATCACTCAGGTGGGTATACCTCATCTACACACACACATACAACTTGAATCACACTACAAGCCTATAGGTAACTGACTATGGAATGGTTCTCAAACCCTTATAGGTATCATGTACCTCAATGAAACCAAGATCTCATGCAATAGCCCTACTTGCATAGAATGGGTATGAAAACCAGAGACCTATGCTAACAACATGAAAGGGAAAGGGTGGAACTAAATGTAAATGATTTAAAGATGGGTTTGAAAGGTCCCTTGAGATACCCTAAGTCCCTCATAGACTAGTGCCTTGTCCAATGGGCCACATAGTCAAATACCCTATTGTAATAGATAGCTATGAAACAAGAAAGCAACAAATTCAATGTGTTGATGTCTAACATCAATCACACACCATGACCAAACCTCACTTCAACAACCCACCTATGTATCCAAGTATGTTATTACCCATCTAAACGCTTTTAACCCTCCCCTTAGAAGAGACCTATAAACATATAATACATTAACCAGCATCAACTGGAAGACAAGCACATGATATCTTTGACACCTCAGCTCATACATACATGAAAACTAATCCTAAACCAGTTATCTCTGTGAAGACAACTCCACTTGAAAACACATAGGAAATGCAAATAGAAAAATCAAACACCCTTGATGTATGATTAATGAATTCAAAATTGAAATGGAGATAGATTGGTAATAGTAAGAATAAATTGAGTCCTCATACATCAGACAAATCAATTACAATATGCATTATATTCTCTAAACCAACAAAGGAAGAAATAACACCCTATATGTAGAGAAAAGGAAGATATCTACATGAAAAGGATCCTTCATTGAACCTAAATAATGGACCTCCAAAATTGTGGAACCCCCAAAGAATTATGGAACCCCTAAACCATCAAAATTACAGCCATATATACCACTAATCATCTTGGGATCCCAAAATAGGATGCAACAAGCTACGGATGATTAGGGTTAGGGTTTCACCCTCAACACCAACTGAATCAATCAAGAATTTACTACATTGGAGGGAAAACCAAACAATCAGAATAATCAAATCAAAGAATGATCTCCATTTATGATGAATCTCTGAGAATGTACTGAAAATAATTACTTCACCATGTAAATCAATCTAACCAGACACCTCCAACATGCCTTGAGCACATGCCAACCCATTTCTTCATGGCATAGACCCCTGGAGTCACACATCAAACTCTCTGGACCACACTGTAGTAGTCAGCACAACTAACATCATCAAATCCGACCACCCAGACATTTAATTTTAGTCCTTCCTATCACTGCAAATCTCTTTTTAAAATTCAAATTTTAAAAGACAATGGTCAGATAGAGAGTTTAAAATGTGGCCATCAATATTCTTTCTTTCCCATCAAATCAGATGGTTGTTATTAATCATAAAATAGACAAGGGGCCTCTTGAAAAATCCTTGGCCATGTCAACACCCTACAACCAATGAGAAATGTGCACATTAGCAACATGTAATATGGCAGACCCATGAGCTCCTGGCATCTAATCAGATGGTGGGCATATGTTTGCAAGGGGTAAGAATATTCCTTGTGAACATATGCCTACCATAGATCTTCCCTGTCACACTGACAACTCTGCAAACCCCTCTAACAATGGTCCCACTAACAAGTCCACATCGACCAATTGAAACAAGACAAATCCACATCACTTGGAAAATGGTCCCACTACATCGTCATCCTTTCCTCCAATGAAAATCATTCACATCAGCTCCAAATGTCAAAGGACCCACCTTTATTATCACTTGAGGAAAAAGCAAAATTGATATCTGGCGCAAGATCTCATGGCTCTGACACAACCCATGAGGTTATGTGCCAACCATTGATCTTCTGCAAATGGCAGAACCCCAAGGACATGCCAAAAACCCTGGTCCCACTGACACTTTCCAAATCATCATTACATGGACCAATCAAGAAAGAGAAACTTAGAAACATCTAGCAAGTGGTCCCACTGACACAACTAATAAAGAGGTACCAATTGTATCACCTATTAGCGGACACACAACCATCATCCTAAATACTTGGAGAATCAGATGGCTAGCATGTGATCTCATAGGGTAGGAATATTCCTTGAGATTATGCACTGATTGTAGACTGAAAAGCCTTCACTATAGGCCCCACTGACAAGATCCCACTCAGCACCTCACCAACCAATAAGAAACTACCAACTGACTCAAGTCTGACACAGGTCCCACTTGATATCCATCTGTGCAGTCATCTAAAAACATCCACATGTATACTGACACACCCAATGAGCAAGGTCCATGGTGGCATGACATGGAAATGGACCCACATTGACGCTTCTTTAGGGAATGCATCAGATGACCATCATTAAAGTGTTATGTTAAAACCCGTGCATCTTCCCTCAACTTTATAGCGATGATCATTGATTTTGCTCACTTGTTAGCATGTCAATAGGGAAGGAAGATAGGGCCCACTGGGATAGATGGCACATGGTTGGGAATTTTCATGTAAGAGACCTCTGACACCAAACAATCTTGCGAACAAGCAACAGCCACAAGTTTAAAAGCCTGAAGACTTAGGAAAAAAAAATAATGGCGCAGGGGCATAGGACTTAGGAAATATTAAAGGGACCTTGCCCAACATGGAAAAACCTAACTATGAACAACATAAAAGTGGTCTTTTAATTAACACATGTATTAGGAATTTAAGTGGCCCAAAAAGGTAACATGGAAATAGAACAGGGCATGGTAAAGCTAGGCCAATTTTGAAATATTTTCCACCCAATGGCTAGTTATTTGAATTTTCAACTAGGGTTTTAGCCAGAGACTAGGAAAGACATTATAGAGACTAGGGGAAAACTTGTGAGGCCATGAAAATTTTCACAAGTGCTAATAGTGGCTCTGTCTAGGGATGTGTGGCTCTTGTAGGTACAACAAGAATTTAGATATCTGGAAAAAGTAGACCACCCATTGGAAAAGGACAAAGAGACCTCAAAAAACATAGGGAACACACTAAGGAAAATAGGAAGGGAAAACCTCAACAGAAAAGGAAAAAACTATACAGAGTGTACATTTTTACTAAAAACCTACAGAAACTAACTTGAGTTAGTCTTTTCCACTGTCAAAAATTTGGTTTTCATTTCTTCCTTGATGAGGCACACCAGATATTTTATTTTCAGTTGTTTGACTAGGCATGTCAACATTCCCAACCAGCCTATTAGGCAGAACAAAGTAACTATCTTTATAGTGCATGTAAAATTTTTTGGTACTCCCTTCATTTTTCTCACTATGAAGAAAAGACTCATCATAGCTATTAATAGTACCATCAAATAAAAACCTATTCTTTTCTACTGATTCATGTATGCTATCAATTGGAAACACAAAAAGCTCATATTCTACCTACTTAAAGGCTTCATTTATACCCTGACCTTGCATTTCCATAGGTGCAACCAGCTGGAACTCAGATGAATAGTCAAACTCATGTTCACAAATGTGATTATTACCAAATTCTGCAACTATTCTACAACCCTCTGATGAACAGGACGCAACATCATCACTTAAAACTTTATCATAGATGGAAAAAGAAAAACATCCTGATCCAAATGAATTTGAAATCTCCACATGTTCCTCAAACAAAGGATTGACAACTTCATGCAATACACCTTGTTGAACATCATGACAAAAAATGGGCTGATAATCATCAAACTCTTCATTATATAAAGTATTTGGGAGCACTTTAAGTTCACTACCCATTTCAACCTCATGGAGACTTACAACATATGACAAAAAGTTAGAACAACATTAAGATTCATAATCATCATCACCTACCAATCATGTAGTATCCATGATTATGTCCTTGTCATCCAAAAGAGACCCATCAAATAACACTTTGTTCAAATCTTCATTTTCTGCCTCACTGATATCATAATGAATTATTGTTTCTTTGTCTTCATACCTTGAGGGTGAATCACCCTCAACATCTTCACTATCCAAAAAATGTTCACTTCTATCATCACTTTCTTCTTCCCATGTTGTATTTGACTCATATGGAGATGCCACACCCTCACTGTCTTCATCACTCCAATTATCAGCACTTAAGGACATAACCCAAAGTGCATCATCAAGCCCAAGGCTATCATCACTAAGTATCCAATCTCTGATACATATGTAATACTCTTCCCACAATGCATTTGACCAACTAGTTGACTCATGAAAACAAAGATCCAAGAATAAACCAATGAACTCAGATTCTAAAAACTCAACATCATTAGGAAGCTCATTATATACATCCAAAAATCTATCATAGAAAAGAGATATGGATAGATCCTTTCTGCATCCTATTTTAAATCTCATGAATGACATGCAATCCCTAAGGATGCCTTGCTCAAGGAATACAAGCTCCTCATCAAGCTTTCCCATCAGACCTAATGCAATACTTCCATACAATTTTGTAGAGATGCAACTAAAAACTTGAAGTATGCAAACCTCTACTCACACCTTATCCTTTTCTTAGTGCTTGATCACTTAATAAGGAAACATCTAGACCTTTAAAAGTACTTGAGAGTTTTTTAGTAGTTCAAACTTTGTTGACTGGAAGGTAGGGTAGATATAGAGCTCACCCTAAAGCTCCATCAGATTCTTTTGCAATGTAGATTCACCACCTCCTTAGAGAGGAAAGTAATGTAGTTGTTCTTGTTTCTTCTTCCAATCAACACAAAACTCCACCAAGTAAGCATGAACTATTTATTAGAAGATGCACTGATCAAATAGAGAAATCAGAGCCGCCAATCAACATGTAGTGAGAAGATTCTAGAAAATGCTTTGTTTTTACTTTTGACTCTTATTATGGCCTCCCTAGCGGAGTCTCCATCTTGTTGGAGTTTTTTCTTACAAGACCAAACTTGAATCAATAGATGGACTTGATTCTCAAGGTAGGCACTCAAGTTTGACAAGAAAATAGTCCAATTGATGAGGATTGAAAGGAATCCTCCTTCTTCTTTGAGCTAGTGTCACATTCACTCAACTTTCCAAATCTGACAAGGAAAAAGGCCAACTGACAAGGATCAAAGAAAGATCCTTCTACACTTTGAGCTCCACATCAATCAGGTGGGTATACCTCATCTGCACACAAACATACAACTTGAATCACACTATAGACCTACATGTAACTAACTATAGAATGGTTCTCAAACCCCTATAGGTATCTTGTACCTGAATCGAACCAAGATCTCATGCAATAGCCCTACTTGCATAGAATGGGTTTGAAAAATAAAGACCTATGCTAACAACATGAAAGGGAAAGGGTGGAAGAGAATGTAAATGATTTGAAGATGGGTTTGAAAGGTCCCTTGTGATACCCTAAGTCCCTGATAGACTAGTGCCTTGTCCAATGGGCCACAGAGTCAAATATCCTATTGCAATAGATAGCTATGAAACAAGAAAGCAACAAATTCAATGTGTTGATGCCTAACATCAATCACACACCATGACCAAACCTCACTTCAACAACCCACCTGTGTATCCAAGTATGTTATTACCCATTTAAAGGCTTTTAACCCTCCCCTTAGAAGAGACCTATAAATAGATAATACATTAACCAACATCCACTGGAAGACAAGCATGACATATCTTTTACACCTCATCTCATACATACATGAAAACTAATCCTAAACCAGTTATCTCTACGAAGACAACTCCACTTGCAAACACATAGGAAATGCAAATAGAAAAATCAAACACCCTTGATGTATGATTAATGAATTCAAAATTCAAATGGAGATAGCTTGGTAACAGTAAGAATAAATTGAGTCCTCATACATCAGACAAATCAATTACAATATGTATTATATTTTCTAAACCAAGAAAGAAAGAAACAACACCCTATATGCAGAGAAAAGGAAGATATCTATAGGAAAAGGACCCTTCATGGAACTAGAATAATGGACCTCCAAAATTGTGGAACCCTTAAAAAATTACGGAACCCCTAAACCATCAAAATTACAACCATATATACCACTAATCATCTTGGGATCCCAAAACATGATGCAACAAGCTAGAGATGATTAGGGTTAGGGTTTCACCCACCGCACCAACTGAATCAATCAAGAATTTATTTCATTGGAGGGAAAACCAAACAATTAGAACAATCAGATCCAAGAATGATATCCATTTATGATAAATCTCTGAGAATGTACCAAAAATCATTACTTCACCATGTAAATCAATCTGACCAGACACCTACAACATGCCTTGAGCACATGCCAACCCATTTCTTCATGGTACAGACCCCTGCAATCAAACATCAAACTCTCTGGACCACACTGTAGTAATCGGCACAACTAACTTCATCAAATCCAGCCGCCCAGACATTCAATTTTAGTCCTTCCTATCACTGCAAATGTCTTTTTAAAATTCAAATTTTAAAAGACAATGGTCAGATAGAGAGTTTAAAATGTGGTCATTGATATTCTTTCTTTCCTGACAAATCAAGTAGTTCTTATTAATCATAAAATAGCCATGGGTCCTATTGAAAAATCCTCAGCCATGTCAGCACCCCGCAACCAATGAGAAATGAGCAAGGTCATCTGACAACATCCACATGTATACTGATACACCCAATGAGCAAGGTCCACAGTGGCATGACATGACAATGGATCCACATTGACCCTTCTTTAGGGAACACATCAGATGGCCATCATTAAAGCATTATGTTAAAACTTGTGCATCTTCCCTCAATTATATAGCGATGATCATTGATTCTACTCACTTGTTAGCAAGTCAATAGGGAAGGAAGACAAGGCCCACCAGGATAGATGGCACACGGTTATGAATTCGCATGTCAGAGACCTCTGACACCAAACAATCTTGCAAAAAAGTGACAACCACAAGTTTAACAGCCTAAAGACTTAAAAAAAAATAATGGCCCAGGGGCCTAGGACTTAGGAAATATTAAAGGGATCCCGCCTGACATGGAAAAACCTAACCATGAACAACATAAAAGTGGTCTTTTAATTAACACATGCATATTTTGATTTTAAGTGGCCCAAAAAGGTAACATGGAAATAGAACAGGGCACGGTAAAGCTAGGCCAATTTTGAAATATTTTCCACCCAACGGCTAGTTATTTGAATTTTGAACTAAGGTTTTAGCTAGAGACTAGGAAAAACATTATAGAGACTAGGGGAAAACCTATGAGCCCATGAAAATTTTAACAAGTCCTAACATAATCAAAGCTCTCCTTGAGGAACAAAATATAGCCTTGGGTTTAGGAGGTCGGATAGGTGGCCAAGGGGGTAATGCCTTCCAAGCTAGGTCTGGTTTCAAAGGAAATCAATCTCAAGGTGCACATGGACCCAAAAACTATCCTTCTAAAGGTAGTCAGAACCATCTGAAAAGAAAATTTCATAGCAACAACAACAATTACAATGGAAACAACAATAAAAATGGGGGTTCTCAATACAACAATTCTCACAACTGGCAGCATGCAAAGTGATACCTAAACCCTTAGCTAGCTCAGAGTATGCATCATAATTCTAGTTGGGGTAGCTATCAATAGTCTATCATACCTTTTGCAGGAAGAAATTTTTTTAAGAACATTAGATGTTACTCTTGTGGTCAACATGGGCACATTGCAATTAATTGCCCTTAGAAATCTACCCCAACAACTAGCTATAAGAAAGCCTCTTCATAACCAATAGTAGGTAATGTAGGGAGAACTCACTGAGTATTTTCCACCTTAGACCATAGACAAGCCAATCATCAGGGAGCAGTCATCAAAACCTCGGGTTTGTTAAGGGGTATTACTACCACTATACTATTTGATTCAAGAGAAACCGATTCTTTTATTTCACCTTCTTTAGTAGAGCAATATGGGCTGAAGGTAGTAAGGTAGGAAGATAGGTAGCAAGTTGAGCTAGCCTTTGGGGCAAGAATAACCTCTCACTCTTGTGTCTAGAGTTGCAAGTTAGAGCTTTTACCTTTTTCCACTTTAGTAGATCTCTGAGTAATCCCTCTAGGCTCATATGGAGTAGTTTTGGGTATGGATTGGATGGATCCTCACAAAGCCACTTTGGATTGTACAAACAAAATCATTCAGTGTTCAGATGACTTAGGAGAACCTAAGAAGATTGTTGGGGTGTAACTACCCATCTCTCTCTATATGATTTCTACGATGCAGCTCAAGAAGTGCATGCGTGAAGGATGACAATTATTTTTAGTCTCAGTAGAGGACTTGGACCAAAGGAAAAGTAGGGATATATCATTAGATCATCCCCTATTGTAGGAGTACTTAGATGTTTTTCCCAAGGAAATTCTAGGAATGCCTCCCAAGAGGGACATTGACTTCCAAATTGATTTGATTCCAAGAGTAGAAACAATCTCCAAAGCTCCATACTATATGACCACACAAGAACTTGAGGAACTCAAACTTCAGTTGGAAGGCCTTTTAGAAAGAGGATTTATTAGACCTAGTGTGTCACCATGGGGTGCACCAGTAATATTTGTGAAGAAGAAAGATGGATCCCTTTGATTGTGCATCTACTATCATCAACTCAACAAAGTTACGATCAAGAATTGGTATCCTTTACCCCACATTGATGATCTATTTGATCAAATGAAAGGGGCAAAAATATTTTCAAAGATTGATCTCAAGACAGGATACCATCAACTTAGAATTTAGGAAGCTAATATTCATCAAACAACTTTTTGTACCAGGTATGGTCACTATGAGTTCACTATGGTGCCATTTGGGTTAACAACTACCCCTTGTGTATTCATGAGCTTAATAAATGGGTTTTTCATAACCTACTTGGATAAATTTCTGATAGTATTCTTAGATGATATCTTAGTGTTCTTAAAAACTCTTGAATAACATGAGGTTCATCTTCACCAAGTATTACAGTGCCTTAGGGAAAATCAACTTTATGCCAATGTAGAAAAGTGTGAATTCTTTTAGATAGAGGTTAAATATCTTGGACACATCATATTAGGAGATGGCATCATTATTGATCTAGCCAAAATTCAACCCATAATGGAGTGGCCAACTCTAACTAACATCCCTGAAGTTCGTAGCTTTATGGGACTAGCTAGGCATTACACACAGTTTGTAAGAGAATTCTCTCAGATAGCACATCCCATTACTTCCTTGCAAAGGAAAGGAAAGAAGTTTGTGTTACCCAAATTTTCCTATGCATTCAAATTTGGCTAAAACCTATTCCATGGCCTCATGTTCTATCCTCTGGCCTCTGTGAATTTCCTATTTCCCTGGTTTGCAAGTCAAAATATTTGAAAAACTAGCCATTGTGGTGTTTTAACCCTCAAAACCCTAAGCCCTATTATAATTTATCATTACTTTCTCGGCAACTTAAAAGATCCCAATACCAACCTGCCTTTTAATTATTTTCAGTTGCTAGTTCTCTTATTCTTTCTAGTAGGTGTCTTTTCCTTCTGCGAACTGGCGACTGCAACAATTCTCTTGGTCGCGTAATTTCTTCTAGTGGTTCCCTTTCTTCCAGTGACTTAGTGACTCCAGTGGTTCTCATAATCACTAAGTGTTTGGTGGTTAGACCTTAACATCTCGTGACTTAGTGATGACTAGCTTTTCCTCAGTTGGGAAATCACTCAATGTTATCTTGGGTTAGACCTTCAGTTCAATGATTTAGCGATTGCCTTATTCACATATTCTCCAAGTTTAACCATGGTTCAATGTTTCATTCAGTGACTGAGTGAAGTTCCCTTTGGTCATGCATTCACTAAGCCTCCCAAGGTTTAAGCTTTTAAGTGGGGCCCTATTCTCATAAATCAATGGTGGTCGTATGATCGCATGGAATATTCTAGCCCATGTGATCATGCTACTGGCCATTGATTTGGAATCTTTATCTCAGAGTGGGGCCATGTCAGAAGGTCTGCAGGGATGTTAGAAGAGAAAAGATCTACGACTGGCGTATCTTCACAAGGCTGGTGTCAGAGACATGCGATCATGTGCCAACTGTCAGATTTGCTAAATGTTCAGACTTGTTAGTGGGTCCAGCACTAGGTCAGGATGATTTTTCAGCTTCTTATTTGTCAAAGTGAAGGAAAAATCTATGGGACCATGTTTTGAGGTGTGCTTACATGTTTGAAGATGATTGGTTGACACATGCTGATAAAGATTCACAGGTGGAATGATGTGTTAGAGGGTCCTAGTTAAAAGGAATATCTATGGTGCTCACATGATTGCAAGGAATATTCCTTTCCTTTGTGACCATGCACCAGTGATTAGATTGGAATCTCAGTTTGAGTGGGTCCATTGTCAGAGAGGCTTGCCAAGGTGTTGGTGACAAGGTGGTCAGAGAAAATAAAAGATTGACACATGGAGATGGGCCCAGGTTTGATAAAGGATTTGGTGGCTCTGATAAAATCCCTCTGGTTAGGTATTCATGTGATAAATTAATAGTTCTCTAAAGGATCTAATGAATGCGTAGATATGTGTGTTCGCTAAACTAAGAGATAGGTTAACAAGGCTCTAAAATTCTCGATGACCTAGCGATTGTCTTCAGACACCAGTTCACGAAATATAAGCTAGGATCCTCGTGAGTGGTTAAGGAGAACATTCTGTGATTTAGTAACCAAAGGAGTTTCTTGTGTTTGCTCAATTTGACCAAGGTTAGTAAAGAGACCCTATGATTCAGTGACAACCTTGTTCATTGGATCGCTTAACTAGACCAGAGTTGGCCAAAGGATTTTGTGAATCAGAGGAAGTCTTTAGTTGCATGGTCAATGAATGATTTAAAAGGAGAAAGGCTTGAGGTGGGTCCAAATATGTTGACATGTCAGTATACTCACTTCTAATTGGTCGCTGACCTACATGATGGCTTTGACTTGTCAGAGATGGGTTTTCAAGCCATTTTCAAATGTGTCTCAGTCATTCATCTACCGAGAAGGGTTCTCATTGATGGCTATGTTTTAAAATTTTCCACTAGCCGTTAAGTATTCAAATTCAAATGGTTCTCAGAGGGTTTTTTCCAGTCTTGATTCAATGGGTTGCAGCGGCACAGTAGCTTAGGAAATTTATGTTTCTAGGACATTTGTATTTAAAGGAGGATGATGGGAGGGTCTCTATAGCTGCCATGGGTCAAGTCCTATCCCTAAAAAGTACTAGTTCAGCATTCATCATGGGATTTTGTACAAAAGGATTAGTTGGCTCTAGGTTGTTTTGCTTGCAGGTGATATCGTACAGGGATGGGTACTCAAGGAAATATCTGATTAGCTATGATTTTGGTAGAGTTGTATTTATGATCATAATTAACTACTAGGGTTTTATTATTATATTTTAAATCTTTGTAACCCTAATGAGATTTTTTTGATTCCTACCGGTGAGCAGTGATATAATTTATGTTGGGAGCTTTTGAGTGTAGAATGAATAATTGTAAAAGAAGGTTTTTCTTTCTTAGAGAGCAATTTGTAACAATTTTTACCCCTTTGGCTTTCTGCAATTGTAAAATTCCCATTGATAATTCAGATCTAGAAGACACCTTGTGACATTTCTCATGTCCCTATGCCTTCATGTGAATTATCTCTTAATGAGTTCAGTATTTGTATGTTTCTTAGTGATATCTTAGGGCTCTTAATCCTTCTTTCTTTTTGCAATTTTGTGTATCATTGTGAATGATTTGATGTGAATTCTTTTGTGGGTATATTATAACCCCTTAAACAATCTTGTCTCATTCCTGTACCTAGTTGTAGAGGTGAATGTTTGTTTATAGGTCATAGATTGTTTGTCTAATTCTAAGAGTGTTATTATTTTTGAAAGGATCTCTCTCTTTCCTTGAATACCCTCTTTTATTTGTAGATCCTTCTATGAAATACTTATGCAAGCCTATTCAGTGAGTTGTGATCTCCTAGATCTAAGTTCATTCATCGATTCCATCCTTCATACTACAATTCATATCATATTTTTTGTGCATCACCTATTAGGTAGTTTACTTTTAGTCTTTTCCCTTTCCAAGCATTCCTTCTATCCCTTTCCCTCAAAAGGTTTACATTTTCAGTCAAGAGCAAATTAGGGTGATTATCCAACAGGAGCCAGCCTAGAATCTAGAGGTCTCATCTTAGTTAGCATAGGTCCCACAACTTGGAGATGATTCCCATGTTATATTAGGTTATCAAGACCAAGAGAGCTTGAGATAGAGGTGCAAACTTAGTGTCTAACAAAATTGGCACGCTCGGTGGGACAGTAAAAGAAGTTCATTGTTGAAGTTATGCTATCTCTGATATATAGACTGCATGATAGAAACCTTTAGAGGTTGTTCTATCAAGTATATCTAGAAACTCCACTATTTTCAAAGATTCAAGCCAACCTTGTTTAAGGTTTATGAGAAAGATTGAGACTAGAAGCTCAAAACCCACTAATTTTTTAGAGTTGCCTTCAAGAAGAAGTCACAAAGGTAGGACAACTCAAAGAGAATCCCCTACAAGGAGAGTTTAGTCAACACCTCCTGATACATCAGAAAGGAGACATTCTCCCTTACATTCCAAAAGAAGAGGAAGGTCTCTAACTAGAGATCTAGAAGAAGAAGAAGATTCAAATCTAGCAAATGCATCTCATATAGTTGTCAATCTGTGGATTCCAGCTCCTGCAATGGCTATAAATTTTGCCTTTGCACCTTTAAATTAGGGTAGCCCATTAAATTTTGTAGTGCATCATGATGTGCCCTTGGTCACATTGAAGAGTGTACCTAATTTCATAGGTGAAGGGAAAACAACAACTTTTGAGCACATAAGAGATGTGACCACCATCTGCAGCATTCACAACATTACTCAAGAGGACGTGGCCAAAAAATTATTAGCAGCCTCTCTAAAAGGTAAGGCTCTTGAGTGGTTTAGAACTTTAACTATTGGTTCTATCACTTCATGGGATGAATTAGGGGATGCATTAAGTAAACATTTTGAGGATAAATTAGATAATTTATCTCTAGTTGAACAATTGACAACTATTAAGAGAGACCCTCAAGAACAAATGATAGATTATAATAGTAGATTCCTTAAAACATGGAATAGGATCCTAGTCTCTATAAGACCATCAACTAACCATGCCTTTTTATATTATCTACAAAGTCTAAATGGTCAAATATCTATCATGATCCAGTCTATGGGTGGCACTTCTCTTCCCCAAGCTTTTGACATTGTTGTCAAGGCTGAAAACTATTTAATACAAGCAGTCATGATAGCTAGAAGACCTCCAATGCCCATTTTTCCTAGCCTTCAGCCCATTTCACCTGCACAAGTACCCCCATTTACCCCTATTCCCATAATATCGACACCCCAAGCTAGTACCAGTGGCCAAGAGTTAACAACAAACTTCTCTCAAGAGTTGCAAGACATAAAGAATAGTCAACAGACTAGTATGCATGAAATGACAAACTTGTTGCAAACTCTAACCAAGGAGGTCACAAATTTGAAGAAACAAAATCAAGGCATCAGACCACCATTCCAACAACAAGGCCAAGGTCCTAATCAGCAATACCAAATTCAAGGATAGCCTTATCAACAAAATAGGCCACCATACCAAGGAAGCTATCAAGGACAAAAAAAAAGCTTTAGTCAGAGACCATTTCAACCATATAATCCTACACCTCTAAATTCTACAAATCTAGTTAGAGACATGGTTCCTAGTCAAAGTAATATGGCTATGGAAAAAGAATGGTGTTTTCCTTGTAGTCAGCCTCATAATCAGGCTACATGTTCAAATGGATTAATGAATCAAGATCTAATGGCCCAGGGTGCCTCATATACTCTATCAGAGCCTTCATCTAGTGGCTCAGCCCCTCAGTGAGAAACACAAGAGCATGAGACTGCCTTTTCCAATTGGGAGCAACTAGACTTCATTAGAGTCAATGATGAATCTACTTTTGTTGCCTATACAAGAGTGAAGAGAAGAGCTCAAGAAATGGAGAGAGAAGATTCTAATGCCAAAGCTACTACATCTATAGAGCCAATACAACAAGCTCATCCTACCACATCCAAGGAGGTTCCCATTATTACAAGAAAAGAAGGTCAGACTCCCAAAGAAGTAGAGCTCATCATAGTGAAAGCACAACAAAAGATACACACTGTGACACCTTATAATATCATAGACAACATGAAGAAGGTGAATGTCACCATGTCTATGTGGGACTCTTTGTCTATTCTAGGACAATCTAATATTTTGAAGAAGGCTATGTCAGAAGTGGCAACTCCTCATCCTACAAAAGAAACTGCAAAGCCAGTGTTGATTAACACTGATCAAGAAAAGGAGAGTCCAAGAAGCAACCCCAAAAGAAATGCCATGCAAGGTAGGAATTCAAAGCCTCCTCCCTTTTATGTATCTTTAATCATTGGAGATTCTATAGTACATAATTGCATGGTAGATAGTGGAGCCACTAGCACTGTAATGCCTAAAAAAGTAGTTGACCAATTAGGACTAAAGTATGAACCCTTCCAAAATAAGGTTACACAACTTGATGGATCCTCAGTCAATACTATAGGTGTGGCCAAGGATACCAGTTTGATCCTTCATGCTAGCCCTAATTTTTCTATCCTCCTAGATATATACATCATAGATCTCCCTACATTATTTTCCATTTGTTTATGAAGGAAGTTTACAGCCAAGATAAGTGGCTATCTATCTTCTGATTGGTCTCATATGCTATTTCATACAAGATATGGTACCAAGGTTACCATTAAATTAGAGAAATTGGTAGCACACCATATAGAACCTTATGTGCCTAATACCATCAATGCAAACTACCCCATATTTGATAGCAGTGAATTCCAAACCATTAGTGAAGCAAGCACCAAAATAGAAAATATCCCTGATATTTTCCTAGATGAAAGAGAATTAGAAAATCTTGTTTGGGATTTTGGTCTAGGAAATTATTTGATACATGAAGCTAGATTGAAAGAACCAAGCCTTCTTAAAGAGGAAAATAATGCAGAGAATTAGAGCAATAGGGTTTGGGAGCTATTTTTTGATGGGGCTAGAAGTAGGCATGGTTTTGGTGGTGGTGCTATGCTAGTGTCCCAAAAAGGAGAAATGTATTATATTGCCTTTAGATTTAGTTTCTCCTGCACTAGTAACACTGCAGAGTATGAAAGTCTTGTCAATGGATTGGAGTGGGCTAGGAAAAGAGGGCTTAAGGTCGTGAAAGTTTATGGTGATAGTGAGCTTTTTGTAAGCCAAGTAAGAGGGATGAGTGCAACCAAGAATGACACCATGAAAGCATATAAACATAGAGTTTGGGATGCAATTGAAGATTTTTGTGCTTTCAATATTGTTGCCATCCCTAGGAAATTAAATCAAAATATAGATAGGATGGATGCTATTGGATCTTAGTATGATAATCCAAATAGAAATTCAAAAGAGGTAGATCAATAGGATATCAAAGTGATTGTTAGACCTTCTATTCCTGATAACAATGTCAATTGGCAAGTGTTTGACAATGATGAACAAATTCTGCAATTCTTGTTTGAAGAAGATGTTGGTAATTTGGCTAATGTGGATGCATAGATTTTTTCATTATGGAAACATATGATCTCTATTGAGAGCATATAATCTAGAATGCAAGTATGGCAAGTTGAAGGAAGAAATTGTCTAAGTATGGATACAGTGATCTTGACAGAGCACCCGATGAAGATTTAGTTGGCAACGTCCACTGGAGCAATATTTTTGTTTTCACAGTTAACTAAAGCTTCTATAGAGTATGAGGATACCCCATCTCAGTGCACATAAATTTTGGAGCAGTACGGACAAAGTTATTTGAAGTTTAGTGAAGACAGTTTTTGCAGACATAACAGTTTTGGAGACAGTATTAGCGAAAGAGTTAAGGGATTATTTTTGCTTGTCAAAATAATGACTTAACATTATGAAAGGGTGACATCCTTGATGTTTACTCTTGGATAAATATTTTGGAAGCTGACCATGTAAAGTTATTAGCTCTAATAACTCATATATTAGGCATACTTGAAATGTAATAAAAATATATGTGATGTGTAAAAAGAAAGAAATGATAACTTGTGATAGTAGTGATAGCAGCAAAGGCTATTGATGAAAAGTTGTAAGCAGTACCATATTACAGTCAGAAACATTTTGTATTACCTATTTGGGTAGTGAGCTCAGCTGGTGATCAAGTTTTGTAGTCTAACTCCTAACAGGGTTAAGGCTTCTAATAAGGCCTAAAGTCCTTTAACTAGGACAGATCTACTATATATTGTAAATTGACTCATAACAGGGTCCAATATCCCTAACAGGATACTTTTGATTAGTGATCTTTGTGGGTACCATCCCCACTAGGGTTTTCCCTTGGCCAGGGTTTCCTCGAGAACATATCATGTGTTATGAGTTCTTTCTATTTACTGCTATGTTTGTTAATGAGCTTGATAATCTTTGTATGCACTAAAGTAATCTATTATATCCATAAGTGGGAAAAGAAAAAGTTTTTGAAATACTAATTAACCCCCCCCCTCTTAGTATTTCCTATTTCTAACAATTGGTATCAGAGCATAGTTACTCAGAGAAGGAACATTCAAGGAAAGCTTAGCAGCTTGAGTAAGATCTCTATGGATATGGATCAACTTCAAAAGAATCTTGAAGAAGCTCTTGAACAGATTGATATGCTTACTGATGAAAGAAACTCCTTAAGAAGAAAATATGAAGATGCAAAGAATGCTATTGAGAAATTAAAACGTAAGATTGAAGATCTGAAATCTAAAAAGAAATCTGATATGCTTGTTGAAGATTGTGACAAATTAGAAAAAGAAAATGAGATCCTTAAGCATGAGTTGAAGATAGTAAATCTGAAACTTAGTATGAAAGATGGAAATTTGAGATCTGATAATGAAAAATTGAAAATTGAAAATGAAGATCTGAGATCAAGACTTGAAAAGGAAACATCCGAATCTGAAAAAGTAAAAGTGCAGTATGTGGAACTTGAGAAATATAATAAAATTGTGAAAGGTGAATCAACTCAATCTAAACAACAACTTGAAAGGCTATATTCAAATAGTGATAAGACTGGAAAACAAATTTCTTTTGAAGAACCATTCTTTGATAGGACTGGATTTGGATTTAGTATGTTTAGAATAATCCATGAAAGTAAGAAGCTAGATCTGAAGACATCTGAAAGTGTGGAGGAAATAAAGCTAGATGAGAACACATTGGAAGATCCACCTAAAGAAGAACCACCTAGAGAGAAAGAAGAATCAAAGCAAGAAGAATCAAAATAGGAAGAATCATCTAAAGGTATGCAAAGAGAATTCAAAGGTAGATGTTTTTCTTGTAATACTATTGGACACATGAAGAGAGATTGCACAGGTAAGCAATTTAAACCTCTTAATGGACATTGTTATAATTGTCATAGTTTTGGACATAGAGCTAATGAATGTAGAAGACCTAAAGTAATTTTGAATAATTATGATAGAATGATTGGGAACACTAACAATGTAGATAAGAAATCTATTGAAGAAATGAATCAAAGAAAAGTGGTAGTATGTTTTAGATGCAACAAAGTAGGACATATTGCTAGAAATTGCAGGTCATAGATTAACTAGCAAGGACAGAGATTTGGAAACAATGGAATCATTTGTCAGATATGCAACAAGTTTGGACACTCAGCAAGATTTTGTAGAATTAACAATGGAGGTTATCATTATAACCCTAACCCTAGGAACAATGCAAGAAGGAATGAAAATGCAGGAAACAAAGAGAAAGGTTGTTGTAGCAATAAAGATGAAGTAAAATTTGATAAAGGCACAGATCGAGGAGGTATAGTCAACACTGAAAGTAGTCAGGAAGGTAATGTAACTAATGGTAAGGATGAATCTTTACCTGACTCTTCTTTAAGTACTTAAATTATGTAAGTTTCTATAGTTTAGGACTTAGGATTAGTGTAGATTAGGAATTTGAACGAGTTAAGTTTTTCACAATTAGATATAGGTTTATTATGTTGTACTAATGCTATGGTTAAGTGCTTAAAATAAAATATTGTGTTTTGCGAGGTCGCAGAAAGTTTTATGGTTGCAGGTTTGTAGAATCAACTTTTTGAGGTTTTAGTGGCAAAATGAATGAATGCGATGTCAGATCGAGTTAATGTGAAGTGTTATAAGGTCAAAATCAAAGTTATCATGATTAAAAAGAGATTGAAAAGAGATTTGAAAGAAGAAAAATGGATTTGAGGATGATTTGAAGAAGTTTGGAAGTAGTTTGCAGTGACGATCATACCAAAACCCTAGATTTGCAAAGTTGAGGTATTTTTTGATCTTTAGTTAGTTGATAAGATGGATATTTCTATGGTTCATAATGTTAAGGATAAGAATAGACATAAGATTAAGAAAGAACTAGTAGAACCAACTAAAATTGATAACAGTCTAGCACTATCATCTGTACCAGATGGAGTATTGCACATTGAGAATGTTAAAGGATATTTAGGTTGCAAGTTTGAAACTTTGGGAGATGCAGATTTTAGTGATGATTATAGGAAATTGTATAATCAAGACATGTTAGTTAAACCAACTTATGGGCACCTAGAGAACAATGAAATTATCAAATATTCCATGAAGTATGAATTTAATGATGAGGAATGTACCAAGATAATTTTAAGTAGAATCCACAATGGGAAATTTTGGATGGAGGATAGAGTTATTGATATAACTGCCGACCTAATTCATGATGTTACTGGATTATCAAAAGTTGGAGAGATTCCATTGAATGAAAAGAACATGAGAAAGATTGTTTTAGACAACACTGGATCTAGTTATAATGGTAGAGGAATTGTGATAAGTAAGATTAAGCAAGATAATGTTAGGTACCTCTGCAAGATCCTAACAACTAAATTCTATGGTAGTTCAAGGGAAGATGACATGGCTATAGGAATGGTTCATGTAGCTTATCTTATGTGTATTGAGAAGAAACAAGTAGACCTATGTGAAATTTTGAAAATTCAGTTATTTGAGAGCTTAGAAAAGATTAAGAAGGCTAAGTACACACAGTTTAGGTTTTCATCTCTGATAACCTATATGTTTTTCCATATTTTGAGAAGATTTCCTTACACAGTTGATTAGAGTGAAAATGTGAACATAATGGAAAGAATAAACTCAATCTACATGAAGCACATTTTTGATAAAGTTAATGACAGTGTGAAGCTTGTATTGAAGACTTTTCAGAATATTGTTAAGAACAAATCAAGGATTCCTCAATCCTTAGTTGAAAAGCATAAAGATGAAATTTGTTTTATGGTAGACACTGATTTCATCTACATTGAAGTAGTTGAGCCTAGAATGGAATTCATAGACCCTCTTGGCTATGAAATATCTGAAGTAGAAATAGTAGGATATGTGAATAGATTGTTAAAGTGTGAGTTGGATGGTCATGCAAATAGGTTTGGAACCTATGAAGAGAATCTCAACACTGCAATAAGTTTGAGAGAAAAGAAGCAATCTAGTAAGAGAGTTGAATCTACTATGAAGAAAATATTGAAAGAATCAGGTATGTCAAGTCATGAGTTTGACATAGCTAAGAAGACTGTAGAAGCCTTGAAGCTAAGTGAAAATCTTTTAATTTCACCCGAGGCATCTAGTGCAGATCCTGTTGATCCTATTGCAGTAAAGGTAAAAGTTGAAGTGCCTGAAAAAGATGAAGGAGATAAATCTTTTTTTCCTATTCCTAGCAAAAGAGTAAAAGTGAGTGCAACAGGACCCAGCAAGAGATAGAAGGTGATTGTACCACCTGTACCTAGAAATGTAGCAGTAATTAAAGATGATGATGAAGTTTCAATCAAGAAGAAAACTTGGAAACCAAGAATTGAAAGAGTTAATGAAGATATATTGAAGCATGGAGACTTCACTAAGTTGACTAAATTCTATGATCTATATGGATCATTTGACAGATTGAATTTTGAAAATGCAATGATTACACATATGATTGTGATAGATAAGAAACTTAGCACTATTCATGGTAAAATCCCAGAAGATTTGTATAACAAACTTGTGAAAAGAAAATAGAGAGCACAAGAAGAGGACATAAAGATGAGAGAACATGTAATCAGACAGTTCTATGAAGTTGAGGATGAAGATCATTTGAAGAGATTCTTGAAGTCTCTTGGAACTTTATTGAGAACTAAGAGAAGAACAATCCTTATAATGGGAGGCAAAAAGGAGGAAGTACAAAAAGAGATAGAGCAAGCAGTAATGCAAGTTCTTGCAGATATAGTTGTAGGAAAGCAAGTTGAATCAGACCCTCAGCAGAAGCAATCAGAGGAACCGCATGCAGAGGAAGTTGGTATTGAAGAAGTTCCATCTTCTTCACATATCCATATTGGCAAAGAATCAATGGACATTGAAGGAACCCAAGTGACACTAGAGTCAGACGATGTAGTATTTCATGATCTAGGAAACATTGTTGATAATTTGGCTTTAGAAGAGCAAGAGAAGATTACAGAATCAAAAAAGGATACAGAGGCAGTGGAAGCACCAGCAGTATCAAAATCAGTTCTAGCAGAGTAGATAGTTAAAGGTAAACAAATTTTGATAGAGGTCACTACCCCTAGTGCACCTGACAGTAAGAAGAGGCAAATTGGTTCAATTTTTGAAGACCTTGGAAAAGAAGTTGAAGATGATGATCAGCTTGAGTTCATCACATCTCTTAATAAAATTATTGGAAAGATTAAGAAGGTGAAGGACCTTGAAGGCAAAGTTAGAGTTTTGACAAAGAAACTTGAGAGTGTGATCAACACTAAGGTTTCTGAATCAAATCCACTTGAGAAAGCTAAAATAGTAATAAACTCTTTTGACTTTGAATTTTGTAACTTAAAGGATATTGCTAGAATAAAAGTTCAGGAAGAATTTGAAGAAGAAATGTAATAAAATTTAAGTGTAAATATTCAAAATGATATTGGTAATTTGGATGTATGCATAAAGAATTTGAGGAAACATTTTGAGACTAGAAAGAGTTTGTATATACAATGCACAAAATTAGAAACCCTAACAGCTAAAGAAGATAAGAAGATCAGAGAGAAGATAGATGCAATTATAGCTGACACAAACACCTTGTCAAGCCCAAATGTAAAGATCAATTCTATAGAGAAGAACATAAGGAAGTTAAATGATGAAATCAGAATGTTAGTAGAGGAGAAGAATAGAAAGATGCTTAGGATTAACATCTTGAGAGAGCACATCTCAATCAAGACCTCAATTGTTGAAGACCAAATTGAGCAGTGTCTTTCAACAAAGACATCTTTTTAGAAGTTTAGCTTCAATTCCCTGCAAGCTTGTTAGACAGCAGCATACAGATTGAGTACTCTACTCAATGTTGATGAATCCATCAGGAAGATATGGGAGAAAGATTTTGAATCATGGAAGTTAGAGTTTGGTAACTGTGTTGCAAGCCTACCGGCTTTGCAATAGCTGATAACAAGGTATAAAATTTTTTTTTGAAATTTTTGTACACCCTATCTTTGTCATTGTTGTCAAAGGGGGAGAGATAGTAGAAAATTGAATATATGTTAAGGAAGGATACTCATAGGGGGAGCTACTCTATGGAGTACAATATTGTATATGTATTGTATAACTTTTGGCCACAAATTTTGTGTAAATACTTTGAAGTTTTGTTTGCACACTTAGCCAATTTTCCCATATGTTGCCACCAATGACAAAGGGGGAGATTGTTGGAAATTTGGCTAATGTGGATGCATAGATGTTGTCATTATGGAAACATATGATCTCTATTGAGAGTGCAGAATCTAGAATGCAAGTATGGCAAGTTGAAGGAAGAAATTGTCTAAGTATGGATATAGTGATCCTGACAGAGCACCCGATGAAGATTTAGTTGGCAACGTCCACTGGAGTAATATTTTTGTTTGCACAGTTAACTAAAGCTTCTATAGAGTATGAGGATACCCCATCTCAGTGTACATAAAGTTTGGAGTAATACGGACAAAGTTATTTGAAGTTTAGCGAAGATAGTTTTTGCAGACATAACAGTTTTGGAGACAGTATTAGTGAAAGAGTTAAGGGATTATTTTTTCTTGTCAAAATAATGACTTAACATTATGAAGGGATGACATCCTAGATGTTTACTCTTGGATAAAGATTTTGGAAGCTAACCATGTAAAGTTATTAGCTCTAATAACTCATATATTAGGCATACTTGAAATGTAATAAAAATATATGTGATGTGTAAAAAGAAAGAAAGGATAACTTGCGATAGTTGTGATAGTAGCAAAGGCTATTGAACTAGAGCCTAATGCCAAATGCCAAACTAGTGAACTAGAGCCTAATGCCAAACTAGTAAGGAAAAAGAAAAGGCCTATTAATCCCAAGCTTGAACCACTTATGCACAAGGAAGTACTCAAACTAATAGAAAGTGGTATCATCTACCCCATTAAGCATACTAGTTGGGTTTCCAACCTTGTTCCTATCAGGAAGAAGAATGGGGAGTTGAGGTTGTGTGTTGACTTCAGGGATTTGAACAGGGCCTCATTAAAAGATCGCCATCCACTACCTTCAATGGAACAAATCCTACAATGTGTCTCTGGATCTGAGAGATTCTCATTATTGGATGGCTATTTAGGATACAATCAGATCCTAGTAAATGAAGAGGATCAATACAAAACTGCATTTACAACCAAGTGGGGAACGATGGCTTATCAAAAGATTCCTTTTGGTTTGTCAAATGTAGGTGCCACATTTCAAAAGGAAATGGATATGGCCTTCAAAAGACTCATGTACAAGTTTGTGCTAGTCTATCTAGATGATATAACTGTCTACTCAAAACATGCAGCAGACCACATGAAACATTTGAGAAAGATTTTTGAAAGGTGTAGAGAGTTTGGGATATCTCTTAATCCCAAAAAGTGTGTGTTAGTTCATGAAGGAAAATTGTTGGCATATGTAGTATCCAAAGAAGGAAATATAGTGGATCCTGAAAGAATTGTAGCCATCCTAGAGCTACCATTGCCACATCATAAGAAAGGTCTGCAATCTTTCATAGGAAAGATTAATTTTGTTAGGAGATTCTTGCCTAACATTGCAAATTTGTTAAAACCTCTGACAGCCATGTTAAAGAAGAATTCTACTTTCAGCTAGACCAAAGAAGGGAAAGCCAATTTTTAGGCTATTAAAGAAGCCTTAACAGAAGCTCCTACCTTGTTAATCCCAAATTTTAGTAAGGATTTTATCCTTTATGCTTATGGAGGTCAGGATGCCATCTGTACAATGTTGACACAAGAAAATGCTAATGGATTGGAGCAGCCTATTGCCTTCTTTAGCAAAGGTTTGGAAGAATATGAATAGAGGTAATCCTTTATGGAGAAACATGTACTTGTTGTGGTGAAGAGCCTTAAGAAGTTTAGATATTTATTGACCCATAGCAAGGTACATTTGAAAGTTACTCACCCCAGTGTCAAAGAATTTCTGCTTTCCAAGGACCTAAATGAAAAAAGAGCTGGTTGGATCACCAAGGTGATTGAATATGACATTGACATTCAAACTACCAAGCTAGTTAGAGGTAGAGGTCTTTGTGAGCATTTGGCAGGGGATGAAAGTTCAAAAGAATTAGAAAAAGAGGATGCATCTTTGGTGGTGCATTCTACTAAAGAACAAGCCAATGAAACTAGCTGGTTGCCTAACATGATTCATTTTTTGAAGACAGGACAATGTCCTGCAGACCTAGATTTAGCCAAAAGAAGGTATTATAGATTGCAATCTATTCCTTTTGTGTTGATTGATGAAGTTCTATTTAGAAAGGATCATAGTGGTTCCCTTTTGAGATGCATTGATTCAAAAAAGATTGTAGATGTCCTATTTGAGTTTCATGATGGACCCTCTGGAGGTCATTTCTCTCCTAGGACTATTGCTTATAAAATAATGAGGGCTGGGTACTATTGGCCATCTATCTTTAAGGATAGTCATGATTATGTTAGAAAATGGATCAAGTGTGCCCTATTTGTAGGAAAAGAAAGGCTTGCTGCCTTGCCCCTTTAGCCAATCAGAATAGAGCAGCCTTTCATGAAGTGGGGCATAGATTTCATAGGTATGATCAACCCTCCATCTAGTGTAGGAAACAAGTGGATAATCACTACAACTGATTATTTCACTAGATGGATAGAGGCAGTTGCTTTAAAAGAGGCTAATGAGAGTGTTGTGTTAAGTTTATATGATGATTTAATCCATAGATTTGGTACTCCTGATTCTATTATTTCAAATAATGCATTGGCATTTACAGGCCTCAAAGTCTCAAAAAGGGCAGTCAAGAATGGCATCTATCTGAATACCAGTTCTAATTATTACCCTCAGGGAAATGGCTTGGCAGAATCAACAAACAAGAACCTGATCAGGATAATAAAAAAGACTCTGCAAGAAAATCAGAGGGATTGGCATACTAAACTGAAGTCTTCCTTATGGTTAGATAGAATTACCCCAAAGAAGATCCTTGGTAATTCCCCGTACATGTTGGTGTATGGAAAGGAGGCTAAATTGTCTATCTCAACTGAGTTACCAGCTCTAGACTTAGCCACTTAGTATGCCCTATTTGAAGAAAGTAATCCTCTACAAATCAGATATGCCCAGCTGATGGAGTTGGAAGAAATTAGAAACAAGTCAATGCAAGATATCAAATTCCATCAAAATCAAACAAAGAAATGTTTTGACAAAAGAGCTAGGGTCAGAAACTTCAAGGTTGGTGATATAGTCCTTAAATGGGATGAATTCAAATCAAGACCTGGCAGGCATACAAAGTTTGATTCTTTCTGGGGTGGGCCATTTGTAATCACAAAGTGCAAGGGATCCAACACTTTTCAGCTATCAACTCTTGAAGGTGATCTCCTACCAATATCAGTAAATGGATTCCATTTGAAGCCTTGTTTTGAGGTTAATCCCTCTCTGTAAGTTTCTCTGTAATTTCTTGTAAATATTGTTTCCCCTTCTTTTCCTTGCTTTCTAGTTTAAGTTTCCTTCTTTCCAAGAAGTGCTCATGCACAAGTTTTTCCCCTCAGTTCAATTTTGCCTCTGTCAAAGTTTTGTGTTCAAAGTGACCCCATGCCAGATGGATAATTTGATGTCAATAGGCCACTGGTTTCAATGTCTAGCAGGCTAACATCGAGAAAAAATCACCAAAATGTTACCCAAATTTTCCTATGCATTCAAATTTGGCTAAAACCTATTCCATGGCCTTATGTTCTATCCTCTAGCCTCTGTGAATTTCCTATTTCCTAGGTCTATAGGTCAAAATATTTGAAAATCTAGCTGTTGTGGTGTTTTAACCCTCATAACCCTAAGCCCTGCTATAATATGTCATTACTTTATTAGAAACTTAGAAGATCCAATTACCCACGTGCCTTTTAATTCTTTTTGGTCACTAGTTCTCTTATTCTTTCTAGTAGGTGTCTTTTCCTTCTACGAACTGGTGACTACAGCGATTCTCCTAGTCCTGCAATTTCTTCTAGTGGTTCCCTTTCTTCTAGTGACTTAGCGACTGCAATGGTTCTCATAATCGCTAAGTGTTTGGCAGTTAAACCTTAACATCCCGTGACTCAGAGATGACTAGCTTTTCCTCAGTCAGGCAATCACTCAATGTTATCCTAGGTTAGACCTTTAGTTCAGCTATTCAGTGATTGCCTTATTCATGTATTCTCTAAGTTTAACTGCAGTTCAATATTTCATTCAGCGACTGAGTGAAGTTCCCTTTGGTCACACATTCGCTAAGCCTCCCATGGTTTAAGCTTTTAAGTGGGGCCCTATTATCATAAATCAATGGTGGTCATATGATCACATGGAATATTCTAGCCCATGTGATCATACGACTGGCCATTGATTTGGAATCTTTATCTCTGAGTGGGTTCGTGTCAGAAGGTCTGTAGGGATGTCAGAAGAGAAAAGATCTACAAATGGCATATCTTCGCAAGGCTAATGTCAGAGGCATGCGATCATGCACCAGCCATTAGATTTACCAAATGGTTAGACTTGTCAATGGGTCTAGCACCAGGTCAGGATGATTTTTCAGCTTCTTATTGGTCAAAGTGAAGGAAAAGTATGTGGGACCATGTTTCTAGGTGGGCTTACATGTTTGAAGATGATTGGTTGATGCATGTTGATAAAGATTCATAGGTGGACTAATGTGTTTTAGGGCCCCAGTTAAAAGGAAGATCTATGGTGGTCCCATGATTGCAAGGAATATTCCTTGCCTTTGCGATCATGCACCCGCCGTTAGATTGGAATCTCAGTTCGAGTGGGTCCATTGTCAGAGAGGCTTGCCGAGGTGTTGCTAACAAGGTGGTCAGAGTGAATAAAATATTGACATGTGGAGATGGGCCCAGGTTTGATAAAGGATTTGGTGGCTCTAATAAAATCCCTCTGGTCATGTATTCGCATGATAAATTAATAGTGCTCTAAAGGATCTAGCAAATGCATAGATATGTGTGTTCACTGAATCAGGAGATAGGTTAAGAAGGCTCTAAAATTATCAGCAACCTGGTGATTGTCTTCAGTCACCAGTTCCCAAAATATAAGCTAGGATCCTTGTGAGTGGTTAAGGAGAACATTCTACGATTCAGCAATTGAAGGAGTTTCTTGTGTTCACTCAATTTGACCAAGGTTAGTAAAGAGACCCAGCGATTCAGCGACAACCTTGTTCACTGAATCAGTTAACTAGACCATAGTTGGCCAAAGGATTTGGCAAATTAGAGGAAGTCTTTAGTTGCATGGTTGCTAAATGACTTAAAAGGAGAAAGGCTCGAAGTGGGTCCAAATATGCCAACATGTCAGTATGCTCACTTCTGATTGGTCACTAACCTCCATGATGGCTTTGACTTGTCAGAGATGGGTTTTCAAGCCATTTTCAGATGCATCATAGCCTTTCATCTATCGAGAAGGGTTCTCATCAATGGCTATGTTTTAAAATTTCCCGCGAGCCCTTAAGTATTCAAATTCAAATGGTTCTCAGAGGGCTTTTGCTAGTCTTGATTCAATGGGTTGCAGCGGTGCGGTAGCTCAGAAAATTTATGTTGCTAGGACATTTGCAGTTAAAGGAGGATGATGAGAGGGTCTGTGTGGCCACCATGGGTCAAGTCCTATCCCTGAAAAGTACCATTTTAGCATTCATGGTGGGCTTTTGTACAAAAGTATTAGGTAGATCCAGGTTGTTTTGCTTGCAGGCGATTAAGTACAGGGATGGGTACTCAAGGAAATATCTTATCAGCTATGATTTTGGTAGAGTTGTATTTATGATCAGAATAAACTACTAGGGTTTGATTATTATATTATAAATCTCTATAACCCTAATGAGAATTTTTTTGATTCCTACAAGTGAGCAGTGATATAATTTGTTTTGGGAGATTTTGAGCGCAAAATGAATAATTGTAAAAGAAGGTTTTTCTTTCTCAGAGAGCAATTTGTAGCATTTTTTGCCCCTTTGGCTTTCTGCAATTGTAAAATTCCCATTGATAATTTAGATCTGAAAGACACCTTGTGACATTTCTCATGTCCCTATGCCTTCTTGTGTGAATTATCTCTTAATGAGTTCAGTATTTGTATGTTTCTCAGTGATATCTTAGGGCTCTTAATCCTTCTTTCTTTCTATAATTTTGTGTATCATTCTGAATGATTTGATGTGAATGCTTTTGTGGGTATATTATAACCCCTTAAACAATCTTGTCTCATTCCTGTACCTAGTTGCAGAGGTGAATGTTTGTTTGCAGGTCATATATTGCTTGTCTAATTCTAAGAGTGTTATTATTTGTGAAAGGATCTCTCTCTTTCCTTGAATACCCTCTTTTATTTGCAGACCCTTCTATGAAATACTTATGCAATCCTATTCAGTGAGTTGTGATCTCTTATACCTAAGTTCATTCATTGAATCCATCCTTCATACTGTAATTCAAATCATATTTTTGATGCATCACCTAGTAGGTAGTTTGCTTTTAGTATTTTCCCTTTCAAAGGATTCCTTCTATCCCTTTCCCTCAAAAGGTTTACATTTTTAGTCAAGAGAAAAATTAGGGTGATTATCCAAGAGGAACTAGCCTAGAATCTGGAGGTCTCATCTCAGTTAGCATAGGTCCCACAATTTGGAAATGATTCCCATGTTATACTAGGTTATCAAGACCAAGAGAGATTGAGACTAAGGTGCAAACTTAGTCTATAACAGTTTGTTTGGTCATAAAATGTGAGGCTACTTTCCAATGTTTGAAGGAAAGATTAACTAGTGCCCTAATCTTGGTTGTTCCTGAACCATCAAGAAACTTTGTACTTTGCAAAGATGCCTCACTAGAAGGGATCAGGGTAGTTCTTATGCAAGAAGGAAAGGTTGTTGCTGATGAGTCCAAGAAACTTAAAGATCATGAGCTCAACTACTCCATCGATGATCTAGAACTAGCAGTAGTAGTTGACACCTTAGTAAAGTGGAGACACTTTTTGTTGGGTCACAAGTTTGAACTCTAAACAAATCATTGAATCCTTCAGTACATCTTCTCTCAACCTAACCTCATGCTAGGAAACATAGATGGATGAAATTTCTATGTGAATATGATTTTGAGGTTAAGTACATCCAAGGGAAGATGAATATTGTAGCAGATGGCTTTGAGCAGGTGCAAACATGTTTTATTAGCACTATCTCTTAGCATAGTTTGGAGAAAAGAATGAGGGAGGCTCTCACTTCCAACTCTTGGTGTTGGGAGGTTAAGGTAGAAATAGAGTTAGGAAGACCCTTGGATATTCCTTAGATACCCTTGGGTTTTTGCAACAAAAAAATAGAATCTATGTGCCCATGACAAGAGATCTCCATAAGCTTTTCCTTTTAGAAAGCCACAAGGCTCCCTATTCGACACATCCCAGGGGTGAAGAAAATGTATACTGATCTATGCTAGTTGTACTATTGGTTAGGAATGAAGAGGGATATTATAGACTATGTGGGTAGATGTTTGGAATGTCAGAGAGTGAAAGAAGAACTTCAACACCCCACTAGTCTATTGCAACCTCACCTAGTACGAGAATGGAAATGGGACATTATTTCCATGGATTTTATTATGGGACTTCTAGTTACTCCCAAGAGACATGATGCTATCATGGTAATAGTTGATAGACTCACCAAGGTAGTCCATTTTTCTCCCATGCAATCCTCCTACTCAATAGCCTCTGTAGCCAGAGTATTTATGAAGGATATTGTGAGACTCCATAATATTCCTAGGAAAATCATATCTAATCATGATCTAGTATTCACATCAGCCCTTTGGAATTCACTACAATAGACTTTAGGGACTCAAATCAACTTCAATTCAGCCTATCACCCCAAGACAGATGGGTAGACAGAGCTAGTCAATCAGGTTCTTGAGGACATGCACAAAATGTACGTTATGGATAGACAGAGCCACTTGGAAGAGTATCTATATTTGGTGGAGTTTTCTTAAAATAATGGTTATCATAGTTCCATAGGTATGTCCCCTTTTCAAGCTTTGTATGGCCATCCATGCCACACTCCCTTAAGTTGGGACCGATTGGAGGATAGGGTACTACTAGGCCTTGAGATGTTATAGGATATGGAGCAGTAGGTCAAGCGTATCAAAGAGCATATTTTGACTGCTCATGATAGGTAGAAGAAGTATGAAGATGCTCATAGGATTGATGTACACTTCGCTCTTGGTGATAGATTCTTTTTGAAGGTGCATCCATGAAAGAGTCCAATCCGTTATAGAAAAGGCTCCAAGTTGGCACCCCGATTTGTTGGCCCTTTTGAGATCCTAGAGAGGATAGGACCAGTAGCTTATTGTCTTGCCTTATCACCAATCCTTTCTCATATTCACAATGTATTTCATGTTTCTATTCTCAAAAAATATATTCCTGATGTGACTCATGTTTTGGATTGGAATACATTACATTTAGCAGATGGACAACTGGCTTTAGAGCC